>CM063501.1:53896892-53899392 GCA_032207245.1 Pardosa pseudoannulata | reverse complement strand
ATATAAATTTTTTATTTATTTATTTATTTATTTTTTTTGAGGGGGGGAGACCTTTTAAAAAACAATGCTTTAAAAGGTTAATATCAAAAGTGCTTAAATTTCCATAACAAGTTTTCGAATATAATATGTATAGATGTTACTCCATTGTTTCTTTTTGCGTTAAGTTTTCAGGCAATAAGCATTTTCCCCAATTAATAAATACTTCAACCGCAGAAAGCGAAGTAGTTTTAATGGGGAACTTTATCTAGAATTGTAACCGGCGTTTATCGAAGATTTCATCTTGGTAGCTGAAAAATCACGTCTCATTCGTTGTCTCCACCCTTCCTCCGATGCTTAAGGGCCGTTACTTAAATTTTGCCCCCCACCTCCCCTCTTCCGGTGATGACCAGATAAAGAGAAGTTTGATGACCAGTTATGACTAGCCCAGGGGGGTGGGGGGTTCAAGGCGAAACTGTGACAAAAGCCGTTTTACTTGCCAACCAGTTCCGGAATTAAGCTCTTCGTAACCAGTCTAAAGCAGTGATAATGAAACGAGAAAAAAACAGAAGTGATTGTTTTTGATCAAGATGTATATGTTCGCGTTTCCTGTTATAATGATCTCGGTTCATCCAATTTCTTGTTAACTCTTTAAACGATCTACACTGATAATAACCATTACGTACAAGTTTTAATCGTTCTGCGGTCATGGTGGCATTTCTTTGAGCCGTTTTTAACGATTCGCTAAACACGTAAAAGAGTGATATGTGGTTAACAACATGATATTGTTAAAAGTGCTGACAATTTGGATTTTAATAAAATTATATAGAGGGTTGATGAGGATGTCAACAATGAAGTCTAGAAAAAAATTATAGCAAATTCATATCAGAAAAATAAATTTTCAGTAAAAATGTCTATAAAATTCTAATCTAGCCATTTCTAGAAAAATTCAATATTCTACTTTTACCATTTGGTAAACCAGTAGAAGAGGGCTAATTACATGAAGTGGTTAAAAGTTTTGACAATTCGAATCTTGACAGAGAATATATCTAGAAGGATGAAAACAATGAAGTCTAGAAAAAAATTGTAGAAAATTATAGAAAATTCAAATTAGAAAAATAAATTTTCAATAAAAATGTCTATAAAATTCTAATCTAGCTATTTCTAGTGAAATTTCAATTTTTTTACTTTTACCATTTGGTAAGCCAGTAGAAGAGAAATAAGGAATTAATTACATAGTATATGGTTCAAAGTTTTGACTATTTGAATCTTGACATAGCATCTCCCATCTAGATATATACTCTGAATATATATCTAGAGGGATGAAAACAATGAAGTCTAGAAAAAATTATAGAAAATAAAATTTTCAATAAAAATGGTCTATAAAATTCAAATATAGACATTTCTAGTGAAAATTCAATTTTCTACTCTTACCATTTGGTAAACCAGTAAAAGAGGGATAAATAATTAATTACATGATATGGTTAAAAGTTTTGACTATTTGAAACTTGACATATCATCTCCTATCTAGATATACACTTTGAGTATATATCTAGAGGGATAAAAACAATGAAGTCCATAAAATATTAAATTTTCAGTAAAAATGGTCTATAAAATTCAAATCTAGACATTTCTAGTGAAAATTCAATTTTCTACTCTTACCATTTGGTAAACCAGTAGAAGACGGATAAGTAATTAATTACATGATATGGTTAAAAGTTTTGACAATTTGAATCTTGACAGAGTATATATCTAGAGGGATGATAACAATGAAGTCTAGAAAAACAAATTATAGAAAATTCAAATTAGAAAATTAAATTTTCAGTAAATATGTACATAAAATTCAAATCTCGCCATTTCTAGTGAAAATTCAATTTTCTACTTTTACCAATTGGTAAATCAGTAGACGAGGGATACGTAATTAATTACATGATATGATTAAAAGCTTTGACAATTTGAATTTTGACAGAGTATATATCTAGAAGGATGGAAACAATGAAGTCTAGGAAAGATATTATAGAAAATTCAAATTAGAAAATTAAATTTTCAGTAAATATGTCTATAAAATTCAAATCTAGACATTTCTAGTGAAAATTCAATTTTCTACTCTTACCATTTGGTAAACCAGTAAAACAGGGTAAATAATTAATTACATGATATGGTTAAAAGTTTTGACTATTTGAAACTTGACATATCATCTCCCACCTAGATATACTCTTTGAGTATATATCTTGATCGATAAAAACAATGAAGTCTAGAAAAAATTATAGAAAATTAATTTTTAATTAAAATGGTCTATAAAATTCAAATCTAGACATTTCTAGTGAAAATTCAATTTTCTACTTTTACCATTTGGTAAACCTGTAGACGAGGAATAAGTAACTAATTATATGATATGGTTAAAAGTTTTGACAATTTGAATCTTGACAGAGTATATATTTAGAGGGATGAAAACAATGAAGTCTAGAAAAAAAAATTATAGAAAATTCAAATTAGAAAATTAAATTCTCCGTAAAAATGTATA
>CM063501.1:53866892-53894392 GCA_032207245.1 Pardosa pseudoannulata | reverse complement strand
GAATCGAAAAGAAACAGATTGGATAATGCCTGCAGTGGAAATATATACCCATACATACATTTCACACTTGAGCATTATCAAAATCGGTAATCAGCCGTTACAAAACCACAAGGAACTTTCTCTTTAGAACAAAATGGTCTCCCCTGAGCACTGGATGTTCCGCTTCAGTGGTGAAGTGCAAGCAGCTACTGCCTAATAAGTTTGATTTTGTTTATTATGAGGGCTAATTCGATTAATTATGTGGGTTGTTAAACCCTTAATTTGACAAGATGTTTTTTCAAATATTTTTAAATTTCTGTTATTTTTCTATGTCTGTAGAGACATTAGGATCTCTGTAAAATAAACAAAAAAAATATATCATGTTCCATTTTTGAGATAATTAATGTCCGCTGTGGCGAACACTGACAATTATGTTATATAGTAGTTATAAATATACATGTCCGGTGTAGCGGCCAGACTTAAGCCAAATTGAGGGTTAAAAATGATACTATTCCAGTCAAGTTTTTTATCCAAAAAATTAAAAATCTGTTTTTCTGCTAAATTATTAAATTTTGAAAACCTTTTTATTGGACATTTGCAAATTTTTACAAAGTATATTTAATAGGAAAAGACGAACGCCTCAATTTTTTTTATAACTAGTTACAAGCATTTTAAAAGTAGAGCAATTAATTCACTGTATTTCGGAATGTTATTACTTTTCAGTTACCCATTTAATTTCATTTAAGGTAAGAGTAAATTAAGGGTAGTATATTAAATTACTATTTTAAATTCTATAGTATTTTATTGATTATGTTATCGATTATGTAAAGAGATAAGTAACCAGAAATTTTTGAATTACATACAGAGCACAGAAATACATACAGAGCAAGTTAAAACCATTGCATTCCAGAAAAGGGGATCACATATATTACAGAGTCGTTTAAATGTTTTCTTGTGATATGTAGCTTTAGACGATCTGACACGCAAAATTTCGATTTGCCTTGTTTTAAACAGGAGACTGTTTTTAACATAGCATTGAATACATAAATCTTCTAACATTTTTAAAAATTATTCAAAACTAACACAAAATATTTTCTAAAATATTAAAATAACTAGCATATAGTTCATCATATGACGGGCTCAATAAAATTTTTAATTCTCTAGAGGCAAAAACACTCTATAAGGCAGGCAAAAAAATGGTTTGTTTTTTAGCTGAGAATTATCTGATACACGCTCAATAATTTTTTATCTTTACTGATCGCATGTTTTGTTGCCAACTTTAATTTATCTTGTCAAATTACGTGATCAAATGAACAGCAGAGGTTTTAATATTAACAGTGATTATTTCGCGGTATATATGATGTCCAAAATATAGCGAATCCATTGTAAACTGTGTGGTTATGTATAAAAAACAAACACAGTTTTCACACATTTCTTAATTTTCAAAGATATATAACTTAAACACTAGATATTTATTAGTCCGTGAAATAGACTCCTAGACTTTTATGAAAAGAATTTGTTGTTAATACCGGTGATAAAATTTTCATTGAAACAAAAAGTAATCGATGATTAAATTTTAAATTATCACATATGTACCTAATCTATTATTTAAGCCAAATATGAAAGAAAATTATTTACGTAATATCAAAATTCAGTGATAAAACGTATGAAAATAATTCAGACGATATTTAATCATTTAAAATAAGAAATGATTAAATGAGAAGATTAAAGGAATGACCTAATAATGCTAGAAAAAGGTTATTTTTACCTATTTATTATGAGATACATTGACAAATTAAATCACCCGCTCTTAAATCTCGAAAATATAGCGTAAATAATGGCATTAAATTCTCGAAAAAGGGAGAAGGGGTGGATTTCAAACGTTTTCGAACTCGCTTTGAATGCTCTAACCCTAACTCATCAAAAATTCAATATGGATGCCATATCCATTCCAGGTCCAATCACTTCATAAATTCGAGGATAGACGGACTGATAACTTAGGCCATTATTATATAGGGGATGTATATGCCTAATATTCTCAGTACAACACGAATTACTTAAAACGATTTTAGAAGACTAGGCCTATAAAAACCTATAAAAACTACTCTTCAATATTACATATAAAACTATTTTTTTATTGTTTCAAATATTATGTAGTAAGAATGTCATCAAAGATCTCTAATCTCGGATCAAATACTTCATTTTAAATTCCAGAATCAAGAGTCGAAACTTCCTGTTTAAATTCTCCAAAGAACTCTAAACAAAATTCTGTCACGAGCCTTGTGGAACGACCTGTTGCCCAATCCAACAAATAGTTTTTCTTTCCTCTACATTCGCTTACAGCTGATATGTCGAGATGAATCCACGGTTTGACTTCACTGACGAATTCACGCAGAAAAGCTGCTGACTTGCAAGCTGCTACAGATTTCTCATCACTCCCAACGTTGCTGATGCGAGAAGTTACGGAGTTTTTCAACAAACCACGAAAGTAGTTATAGAAAGGTAGCTGCCAAATTTTTTCCCCGGTACTTACGGAGGATTTATAGAGTATTCGTTTTAAATTTTCATTGAATGTAAAGAATGCTATGTAAGAATTTCCAATGAGACCATCCACATTACCTACAAATAAAAAAAAAATATTTAAAATAAAATTAATTTTGATATCACTAAAGCAATCCACACCTATCAGTTAAATTGTTCAGTTTTCTCATATGGGGTCATATCTAAATGATAAATCCTTCAAATTATGCAGTTTGTGTGATATTTCTCGAGTTTTCCGGCGTGAGCAAATGAAACACCTTTTGCAACAAAAACTTCGAAGTTAACTCCCGATTTACTCAGTTTAATCTCAGCTTCCAGTATGGTCAGTAATTTGAAAAAATAAGCTTTTCTTGCTTTTATTGAAACTCACTGAACGTTTCCGAGTCTGGGATATAGTTCTAATTCGAACCGGAAGCTCTTCTAATTCATATCGGATTTCTTAAAAAATATTGTTTAAAAAGCGTTAACTGAAAAATTAAAATTATTGAACCTGTTGCCTCATTTGATTGTGGGTTGAAAAGAGTTAATAATTCCAGATAAGCTTTTAGGAAAGAACTAAAAAAATGATTAAAAAATTAAGTACTTTTATTAAGATTACTTATGTACCAAGCCGTTGAATCCACGGTTTGGCTTCACTGACGAATTCACGCAGAAAAAGTGCTGACTTTGCAAGGTGCTACAGATTTTTCATTATTCTCAACGTTGCTGATGCGAGATGTTACGGAATTTTTCAACAAACCATAAAAGTAGTTATAGAAAGGTAACTGCCAAATTTTTCACCCTGTACTCACGGAGGATTTATAAAGTATTCGCTTTAAATTTTCATTGAATGTAAAGAATGCTATGTAAGAATTTCCAATGAGACTATCCACATTACCTACAAATAAAAAAATAATTTTAAGTAAAATTAATTAACCCACAAAGTAAAACAACCCACACCTATCAGTTAAATTGTACAGTTTTCTCATGTGACGTCATATTTAAAAGATAAATTGTGCCAACTAAGCAGTTTGTATGATATTTCTTGAGTTCTCCGGCGTGTGGAACGGAACACCTTTTGCAACGAACACTGCGAAGTTAACTCCCGATTTACTCAGTTCAATCTCAACTTCCAGTATGGTCAGTAATTTGAATAAATAAGCTTTTTTTGCTTTTATTGAGGCTTACCGAAAGTTTCCGAGTCTGGGATATAGTTTTAATTCAAACTGGAAGCTCTTCTGATTCATATGGGATATTTTTTATAAAATGGTGTTGAAAAAGCGTTAACTAATAAACTAAAATTATTGAGCCTGTTGCCTCAAGTGACTGTGAGTTGAAAAGAATTAATAATCCCATATCAGCTTTTAGGAAAACTAAAAGCACGATTAAAAAAAATTGAGTACTTTTAGTAACGATACTTATGTACCAAACCTTTGGTACATCAATTAATTAATGTTCCGTTTTTGTCATCCATCCACCTTCAGTGAAAATGACAAAACTAAAGGAATAACTTCGTTCTCCAAACATTCTCGATTCAATTCATCGTTCAGTTTTAAGTAAGTCAATTTGAATTGACTGCGCAGTTTAACTGATAGCGTATGAGTCAATTAATGGAAATGTCGAAACCTGCATGCCTATTAATAATACCTAATTTTTGTTTACATACAGATTAAAGTTATTACTAGCTTTATCATTAATATTTATCTATATGAACAGTACTTAATTCTTAATTTTATTTATATCATGGATAACTTTAGATTCAATTTAGCTTCATTAATACACAAAATGCTTCAGAAAGATATCCCGAAGTTACCAATGCTGAAAATCGGCATGTTTAATTCACTTTTTATCTCCCAGACCAATAAAACTGACTGATCTTGGTCTGTCTTTTTTGTTTTAACAAAAGAAAAGAATAAGATTTTCTGTATATCACACAATTTTTTTCAAAATTACTTTTTATCACGTTTTTTTCCTATACCGTATCTAAAAAGAGCATAAAATTTTAATTACTGACTTTAGTGTGTTGCTTTGTTTAAGTAAGAATCACTTGGTTTATTTTTTTCTTGTTTGTTTGAGAGGAAGTACAATGGTATTTGGTTTCTATAATTAACTTACTGGACAATGTCGTAACATCCATTATCGCAGAGGAGTCCAACATATCGGCGTAGCAGAGGGCATCAGCCATTACAAGACGGCCTTCAGCCTCCGGTCTGTCAATTTGAATTGATGTCCCATTCATTGCTTGGAGCACTTCTCCTTTTTTATTTGGCTTGTCATAGAGTTGGTTCCAAACAACGGCTACGATGCAGTGAACCCGGACTGACGCTCGTAACTTGCACAAGGTATACATTGACCCTATAATGCAAGAAGCGCCTCCCATGCCACTGCGATACTGGTATTTGTGAAATTCTGGTTTATCACACAGAGGAAATAAGCTGCTCTCGTAAGGTGTCGCTTTACCTACCAGAATCAAAGGTTTGTTTGTTTTGACCGAATTATTATAAATCAGCTCCAGAATTACAGGTCTTTCCTGGGAATTTTTGCCAACACTTAGCAGGCAAGCCATCTTTTTCTGTTGTAGCCATTTATCATTTCTTTCAACGATGATAATATCAAGTTCCTTAAGGAAATACTTAGTTTGCCTGACAAATTCTGATACTGAGGATGACTTCATCAGCTGTTGCGCTAATATTTGACCCTTTCCCAGCAATAGGCCTTTTTGGAACTCCAGTTCTCCTCCGTAGTGAAAGTCATCAAAGTATTCAGTGCATATAGTAGTCTCTCTATTGAATTTTGTTGGGGCAAGGATAGGTAAAGTAAGTGAAACTGCTGTTCCTACGATTTTGGGATGGTCACAAGATTCAATGTGCACTGTATCAAAATGTTTCGATTTCAGATATCTGGAATGAAAAAGTAAAATCAAGGCTCACCAAATCACATGATTTTAACAGATGAATAAACGTAATAAATAAAACAGTTATTAAATTTTAAAATACGAATAATAAATGGAAGCATAAAAAAATAAAAGCATCAAGAGTCTTTTAGAAAAACTTACATGAAATTTTGAACGAAAAAATGGTAGCATTATGAAAATCCAAAGTAGCCAAACTATAAGAATACAAGAAATTACACACGATGCAGCATTAGATAAAAAAAAACAAAGTATTTTCAGAATGCTTGAAATATGTATTTTGTTAAGCGATAAAATTCCCTGAAGATTCTGGCTAAATGTACACGTCTTGACAGGAAGGAAATAGATTATAGAAAGTATTTGTATCTCAACAAATTAATGGTATTTCAACAGCTGGACTTAATTTAATTGTACATGAATTTTGGAGACAATTATAAAAAATAATTATAATTCCTTTTTTTATGTTTATTGCAAAATTTATAGTGGTTCTTTCATTATACACGTTGAAATAGTGTTCATTAAAAATCTTATTATCACTTAGTGTCAATTTGGCGAACATTTTAGAAAATCGTCAAATTGCCAACCGGTCTACGAAATCTAGAATCTCTCTAAGCTTATTTGGAAATTAGATGTTGAAGTACTACTGAAGAATAGGGTGCCCCTTGGCAAATTTGGTGAAATTATTGGCAATGTTTACTAAAACAGGAAGTTCATCCGAACAACATTATATCCCTTGATATTTGGGCGACTTTAATGGATGTAGATTGAGCCATTTTAATAATATTATATACATTTTATTAATTAACCCAAACACTGAGAAAGCGGGCATTTACATTTATGGGCAATTAATCATTCAACAGTCTACAAAAGCAACAGCTCCAAATTATTAAAAATTAGCCTAGTGAACCTTTAATGGTTCTAATATTTTTAAGCAGTAAGTGCATTTAATATATAAGAAATGGGTTCCACAAGAAGAGCTGGATACAAATATAATATAAATCAAAATATAGATAGAGATTGTTTGGACACGGCGAAATCCTGAGAAAATGTTAGGTTACCATGCTCAGAGCTTTATCGCCAAGTTGGCGGGTGCACCCTGTTCTTCAGTCAAGCCGATGTGGAATTTAGAAATTACTTTTTAAATTCCTATTATCCTATGTATCAATAAGTACAACTGGATATGAAATAGTTTTAAAGATTACCTAATAGCAAATACTATTCCTCTTATAATATTTTCAGTTTTTATATTAATATTTTTGGAACCATTTGGAATTTCTAATGGTCCAAGATTAACCACAGCTACTCCTTCGTATCTTCGTATGTAATGCTGCATTGTAGGATCCTTGAAGTGAAAAATTTTGACTTTCGTTTCTTCATTAAATGGACCTTCTGCAACTAGATACTTTGATAGAGCACCTTTAAGGTTCTTGTCAAACATCTTTGCATTTCTTGTCAGAGCAAAATAGTTTTTAATGTCCTCTGATAGCCTTGTAAAAGTACCAAGAAGTAGAGCTGTTCTCCGATTGTGTTCCATATATGTAAAGCACAACTAATAAAATTAGCAAAATAAATATGTGAAAATAAGAGAGAATGATTTAAATTGTGACTCTGTTGCCACTAGTTAAAAAACTATTCACGTATCAAAAATAATTATTTAATAAAGCAATTTCTTAGAATGTAAAAATATACGGAAAAGACATTTAATATTTTATATATATATCCCGAATATTTTGCATCTGATCTGTTCTTAATGTCTTAAAAACTTTGGGTATGTGAGAAAAGTTACATATTTGGCGATGATAAATCTAGATAAAGAACCAAAATCCGAGTGAACCACACATAAAAAGAACTGTGAAGCCCATGTAATGCCGCCATGTTGTTTTCTTGGTGATCTTGGCAAAAAACCCCATTTTTGAAAGTCGCCAAACAAAAATGGAGGCAGAAAATGGCGTTTTCTGAAAGATCACCAAGAATAAAACATGGACGGCACCACATGGCTTTTAAGAAACCAAAGATATTACAAAATTCTTTAAAACAAATTTTTAAATTTTGACTGGGGGTTCCCCCCCTACAACCTCCATATTGTTACAGCAACTATTACAAGAACTATAAATATATAAAACATAAACACATTTTAATAAACATTAAAAAAAAAGAAATAAGGACATACAAGAAAGTAACGATTCAAATTTTGCCAAATTTGGCGACAAAAGCCGGAGCCTAAATATCACATCTGTACCATTTATCCTACCCTTTAAATTGTCTCTAGAACAAGGAAGTCAGTTTTGGTTGCCATTTAAATTTTCAATTCGTTTTAATGCATTTTTTCATGACTAATTCAAAGTATGTGAAATTCTATTGCAAATGTAAATTTAAAATATGTCTATTTTTGTAATCTAAAAAATTTTTATAAATTTTTACACTTAATAAAGCACGTAATTTTTCAAAATATTTATTGGCACTGAAAGCAAACGATGAAATAGTGACTACAGTAGTGAAAACCCAGGAATCTTATTTTATGGGTGACAGAACATGACTGTCAATTTCTTTTTGTAAACTGCTTAAAAGATTGAAAAATTGCTATATCGAGACGTTGTGTCAGTCACACTAGTCAACATACAGACTGGAGAAATTGCAGTAGCTTAACAAAAGCTATTACATGTCAACCAGAGAGAAACTGAACGGAAAATATTTGCAAACAATACATTTCTAAATTGCTGCAATGGAGACAATGAAAATCTTGGAAGAAAAAGCAATTTTCTCTAATTAGTGTTGCTGATTGTCTGACTTGTCTAGTTTGCTAGAAATGCAGTATGTTGGTTCATATATCTAAAAAAATAAGGAATAAGTTGAATAATCAGATCAAAATCAAACTGTGTAATGATTATATAAATTCACAAAAATTTGAATTAAAGGCAGAGATTACCTTTATTAATTTACTTTTCATAGAAAGGCAATATTTGGTAACCTGTTTGATTGTTGCCAGTTTCTTTACTTTTCTAAAAATGATAGATATCAAGTATTACCGATTTCCCTAAAGACATTAATTTTAAAAATTGTAAATAATCATTAATGTTCCGTGCATTCAAAATTGTCTTTAACTAATTCAAAGTATGTGAAATTCTATTGCATATGTAAATTTTGAAATATGTCTATTTTTGTAGACTAAAAATAGTTTTTATAAATTTTTACACTTAATAAAATTACACTTAATAATACACTTAATAATACTTTGCCATACAAAGAGAATAAATTTCATTTATTTTCTGTGTATGGCAAAGTTGCCATACACAGAGAATAAACTTTATAAGAAATATACATTTGACGTCAGAATAACCCTCGTGACACATTGTTTCCTTCACAATTAAAGATCAAAAATTATTTGTCTGAACTCTGATTCTGTTTAAGTGAAAACATTATCTTTGCAAGTACCAACAAATAATTTTAAAATACTACTTACGACTTATTCAGCTATGCCATATTGAATACTGTCTAATGTTTTACGAAATTCGGAAACGAACCGGCCTTATTCAGCCTTGAAACCACATTTCCAGATTTGATATTTGGGTAATGATACTTTCTCGGTCATAAGATAATTTCGAAGGAAAAAGCACATTTACGCAGTATAACAGCTAACATAGCTTCCAGCATATTTCATGGGAAAGACATATTTAACTGTGCTTTCATCAAAGACTGAGCAGAATATACAATAATTTCTCTTTGAAATATGTGTAATGAAAGGATTTCATACAGATTGTAACTAGATATTTTTCATCCTACAGAGAAAATGAAAATTGAACAAAACACAATTTTCTGTTATTTCTCATTTTAATTTAAAATCCTTTTGTCGATTTCACTGAGAGAGCATTTAGGGTCATTGTAACAAACTATGATCATGCAGTTGCATAATTAAAAATCCTATATTTTTAAAATTGTAAAAATAAACCATCAAAGATATTTACAAAAATATCTTTGATGGTTCTATCACAATTTTTATTATGAAGTCTGTGATGTCAAGGGAATACAAAGGCAAAAATCTTGAATATGAGATAAATAATGTACTTATTATTCCTGTTCGAAATTAATTTCCTAATATGTACATCAAATTTAAAAAAAGTTTTAATAGGAACACAAACTACAAAACTAAATTAAGGAAGTTAGTGATGAAATTAAAACAAATAAGCTAAAAACGAAAAAAATATAAAGAATAGCATCAGATTACATATAAGATTTCATTCCTGTATATGCATTTATTCTTAATCATTATAGATCGATGTATAATTTCATAAATGTCTTTAAATGTAATTTTTCGAGTAATGCTTGAAAATTGAAACTATAGAGCACTAATGCAATAAAAATATGCAAACTTTCCTTGTATTCTTCCTAAAATAAACAACATTTACCAAAGATAATGTTAAGGCAACATTTTAGTTCAGTTTCTTAATTTACTGAATTTGTGTATTCTTAAATACAATTTAGTCTGTACTTGTATAAATTTGTTTTATTTTTTGATACATTAAGTCCCCTGTTAAAAAAATAGTCACCAAGAATGTTGTTATCAATCACTGAACTAACAGTTACTGAGGTAGTTTAAAAAAAAAAAAAATTAATCATTTAAAATTTACTCTATCAAACAAATAGGAACACTGTCTCAATTTTATTATTCGGTTCTCAACAGTTTGTTTAGAGTGGTAGAGGGGGAGTGTTGATGTGAGCACGTTTTGGCTTTCAAACTTAATTTTAAAAATACTAAATGAATTTATTACAATAATTATATAATTTACACATTTTTACGAGTGATAAAACAAACTTACGTAATGGTGCAAGAACCAGTTATTTTCCTTCACTGTGATCTGCTCGAAATTGGGCTGATATTCCGAAAAACATATTTAATCAATAGCTTTCGTTTGAAGAGCTCTTTATACTCTTTTACAACACGAGGGCTATTGAGACCGAAAACTAATGTTAAAGCCGATTCCGAACAGCTCTGAACATCTATAGCCTATTGGGATTCGAACCCACTAACTCCGGAACCGCAGGTCAGTGCCCTAACTATATTCGGCCATAGCATTGTTGAGACAGATTTTATTACAGACATACGCTAATAATTGAGTACTTCCCATACCCTACACTTTAAATTACGGGATTTTTACAAACAGGGACGTGGAACACATTTCGGCTCCAAAAGGGGGCGTTGAACACATTTCTGCCCCGTAGGTGGGGAGGTAGTTTAAAAAAGGATGAGAAGGATGGGATAGAGCAAATGTAGAAAAATAAATTGTTAATATTTAAAAAAAATTCTAATATCTAATGCAAATTTTACAGAGTCCAAAGATCTGTGTATGTGTTGTGTGTGTGTGTGTGTGTGTGTGTGTGTAAAATAAGTGATTTCCATTAAAACACTTGAAATGGAAACCACTTCATAGTGCTGAGTCAAATAAACCATTTTTAGATATGGAAATAAAATATTTCAAGATACTTTTTTACCGAAATATGAATTTGCAAGTTAAAAATTCCTATAAAAAACAATAATTCGATAAATAAAATTTCTTGAGAAAACCTAAACTGAATCTTAAACCGAAAGTGATTCCATTTATTATATATATTTTATATTTTTCATATATATATATAAGTAATTTTCTTCATTAATATACATGTATTTATATATATGTATATGTATGTATGTATATACATACATACATACATTCACACACACACACACACACATATATATATATATATATATATATATATTAAATGTATATATATATATATATATATATATATATGTATACTTATATATAAATATACATATATATAAGTGTATATATAATTATATGTATTTGTATATATATATATATATATAAGTGTGTGTGTATGTACAAGTATTTTCTTGTAATCTGGATATATTTTAAGAATTATTAAATGATTATTTGTGCTTCATAATGTCAGCTCAAATTTTTTGGCTGAATCAATGAATACTTAAAAATCAATATTTAATTAGCCAGCTAAGTGGTAGTATATATTTGAAATTTGGAACAAAACTGAATATTCTAGTATTTATAATTCTCCATTTCTAAAATTATAACTTCTTTGTTCGTTAAAAAGCATTTTTCATCAAATAGTAATTATCCAAGCGCTTCTATTTAAAACAAGTAAACCATTAAATTGTCATTACATATAACTTAAAAGGAGGAATTACCTTTTACAAAATTTAACAATATTAATTAAGACTTATTTTTAGGTTGCTACTTTTAGGATGATATTTTTAAATAAAACCATTACTAATTTTAAATGTCAAGTTTCTTTACTTCTTGAGAGAGTATAATGAATAATGCAAAATAAAATTCTTATACAACGGTCAATTTTTGAAAGGTATAGCTAAAGAGGTGAATTTAAAATGTTTCCGAGGAAAAATACACATACAAAAATATTAGAAATATTTCTAAATCGTTCAAAATTTTGAAATCCCGTAAAGCAAAATATAACTATCGTAGAAAAAGATGCACTTCAAATATTTCGTGAATTTTCCACCTATAAAAAAGGCCGAAGAGTTTTTGGTGTTTATGTACAAATATATATGACTATTTCTGAGCAAATATATATCATTTTTTGGTGGTTTATTGAAAAAAATGTATGGTTATTAAAACATATACTTTTATATTTTCATCAATAAATTTGAGTTATGAATTTCCTTAAATATACTATATAAAACATTAAATTCATTAATTAAAAATAGGCATAAAAACAGAAAATATAAAATCCTCTTTTGCAAAGGAAGCCTTTATTTACAAATCCTTGTTGGTGAATTTGTAAAAGAGTACCTATATTCCATGTAGTATCTACTATATAACCTAAGTTATCTGCCCGTGTGTCCTCAAATTTGTGAAGCTGTTGGACCTGGAATGGATAGAGGCATCGATATTGGATTCTTGATGAATTAGGGATAGCAACGTTCGAAATCTACCTCTTCCCCCTTTTTGTAGCCTCTTTATTTAAGGCCATTAATTCAAGCCTTATTTTCCCCTGTTAAGAGTTGGTCAATTTGTCACACAATAAAATAACATTTTTTTCTAGCATCATGACTTCATTCCTTTAACCATCTCATTTAATCACATCTTATATTAAATTATTTAAATACCCTCTGTATTATTTTCATACGTTTTATCATTGAACTTAGATATTACGTAAATAATTTTGTTTATATTTGGCTCAAATAATAGATTAGGTACATATGCGATAATTTTAAATTTAATCATCGTTTATTTTTTGTTGCAAGGAAAATTTTATCACCGGTATTAACAACAAGTTCTTTATACCTCTAGGGTGTAGTGGAAATGATAGTTTTATTCCTTTACTTCCATTCATTACTGTCGCAAAAAAATTGGAAGAGCTTAACGATAATTTCGACTTAGCTAAGAAAACTTGGAATTATATTTCTAAATGAATTCAACGGGATCAAAACTGCATTCACAGTATCGGAGACTTTAGAGGATATGAAGATAAACAATTATTCGTGTGAGATTTAATTCTCAGCAAAAAACAAACTTTTGTTTTATTTCATAATAATTTAAAATCCTGAAAAATTATAAATTTTACTAATCCCGTCATATGACGGGCTATATGATAGTGCGTTAATAATTTCCTACAAACATGAGTACATAAATACATGCATGATAATCTCTTAAGAGTAAAAATTCTCTAAGATAAAAAAATATTACTAAGAGTAAAAATAGATTAAATTTGCGATAAATTAAATATAATCATCGAAATTTTTGTTGCAATGAAACTTTTATCACCGTATTAACAAAAATTTTATATACCTCCAGGGCATAGTGGACGTGATCATTATATTCCTTTTACTTCCATTAATTACTGTGGCAAAAGAAATGGAAGAACTAACTATAATTTTGACGTAGCTAAGAAAACTTTGAATTATCTCTCTAAATAATTTCAACTGGATTCTAAACTGTATTCACAGTATCGGGAGTCTGTAGACGAGTATGAAGATAAACAAATTACTGACCTGTACCATTACTCTTACCCAAAACAAACCATTTTTTACCTGCTTCATAGAGTACTTTAAAATTCTAGAAAATTAAAAAATTTACTGATCCTGTCATATGACGGTGCATTAATAATTTTCTACAAATATAAACACATAAGCATACATGCATGATAATTCTCTTAAAGTAAAAAATAGATTAGGTACTTTTGCGATAATTTTAAGTTTAATCGTCGATAATTTTTTCTTGCAATGAAAACTTTATCACCAGCATTAACAACAAATTCTGTCTACCTCCATGGTGTAGTAGAAATAATAATTTCATTTCTTTACTTTCATTAATTACCGTAGAAAAAAATTGGAAGAGCTTTACGATAATTTCGACGTAGCTAAGAAAACTTGGAATTATATTTCTAAATGAATTCAACGGGATTCTAAACTGCATTCACAGTATCGGGAGACTTTAGAGGAGTATGAAGATAAACAAATTATTGAGCTTGTACCAGATAATTTTCAGCCAAAATACCAACCAATTTTTACCTGCTTCATAAGGTACTTTAATATCCTGGAAAATTATAAATTTTACTAATCCCGTCATATGACGGGCTATATGATAGTGCGTTAATAATTTCCTACAAACATGAGTACATAAGCATACATGCATGATAATTCTCTTAAGAGTAAAAAATTCTCTAAGAGTAAAAAAATATTACTCTCTAAGAGTAAAAATAGATTAGGTACATTTACGATAATTTTAAATTTAATCATCCATTAATTTTGGTTGAAATGAAACTTTTATCACCGGTATTAACAACAAATTTTATATACCTCCAGGGCATAGTGGACATGATCGTTATATTCCTTTACTTCCATTAATTACTGTGGCAATAAAATGGAAGAACTGACTATAATTTTGACATACCTAAGAAAACTAAGAATTATCTCTCTAAATGAATTCAACGGGATTCTAAACTGTATTCACAGTATGGGGAGACTGTAGAGGAGTATGAAGCAAATTATCGAGCATGTACCAGATAATTCTCAGCAAAAAAGAAACCAATTTCTACCTGTTTCATGGGGTACTTTAAAATTTTGAAAAATTGAAAAATTTATTGATCTGGCCATATGACGGGCTATATACTAGTGCATTAATAATATTCTACAAACATGAACACATAAACATACATGCATGATAATTCTCTTAGCTTAAAAAATAGATTAGGCACATTTGCGATAATTTTAAATTTAATCATCGATTATTTTTTGTTGCAATGAAACTTTTATCACCGGTATTAACAACAAATTCTATATACCTCCATTGTGTAATGAAAATAATCATTACATTTCTTTACTTCCATTAATTACTGTGGTAAAAAATTGGAAGAACGATAATTTCGACGTAGCTAAGAAAACTTTGAAGTATCTCTGTAAATGAATTAATTCAACGTTATTCTAAAATGCCTTCACAGTATCGGGATACCTTAGAGGAGTATGAAGATAAACAAGTTACGGAGCGTGTACTAGATAATTCTCAGCAAAAAAACAAACCTTTTTTTACCTGCTTCATAGGGTACTTTACAATCCTGGAAAATTAAAAATTTTACTGATCTCGTCATATGACGAGCTATATGCTAGTGCGTTAATAATTTTCTACAAACATGAGTACATAAACATACATGCACGATAATTCTCTTAGAGTAAAAAACAGATTAGGTACATTTGCGATAATTTAAAATTTAATCATTGATTATTTTTTGCTGCAATGAAACTTTTATCACCGGTATTAACAACAAATTTCTATATATCTCCATGGTGTAATGGAAATAATCATTTCATTTCTTTACTTCCATTAATTACTGTGGCAAAAAAAATTTGGAAGAACTTAACGATAATTTCGTCGTAGCTAAGGAAATTTTGAATTATCTCTCTAAATGAATTCAATGTGATTCTAAACTGCTTTCACAGTATGGGGAGACTGTAGAGGAGTATGAAGCAAATTATCGAGCGTGTACCAGATAATTCTCAGCAAAAAAGAAACCATTTTTTACCTGCTTCATAGGGTACTTTACAATTCTGGAAAATTAAAAATTTTACCGATCCCGTCATATGATTGGCTATATGCTAGTGCATTAATAATTTTTTGCGAACATGAACACATCAACAAACATGCATAATGATTCTCTTAGAGTAAAAAATATATTAGGTTCATTTGCGATAATTTTAAATTTAATCAATGATTATTTTTTGTTGCAATGAAACTTTTATCACCGGTATTATAAAAAAATTCTATATTCCTCCATGGTGTAATGGAAATAATCATTTCATTTCTTTACTTCCATTAATTACTGTGACCAAAAAAAAAATGGAAGAACTTAACGATAATTTCAACGTAGCTAAGAAAACTTTGAATTATCTCTCTAAATGAATTCAACGGGATTCTAAACTGCATTCACAGTATGGGGAAACTTTAGAGGAGTATGAAGATAAACAAGTTATTGAGCGTGTTCCAGATAATTCTCAGCCAAAAAACAACCTTTTTTACCTACTTCATAAGGTACTTTACAATTTTCTAAAATTATACATTTTACTGATCCCGTCATATGACGGGCTATATGCTAGTGCATTAATAATTTTCTACAGACATGCACACATATACATGCATGATAATTCTCTTAGCGTGAAAAATAGATTAGGCACATTTACGATAATTTTAAATTTATTCATCGATTATTTTTTGTTGCAATGAAACTTTTATCACCGGTATTATAAAAAAATTCTATATACCCCCATGATGTAATGGAAATAATCATTTCATTTCTTTACTTCCATTAATTACTGCGGTAAAAAAAATTGGAAGAACTTAGCGATAATTTCAACGTAGCTAAGAGAACTTTGAAGTATCTCTCTAAATGAATTCAACTGGATTCTAAACTGCATTCACAGTATCGGGAGACTTTAGAGGAGTATGAAGATAAACAAATTATTGAGCGTGTACCAGATAATTCTCAGCCAAAAAACAAACCATTTTTTACCTGCTTCATAAAGTACTCTACAATTCTGGAAAATTAAAAATTTTACTGATCCCGTCATATGACGGGCTATATGCTAGTGCATTAATAATTTTCTGCAAATATGAACACGTAAACATATATGCATGATAATTCTCTTAGAGTAAAAAATGGATTTCGTACATTTGCGATAATTTTAAATTTAATCATCGATTATTTTTTGTTGCAATGAAACTTTTATCACCGGTATCTATATACCTCCAAGGTAAATTCTATATACCTCCAAGGGTATAGTGGACATGATGGTTTCATTCCTTTACTTCCATTAATTACTGTGGAAAAAAATTGGAAGAACTAACGATAATTTTGACGTAGCTAAGAAAGCTTTGAATTATCTCTCTAAATGAATTCAACTGGATTCTAAACTGCATTCACAGTATCGGGAGACTTTAGAGAAGTATGAAGATAAACAAATTATTGAGCGTGTACCAGATAATTCTCAGCAAAAAACAAACCATTTTGTACCTGCTTCATAGGTTACTTTACGATTCTGGAAAATTAAAAATTTTACTGATCTCGTCATATGATGAACTATATGCTAGTGCGTTAATAATTTTCTGCAAATATGAACACATAAACATACATGCATGATAATTCTCTTGGCATAAAAAATAGATTAGGCATATTTGCGATAATTTTAAATTTAATCATCGATTATTTTTTTGTTGCAATGAAACTTTTATCACCGGTATTAACAACAAATTCTATCTACATCCATGGTGTAGTAGAAATAATAATTTCATTCCTTCACTTTCATTAATTACCGTGGAAAAAAATTGGAAGAGCTTAACGATAATTTCGACGTAGCTAAGAAAACTTGGAATTATATTTCTAAATTAATTCAACGGGATTCTAAAGTGCATTCACAGTATCGGGAGATTTTAGAGGAGTATGAAGATAAACAAATTATTGAGCGTAAACCAGATAATTCTCAGCCAAAATACCAATCCTTTTTTACCTGCTTCATAGGGTACTTTACTGAAAAATTTTACCGATTCCGTCATATGACGGGCTATATACTACTGCATTAATAATTTTCTACAAACATGAACACAAAAACATACATGCATGATAATTCTTTTGGCGTAAACGTGTTCACACTTCTCACATAAACGTCTTACAAGAGCATGAGACAGGGGGGAAAAGAGATTTAAATGTGCTTTTGAAGAAAGCATCCATTCATTGTCTCTGGGCTACTGGCCTAGTGTGACCACGAATGCATGTTCTGAAGTATGAAGAGTACGTGCTTCCCCTTTCGTCACTTGTTTGTGTCGTGATTTATTGCAACGCAGCGCCGCCTCCAACACATCCTGAAAATTGTCCCTCCGAGAACTGCGCGCCACAGCCTTGGATGCTCTGGGCAGGTGTCAACTCTTAAAATGAAATAGAAAAACAAATCACATCGATAGCGATCTCCACAACTCCTTTGCTCTTCCAATTTATCTTCTTCTTTGCATTGTTCCAGCTCCTGATACTACTGGAATACTGAATGTTTTTATCGGAGATAAACATTACAATTATGGACCCCCCTAATGCCTTCGTTTATATGCAGCTATCGGTGCACAACTGATCGGAAACACCGATAACGGCTTGTTTTTGTCGTTTTCTTTACATATTTTTCGCCGTCGGAACAATAGGTGTCAACCAGAACTTGAAGAGGAAGTTGGTAATTAATGGATATAAGTTTTTGATCACGGGAAGGAATTAAATAAAAGAGGAGTGCCCTCCCCCCACACTGTTTTCCCTCCCACCCGGGGTTAAACGAGAAAACGATAACAAATGATTAGTACGGCAGGCGTAGATTTGTCTCTTAAAGACAACGAATCCGAGAATATTTGTTGATTTATTGCTTCAGAATCGAGGTGGATGAACTGTAATGATGGGTCAAGGTCAGATAGGAAGAAGGACAGCTATTTATACGTTCGGAAATGATTCGACATGCAGATGTCGTTATTTTGAATCATTAGACTCAGCAAAATGTGAAAGGGACAGAAACAGACAAATGCCTCTTACATGACCTGAATCGATTTTATAATGCAGCGAAAATTACCGAGACATTTAAATTCCTTTTAATAGCTTTTTTAATGGTGGTTACGTAACATCCTTTTCATGTCATTCCCAAACTTGAGTAAAATCAGAATGATAAATTTCTCCTCTCTATAAATATAACAACTCTTACGAATATGTCAGTGACCAACAGTGAAAGAATAACTTCTGACTCTTCCTGGTACTACCTCTGCATCCATACATGTAATTATTATAAACAGGCAAAATTTTCTGCTGGTGATTTGAAAATCAGTGTTAACATTATTGTTTTGATTGTTGAATTCTGTGCTGATCCAAAGTTAATTTACTAGATTGCTTGAATGAAATAGCTTTAAAAATAAGTTAAACAAAACTATTTACGCAGGAACCAAAACGGAAGCTTCCGTAATATTCTAAGAGTGCTTGTGCCTTGCAATAACAGAATTGAAAAGCCTGAAAGGCATATATAACCTCAAAGTTTTGTATAGACAGTAAAAAGCTATTCTATTAGAGCCTATTGCAAGAAAAAACCATAACATGTAATCCACAATCATAACTTCCTTATTATGAAAAAGATAAACATTAGAATGAGTTTATGCAAACAACTATAATAAATAGAGCTACAAAAATGCATACATATATAATTCGAAATATAAATAAATAAATAACATTAAAAAACCTAAAAATCAGATTTTTCATAAATACAGTTCTTTAAACTTTTTGTAAATTTACGAAACGTTTCCTTCCTTACAAATTTTAATATTTTCACCTAATTTTGTCATTATAACTTAAGTCATATTTTGAAAGGTGACTAATGAATAACTATATATGAATAAATTTCACAGGGGAAGCTTTTATATTTACGTTGAATTTTCATGAAAATTTTGGCCTGTTATAAATTTAAATTGAATTTTATTAATGAATTTTATTAATCCCAATAAATCTCGAACGTAAAATTCATGCACAGATTTTTTTTTTCAATTGGGAAAATTTAGTAACACATGTATCTATCAAAATATACCACAAGGGGTGTTTGAAAAATTGACTAACAAATTAGAATTGATTAAAAATATTTATGAATGTATGTATGCATGTATGTATCTCTCTATCTCTCTATCTATCCATTTATCTATCTATCTATCTATCTATCTATCTATCTATCTATATATATTTCCTATATATCAACCAGCGGAATTTGAGCCACCAGTCATAAATAATTATTGTGTAGCCCCTATTGTTTTCCTTGCCCGGGCTACTGGGCAAGGAGATTCCTAAGCACAAGACTAATTAAGTAATATGAATTCGTGTATATTTTATAATGAGTTATAGCAAAACTTAAACTTCCATTAATTTCTAAAATGACATCTATAAATATCCACGAGAGAATGATCATGAAAACAAGCTGATTAGAACCCAAATGAGACGCAAACTATCTTTTTAAAGTATTTATTAAATAAATAACTTAATCAGATAAAAAAAACTGAGCCATTTAGCGATTGAAAATATGTGAGTGACATAAATTTATATCTTTCAAGAAACATTAAGAGGTTTTTTCAAGTTTCAAACTATTGCTATTTTTAGAAAATATATAAAGGAAAATAGTATTTTTAGAATATTGTGAATATTTTTATAAAACACACAAAAACACACATACAAATAATATATATATATATATATAAATTAATACATTATTATCAAATGTATTTTCTATTCAATTTACATAAAATTTGCTTTAAACCTACTTTTAACACATATAACCAATTTACATTTTTTATCACAGATAGTTATGCCCGTTGAATTTTACGAGTTTAAAATGAATTTTTCGCTCAAAACAAACATTTAAAATGTTTAATAAGTATTTGGTAAACATTTTATCTATTACAAAATAATTTATACTAAAATTTGTATTTATGAAATTTTTTCTCAGATGAATAGAGTTACTTTAATCTTCCGAAAAATTGTCAGTTTAACTTTTTAAAGATTTTAACTACTCATACACAATGCTTCATATACGTTAAAATGCATCATTTCTGATACGTATGACATATATAATCTCGGTGGAATGATAAAAATAGAACAATTAATAGATATATCATATTAATACAGTATAAAAGTGCTAAAATGTGTTTAATACAAAAAATAATTTTGTTTATGTAAAATGAATTTAAAGATCACAAATGCAAACATTATTAGCTTTCTTAGAGCATTTTTAAATTTTGGACGTTCGTGTTCCTGTTTATACAGAAAGGTTTTCTTTTTAGTTTCAATGTGTATAAATGAATTTGTATTAATTATATCAATATTTACTTTTTGTAAAAACCTGCGTTCGTTCCAGTTTTTAACATTTAACTGTTGTACACAGTACATGAATTTTTCCAATTATCTTGGGCATATTTATGTAATTTTCTATTTTTCATAATGAAATTTTAATAACACTTAATTGCTAAAAAGATACTTTTATAAAGCATTAAGTTTACTAAAATAAACTTGGTGTTTTCTCTCACATTAATTCATAAGGATTCATAATAAACTTTGTATTTAAGCATTATTTTTATAATAGATTTTTTATATTTGTTTTCTATACCTTTCTAGTTGATAAATCTATATTTTATTGAAGTAGCAGATAACACACATATAACAAATATGTTAATTTTTACTATTTATTTTCAAATGTAATACCCCAAAACAATTTATAAAAATCTAGTGAATATAATTATTGTATAATCTATGATTATTATTAAATTAAATAAAATTTATTCTATTACGTATAATATATCTTTTTCTAGGAATACGGAATAAGAAGGTTTTTTTTAACCAAATTTCATAGATTTGGTAATGATTGTGCGCATATAAAACCTATAAGCGTTATAAAAGCAAAAATTATTTAAGTCGTGAATAAATATCCATTTAGTGTTGCGCATATTTTCTCATTTTATAGAATTTGGTATTTTGACGGTTTGTTTGGTTTGGTTTGGAGTGCTACGGTTTACTTTTTTAAACGAATAATGAGAACGGACCTATGCTTAATATCGATTCCATAACGCTGCAAACATATGATAGTGTTTCGAATCCACGAACACGGTACAAAGGTAGCACCTTAACCATTCGGCGATGCTGTTATGCTGCAAATACATTACTATTTGAGTTTAGATGCTATTCGCTTATTCCAAATGACTTTCTCAATATTTTCGAATCCTAAACATAAACAAGATCAATTTATTTGAAAGTTACGCATTTTTCTCATTTGATAGACTCCCTATATGGATGCAATTACATTGTTAATGTTTTCTTATGAGCTTATATGCTATTTACTTTCTCTAAACTACTTTCTCAGTAAATACTGGAAATAACGCCTACAAATACGCACTGTCCATAAGTTAGACCAAGAGTTCCTACTCACGCATGCAATGTTTGGGACAATTTTTCACTATGAATTGGCACCAGCTGGAGTGCAGAAGTAAGAAAGGTTTATAAACCAAATTTTATAGATTTTAGTAAATGTTTGTTCATTTATAAATTCTATAAGCGTCATAAAAGCAGATATTACTTATCACAGTTTGGTGTAAAAACATCCAATTTGAGTGTTACGTGTGTTTTTGGTTTTATAGAATTCAATACTGATATAGGTAAGCAGCAAGCATATTAATATTTGAGTTTAGATACTATTTACTTTTTTTAAATGACTTTCTCAATCATTCCAGAACATAGATAAGTTAAATGAATTTGAGTGTTACGCATTTTTCTCATTTAATAGAAATTTAGGTACTGATGCAATTACATCTCGATTGCATTCCTATTTGAGCTTACATGCAATTTACTTTCTCTAAACTACTTTCTCAGTAATTCCGGAACATAACGCCTACAAATACGAGCAGTCCATAAGTTAGACCAAGAGTTTCTTCTCTCGCATGCAATATTCGGTACAATATTTCATTAGGATTTGAGCTTAGATACTATTTACTTTTTCCAAATGACTTTCTCAATAATTCCAGAACATAAATAAGTTAAATAAATTTGACTATTACACATTTTTCTCATTTAATAGAAATTTAGGTACTGATGCAATTATATCTCAATTGCATTCCTATTTGAGCTTACATGCTATTTACTTTCTGTAAACTACTTTCTCAGTAATTCCGGAACATAACGCCTACAAATACGAGCAGTCCATAAGTTAGACCAAGAGTTTCTTTTCTCGCATGCAATATTCAGGACAATTTTTCTTAGCTACTATTTAACATTTCCAAATGACTTTCCCAATAATTTTAGAACATAAATAAGTTAAATCAATTTTAGTGTTACGCTTTTTTCTCATTTAATAGAAATTTAGGTACTGATGCAATTACACCTTGATTGCATTCCTATTTCAGCTTACATGCTATTTACTCTCTCTAAATTACTTTCTCGGTAATTTCGGAACATAACGCCTACAAATACGATCAGTCCATAAGTTAGACCAAGAGTTTCTTCTCGCGCATGCAATATTCGGGACAATTTTTCATTAGGATTTGAGCTTAGATACTATTTACTTTTCCAAATGACTTTGTCAATAATTCCAGAACATAAATGAGTGAAATCAATTTATTCCAGTTTCAAGTCAATTTATTCAGTCATTCAATTTGAGTGTTACGCATTGTTTTTCATTTAATAGAAATTTAGGTACTAATGCAATTACATCTCGATTGCATTCCTATTTGAGCTTACATGCTATTTACTCTCTCTAAACTACTTTCTCAGTAATTCCGGAACATAACGCCTACAAATATTAGCAGTCCATAAGTTAGACCAAGAGTTTCTTATATCGCATGCAATAATCGGGACAATTTTTAATTAGGATTTCAGCTTAGATACTATTTACTTTTTCCAAATGAATTTCTGAATAATTCCAGAACATAAATAAGTTAAATCAATTTGAGTGTTACGCATTTTTCTCATTTAATATAAATTTAAGTACTGATGCAATTACACCTCGATTGCATTCCTATTTGAGCTTACATGTTATTTACTCTCTCTAAACTACTTTCTCAGTAATTCCGGAACCTAAAGCCTCCAAATACGAGCAGTCCATAAGTTAGACCAAGAGTTTCTTTTCTCGCATGCAATATTCGGGACAATTTTTCTTTAGGATTTGAGCTTAGATACTATTTATTTTTTCCAAATGACTTTCTCAATAATTCCAGAACATAAATGAGTGAAATCAATTTATTCCAGTTTCAAGTCAATTTATTCAGTCATTCAATTTGAGTGTTACGCATTGTTTTTCATTTAATAGAAATTTAGGTACTAATGCAATTACACCTCGATTGCATTCCTATTTGAGCTTACATGCTACTTACTCTCTCTAAACTACTTTCTCAGTAATTCCGGAACATAACGCCTACAAATACGATCAGTCCATAAGTTAGACCAAGAGTTTCTTCTCTCGCATGCAATATTCGGGACAATTTTTCATTAGGATTTGACACCAGCAGGAGGGGAGGATTAGGCCCTCACTTCAAGGTGGCCAACCTTCTCTCCCCGCTACATCGACACGGTCACGTCTTGACATGACATACAACCTGCGGGGCGCCATCACTTACAACCAACCTTTTGTTCCATTGACAACCTATGCCCTTTTTTTCATCTCATTTGGGGGCTTTTTTTTTTCTCACCATCTCGTAGAATCTTCGTTTCGGGCGCCCTCTTTGAATCTGCAGAGAAATTAGGGCTGTCTGCTCGACGTTCCATCCAGTGACGGATGTCTTCAGCGTTGGGAGAAGAATCTCTGCGAAATGTTGTTGTTGTAAAATGTCATAAAGATAATTTAGAGAGATATAAATGCTGTGAACGTACCGAGAAAATGAATGGCGATCAGAGTCGACTGGTATTACGCTTCCACTGTGATATATCAACGTCCTTACAAAGATGTGATGACCTCATTGCGAATGAGGGAAGACGTTTGTGACTTAATTGATGATGTTCTGGAAAGTTTGGGTTATTAGAAAGTGGCAAGCGGGAATTAATATAATCTTCACGCCTTATGTGTTACTTAATATAGAGCAGCTATAGAGGATTAAAGGTAAACATCTAAATGAATTGTTAGAACTTCAAAACCTACCCTTGAAAGTCGAAGGAAACAAGTAAAGAAATAGAAATTTCATTCACGTATATATATATGTACATAAATCTTACTTTGATACCTGAGGATAATTCCCTTTAAGTGGTAAATGAAGATTTATTAGAAGACAACCTATAAATTTACAGGTGTTTCGTACCTATATCAACGGATTTTCTGCGAAGGTGTAATTTCCAAAATTAAAAAAAAAATAATATCACATAGAATAAAAAATAGAAAGGACGAAATACGAAACCCTTATATTAAACTAATAATCTACGAATTCTGTGTATACACATTCATTCCAGTTGTAGCTATAATCATGCTCGATGTATAAGCGAATTTAAAAGAACTGAATCTAAAAATCCGAATAATTTCAATTTTAATCCTTTGAGGACGGGTGGATCATATATGCAACATCTTTCGAATTGATGTAGGACGAGTACAAATTAATGATATTTTAAGTAAAGCATTTAATTAGCATTTATAATTACCACTAGAGGTAGCCCTATGTCTGTAATAGGTGAATGTGTTAAATAGAGATACTAGAGATATCTGAATACTAGACAATCATCTGGCTCAATTTAAAAGATGTTGAATATATGTTATGCCCGTCCTCAAAAGGCTAAAGAAAACCAACATATATTTGTTGTCCATTTTTAAAGAAATAATTCAAGCATGTCAATTTTTCTTATAGCTTACCGTAATTAGCTAGTGATTTTATTTGTTTATTGTAGCTAATGCGCTATAAAAAAGTAAAATATTAAAGTTTTATTAGTCTGTTTTTAATGTCACAGACTTTTACGACTCTAAGGATTTTTGTACTTCTCACGTGATAATGTCATATAGGAACATCTAAAAAGCACACTATTGTAAAATCTAGTCTTGTATATGCTATTACAATCATATATTTTTTGTTATTAGCAATACATATGAATGGTTACAGAATCATATATCATTATTTCGATGGAGATTGTAAAATGTCATTTTTTCTTTTAACTGACCATATTTAGTTAGTGATTTTATTTGTTTATTGCAACTAATGTGCCATAAAAAAATAAAATGTTAAAGTTTTATTAGTCTGTTTTTAATGTCACAGACTTTAACGACTCTAAGGATTTTTGTAATTCTCACGTGATAATGTCATATGGGAGCATCTAAAAAGCACAATATTGAAAAATCTAGTCTTGTATATGATATTACAATCATATATATTTTGTTATTAGCAATACATATGAATGCTTATAGAATCATATATCATTATTTCGCTGGAGATTGTAAAATGTCTTTTTTACAGTAGGTTTCAATTAAGAAAAGCCAGTTTTTAAATACAATAATAGCATTTTCTTTAACTAGAGAGCCGAGCGATGGCCGAATGGTAGAGCGCTGCTCTTCGGATCCGCAGTTCGCGGGTTCGAATGCTGCGGGCGTGGATGTTTGTAGCCGTTCGGAATCGGCTTTAAGCTGTAGATAGCTCATCGAAGATTGTGTCTGCGGTGCACTCGGTGACTCCAATCACTACCTGCACGACTGCCAATTGACACATGACTTGCATTTTAAGAAACCCTCTCACAGATCCAAGGAACTCTTGGCAGAGAGCCTAATCAAAAACCCGGTACTGATAAGGAAAGCAGGGAGCTTGGTTGACTGGCTCACCGCTAACCAAGGCACCATCGTGCGGTCATGAATTTAACCTAATACCACACCGCCAGGATCAAAGTACCCCTTCACGAATGGCCATCACAACTGCCCCTGTGCAGATATTGCTTCCCTCGCAAACACCTGCTCTCATGTCAGCAAGTATCATGTATTACACCGGACTTTTACCTAGGCAGGACTCCTTCGGAGTATCCCCCGCACTTTCGTAAACTGTAAACTGCATTAATTGTACCTTTTAGTTAATTCTACATTTATATGTTTATATATATATATATATTATATATAAATATATATATATATATATATTCTTTTGTTATTTTAAATATTATGGGCTTGCTTGCTTGACTTAATGCTGACTTGGACCCTGCGTAACGCATTGTTGCCGGACGGCCAGACCGAACCAGCAATTCAACACCCTACACCCGACTTCGGGTTCTGGTTACAGGTAGTACACGGCTTTAAGCAGTAGGTACCGGTCTCATTAGCCCTCGTTGAAAAACTGTAGACCGTAGTGACCCAAACCAAACCAAATTTAACTAGAGTATTTCTCTTACCCTTTAAATCTACTGATGTTTTTCTTATAATCCATTATTATTACACCGAATGCAGATACAAAAAATAGATTTATACCTATCCAACACATGCAAATAACTTATTTAACGAATTAGAGTTAACGAATTATAGTGATTGGTATATCAAAGTTTTTTGATAATAATAAAAATTAATTTAACAGACTTTCTTTACATATTGGTTTAAAAAAAAAAATGCAGCAGTGACACGAAAAAGATTGTTATTGGAAAAATTTAACCAAATCTAAAGTTATTTTTACTTAAATTGAAAAACTCTCAAGAAAAGATATTTTATTAATCTTGACATTTGATGTTTAATGCCTACCGTCTATTTAGAAAAAAAATTCTAAGTAGGGTTAAATAGCAGTTTAAAATTATTTTCTTCAATTATAATAATTTAAGAAAATGATGATAATTTAAGAAAGGAATAATAATTTAAGAATGGTTGAGAAAGGTTAGAGAAAGAGGTTTAATATCCCCTATATAATAATAGCCTAAGTTATTTGTCCGTCTGTCCTCGACATTATGAAGCTGTTGGACCTGGAATAGATAGGGACATCCATATTGGATTCTTGATGAGTTAGGGTTAGCAAAATTCAAAGCAAGTCTTTAAAACGTTCGAAATCCCCCTCTCCCCTTTTCCAGCCCTATTTTTTCTGGTTAAGAGCAG
>CM063501.1:53799392-53859392 GCA_032207245.1 Pardosa pseudoannulata | reverse complement strand
GCTGAACTACTTGATCTTCAGAAAATATGTATGAAACGGGTGAATTAACCACTTCCCTTACAATTTTTTTTTGAGAAAAATTGCAAAAAGTCATCATTTTTTATTTTATTATTAATCCTTTTCCTGGGCAGTATAAAGATTACTTCCCAACTACACGATCTTACAAAACACACCTATAGAAAACGAAAAACCCATTCTAATATATTGGTCTTGCTATTGGAACTGAAAGATAACTGATACAAACGGTTTTGTTCATCTATATGTTCGATCGATTGAATAAAATTATATATAAAGTTTGGAAATGCTGATAGAAACAGGCCCACGAAAGTAAATAGAAAAAAATAAACAAAATATGAAGGTTTTAACTTGATTTTTAAACTTTTTATAAAAATTTAAAAATCAAGCATTTACTTTTAATGTTAGTTTACTATCCCGAGTTATCTCGAGCAAATGGGAAAAAGTTAAATATTAGACATTATATGATAGTTTTTGAAGCAAGGGACAACACAAAGTGATACCTGACAGTCTGTATCTGGTATCTTTTCTTTCCTCTTTAATCTGTTTTACGGGAGCATAGAGGGAAAAAAAATCTCGTTGGATTTTATTTTTTTATTCAGTAGCAGGAATAACATCAGGAAAATGCTATGAGGTTAACCTAACTATTGGAGGACTAATGCTGGATCCTCCTGATGTGGCAGAAAACTCATCCCGATAATTGTTCACAACTATCCTCCTTTATACATTACTAATCCACAAGCTGACGTATATTATACAATAGGGAAAACATGTGACCACTCTCGCCAAATGGACCGCCAAACCAAGAAAACTACCAATCAAAGCTGAATATTTCCTTTCATTTCGTCCAGGTCGAGTAAAACCGTGATAAAACAGATCGTACTGACAAAGTCTTCTTCATCCGAGTTTCCTCGGGATAATAATTAACTGCAACCTATACGAACTCGAGATAACTCGGGATAATCAGGCAAGCGGTTCAAAGTCTTGAATCCATTCAGCTGATAAACCATGAAAACTTTTCAAAGACCTGATACAGAATCCGATTGGTTACTTTTCACAGATTTCGAATCTCATAAATGTTCGTAGGGAACCGTTTAAGCTGTAGGTTTTTAATATTAAATAAGTACACTAAACAACCAAAAAAAACAAGTACACTTTGCTTAATGTTTTTTATTTTTGTAAGTAATAAATTTGTGTTTTGTAAGTTGTAATTTTAAAAAATATTTTGATTTTCCGTTTTTTAAATTTAGTACACTAATTTCATTTTCTGCACACACCTCGTACCTATACATACATATATTTACATTGTTTGCATTAATTCAAACTTCTTGTTTATTTTTATTTTTATTATACATGCGAATTAACAAAAAAATAATTAAAATTATTTAAAAAGCAAAATTTGTTTGAATATTTTTTCCAGCAATTTTTATTTAATAATGTTATACAAAAATCAATTTCTGGCGTGCTTTTAAAATAACGTAGTTTTTGTTTTGTTGGTAGCGTATATGTAATATTGTTTATTGTGTTTTTGTACGTTTGTAATTTTTCAAAAATATTTTGATTTTCCGTTTTTTAAATTTAGTACACTAATTTCATTTTCTGCACACACCTCGCACACATAGATACATATATTTACATTGCTTTGGAGCATTAATTCGACACTGCTTGTTTATTTTTCATGTTTATTATACATGCGTATAGATTAGTTTTGAGAAAAAAAAATTAAAATTATTTAAAAAGCAAATATTTTTTAAATAATTTTTCCAGCGATTTTTATTTAATAATGTTATACAATAATCAATTTCTGGAGTGCTTTTAAAATAACGTAGTTTTTGTTTTGTTAGTAGCGTATATGTAATATTGTTTATTGTGTGTTTGTACGTCTGTAATTTTCCAAAAATATTTTGATTTTCCTTTTTTTGAAATTTATTTCACTAATTTAATTTTCTGCACACACCTCGTATATATACATACATATGCTTACATTGTGTTGGAACATTAATTCCACACTTCTTGTTTATTTTTTATGTTAATTATACATGCGTTTAAATTAACGAGAAAAAATAATTAAAATTATTTAAAAAGCAAAATTTGTTTTCATATTTTTTCCAGCGATTTTTATTTAATAATGTTATACAAAAATCAATTTCTGCAGTATTTTTAAAATATCGTAGTTTTTGTTTTGTCGGTAGCGTATACGTAATATTGTTTGTTGTGTTTTTTGTACGTTTGTAATTTTCCAAAAATATTTTGATTTTCCGTTTTTTAAATTTATTACACTAATTTCATTTTCTGCACAAACCTCGTACATATACATACATATATTTACATTCTGTTAGAGCATTAATTATACACTTCTTGTTTATTTTTCATGTTTATTATACATGCGTTTAAATTAACGAGAAAAAATAATTAAAATTATTTAAAAAGCAAAATTTGTTTTAATATTTTTTCCAGCAATTTTTATTTAATAATGTTATACAAAAATCAATTTCTGGCGTGCTTTTAAAATAACGTAGTTTTTGTTTTGTTGGTAGGGTGTATGTAATATTATTTATTGTGTTTTTGTACATTTTCCAAAAATGTTTTGATTTTCCGTTTTTTAAATTTAGTACACTAATTTCATTTTCTGCACATACCTCGTATATATACATACATATATTTACATTGTGTTGGAGCATTAACTCGACACTTATTGTTTATTTTTTATGTTAATTATACATGCGTTTAGATTAGTTTTGAGAAAAAATAATTAAAATTATTTAAAAAGCAAAAATTTGTTTTAATATTTTTTCCAGCGATTTTTATTTAATAATGTTATACAAAAATCAATTTCTGGAGACTTTTAAAATAACGTAGTTTCGTTGGTAGCGTATACGTAATATTTTTTGTTGTGTTTTTGTACGTTTGCAATTTTTCAAAAAAATTTGATTTTCTTTTTTTTTTTTTTTTAAATTTAGTACACTAATTTCATTTTCTGCACACACCTCGTATATATACATACATATATTTACATTGTGTTGGAGCATTAATTCCACACTTCTTGTTTATTTTTATGTTAATTATGTATAGGCAATTAATTTTGTGAGAAAATAATTAAAATTATTTAAAAAGCAAAATTTGTTTTAATATTTTTTCCAGCAATTTTTATTTAATAATGTTATACAAAAATTAATTTCTGGATTACTTTTAAAATAACGTAGTTCTTGTTTTGTTGGTAGCTTATATGAAATTAATTTTTGCTGATTAATTATCGCTGAGAGAGAATCCAATGACCACAAAAAAGCAAATGTTGAGCTTCAAAGGGCGGTGCACGTCTTAGTGACTATGATTAATGACTGTACTCGACATCATTTTGAAACAGATTTTATGTCGCCAAAAATAGTAATACCTAGAAACTGTGAAAGAAGTAAATAAATAATGGCGTGACGTAATGTAAACATACGGAAGAAAATATTGCTTTGAATATAAACTAAAATAGATTAAAATACTCAAATTAAGGTAATGCATTTTAATATTAGAAAAGAAAGAGCAAATGTCTAATTTGTTCAGTAGTATATTATAGACTTAAGAAAATTTTACAATTGTCAAAAGAAATTGAATCTGGTAAAGGTAACGGGGCTTAATGTGCCTCAGATGTATTTCAACTCTAAAATTTTTGAATATTTAGTCTTTCACTATACCAATCTGCAAAAAATTCTGCATAATTTTCAGACCATTATTTTGCTATATCAGAAGTGTGTTACGTTCGTACACATTTAACATTTAAAATCGCATTTTCTCATATGTCATACGTTTTAGTTTGTATGCAAAATATCTTATAAACTATTCCCAGAGTCTTCATGAAAATTCATTTACAAATGCAAGTACATATATTATACTATTTTTATATGAAATAACTTAATTATTATTATCATATATGAATCATATATGATGTATGATATATATGATGTATGTACATATATCATATATCATATATTAATCATATATCAGATGTCTTGCAACTTCAAAATTTTTGAATATTTAGTCTTTCACTATATCAATCTGCAAAAATGTCTGCACAATTTAATGCCATTAATTTTGCTACATCAAAATTGTGGTACGTTCGTACACATTTAACATTAAAAATCGCTTTTTCTCATATGTCATACGTTTTAGTTTGTATGCAAAATATCTTACAAACTATGCCCAGTGTCTTCATGAAATTTCATTTACAGATGCAAGTACATATATTATACTATTTTTGTATGAAATAATTTAATTATTATTATCAGATATTAATCATATATGATATACGATATATATATGATATATGTACATATATCATATATATCATATATTAATCATATATCAGATGTCTTCCAACTCCAAAATTTTTTAATCTTTAGTCTTTCACTTTATCAATCTGCAAAAATTTCTGCGCATTTTCATACCATTATTTTGCTATATCAAAATTGTGTTACATTCGTACATATTTAACATTAAAAACTGCTTTTTATCATTTGTCATACGTTTAGTTTGTAAGCAAAGTATCTTACAAATTATTCCTAGTCTCTTTATGAAATTTCATTTACAGATGTAAGTACATATATATTATTATTTGTGATTGAAATAATTTAATAATTATTATTATATATTAATCATATATGATATATGATATATATGATATATATACATATATCATATGTCATATATTAATCATATATCAGATGTCTTCCAACTCCAAAATTTTTTAATATTTAGTCATTCACTATACCAATCTGCAAAAATTTCTGCACATTTTCATACCATTATTTTGCTATATCATAAGTGTGTTACATTCGTACACTTTTAACATTTAAAATCGCTTTTTCTCATATGTCATACGTTTTAGTTTGTATGCAAAGTATCTTACAAATTATTCCCAGTGTCTTCATGAAATTTCATTTACAGATGTAAGTACATATAGATTACTATTTGTGTATGAAATAATTTAATTATTATTATCACATATTAATCATATATGATATATGATATATGATATATATATATATATATGATATATGATATATGATATATATGATATATATGATATATGATATATATGATATATATGATATATGATATATATGATATATATGATATATGTACATATATCATAAATCATATATTAATCATATATCAGATATATTCCAACTCTAAAATTTTTGAATCTTTAGTCTTTCATTATATCAATCTGCAAAACTTTCTGCATATTTTAATACCATTATTTTTGCTATATCAAAATTCTGTTATGTTTGTACATAATTAACACTAAAAATTTATTTTTCTCATAGGTCATACGTTTTAGTTTGTATATCTTACAAACTATTCCCAGTGTCTTCATTAAATTTCATTTACAGATGTAAGTACATATATATTACTATCTGTGTATGAAATAATTTATCATTATCATAAATTAGAAACTTAAAATTTTAATATGTGATAGCAGTTTTAATTTAATATATGTTAATATATCTTTAATATAATCTATATTTAATATAATATATAATATATGTTTATAATATGATATATGTTTAATATATATATGTATGCAAAAAATATTGTTATATTCTAAATTATTAAATTTGGTGAACATAATTTGGTGATGAATTATTCATGTATAGGTTTTAAATTGTACCTATTGAACATGTATAGCATTATAAACAATATTTATGAAAGATATTGTGTTGTGATTGCAAAATAGCTTTGGTTATCTTGCATAAGACTATCCCTAAATTTTGTATTTTAATAATACACTTGATACAAAGACCTTATTATAAAATTTGCATATATATATATATATATATATATATATATATATATATATATATATATATATATATATACATATGTATATATATATCGTGATCCAATGTTAAGGAGAATGTAAAACAGTCTTTCTTGATAAAAATAACTTTATTAAGTCATCGTTTCATTTAAAAGTAAAACTTGAGCCATTTTTATTCATTCGTCGAAGACACGCGTAGGGTCTATTGATAACTCCATGCTCACGCTCTAACTGACTGATATCGGTTCTCTTAATCATCAAATGCTTCAAATATCTTTCCGCTTGACCGGATGATCCCAAAAGCTTACGCGAGCGTGGGTCTTTTTCGTTTATTTTATTATTATAAGATAGTTCCCTTTTTAAAATCGCTTATAACTCACGTAATTTCCAACTACCCCTTTTTAGACCTGACATATATATATATATATATATATATATATATATATATATATATATATATATATATATATATATATATATATATATGTAATGATATTTTTATCACTCTCGGTTTCGATTCTATTTTTCCGGTAATTCTTTTCTGTCAACCCTAGCGAATGTTCTCGAATGTTTCTTAGTAGATTCCTAACGGTTGCATAACTAGAATTCTGAAACTTAGGTTACGTCATCCATGTGACTTCTAGTGATCGCTAATTTGCTGACACTAACAAATATAAAAGAATTGTTCCGACAGTTAAATAAGGAGTTTCGATAGTTTTCTTTGGTCATCGAAATTATGATTAAACTTCGATAGTTTTGAGAGTCCATTGTTTTTATTTCGTTGTCCTTCTCGTCATAAGTTCCACCACTGTAGAGCTGTAACGTTAGCTCGGAACTTCACTTCAAGATGGGGCAGAAAATCTCTTTTCATTTATATATATATATATATATATATATATATATATAATAACTGTCTGATATCTTTTCTTTAATATCTTTTCTATATATATATGTCTCTTGGACATAAAAACTGGTCTGCTAAAATAATAATCAAATATTTTGGTATGTATTGGTATATAAAATATATATTGATTTCTTTCTCTTTATCATATACACAGAATAAACTCACGAAATATTTTGTTAATTCTTAAAATGTTCCTAGTATATTGATTTTTGACCTTTTCTTCTATTTTTACCTTATTATTAACACTTTGACTATATCATGTTATCCAGTGATATTTCCGTTGAGACACTATCTATTATATGATAGCCATGGTTTTTACTTAATTATCAAAATATATCAGTTACATGAAAATCGTATTGGTTTGATTGTTGGTTTACGATGTTTATATACGTGGTTCGCAAATTGGTATATGTGACGATTTTATGAGCTAAGTTTTATGAAAAATTAATATTTGGAACATGCAACAAAAAAAAATATATATTAGAGAGAGTTTGTTTTAAAATATTTTTTGTTTTGAAATATTGCTTATATATAGTTTTATGTTGAAAAAATACAAATTACACAAAAAAAAAGTTTGGCCCCGTTGTGAACATTTGCAATTTTTTCTTGGCAGTCAAAGTGTTAAAACATTTTTAAGGGGAATATTTTTTTTATTTGGAACGTTTAATTTTCATAAAAAACTGAATACCTAAATTTAAATTTTTAATTTTAATTCTAAATTTAAATTTAATTTTATTGACTTTAGTAATTCAAAATGAATACCTGGATTTATATTAAGGAATATTAAGCGTGTTTGGTAAACATAAGAATCTATAAGAAGTTGAATTGGTTTTGGAGCGCTGCGGTTTACTGTTTGCAACACGAGGACTAATGAGACCGGGACCTACTGCTTAAAGCCGATTCCGAACGGCTACGAACATGCATGCCGTAGTAGAATTTGACCCCACGAACTCCGGTTCTGAAGGCCAGCACCCTAACCATTCGGCCATCGTTCGACCTACAAGAAGTTGAATCTCTAGAAGCATTTAAAAAACTAAGAAAATCCATAAAAAATAATTTTATAATAAAAAAATTATTTTTCAACTTTACCGTATTTCTACTGGGGGAATTGTCCTCTTTCGGAGCCAATTTTCAACATGGTACGGCGTCCCCATGATTGATGCACCCGTGGCAAATACCACCTTTTCCACTCCCCTAGTTACGGCCATGTCCAAATGTACATTAAGCTATATTTTTTAAGCGTAATATGTTTATCAATATTTATTACTCAACGATTTAGTTACAGTTTCTGTTGTAGAATATCGTGTTGGTAAATAGTTGCCATCTGAATAGACCCAAACATTATGCATTGATCTTTGACCAGATCCACCTACTTAGCACATGCGTAGCAGAAAGAGTACATCCTTAAATTACTGTTATTAGGTACGAAAGTTTGCATATAGTTATGAGCTAGAGCAACTCATGCAGAGAATCCGGCCTTGTATTCAGAAGAAATGACTTTTGGGTACTGCTGAAGCCAGTTCTGCGACATGCTAGACAAACCATATAAAGTATAACATATCCGCTTTTCTGAAGCCAAATCCGAATTAATGTTTCTTGAGGAGACACATTAGTTTGACCAGGCTTCCACTAAAGTCATGAGTGACTTAGATAAACTATGGCTAATGCATGTTTGATGGACCTGCATTTTGCAGATCTGAAAGTATTCCCTCACTTTTGCAGCTGGTGGATTTGTGTTTGCTTACTATGAACTAAACATCTTAACTGTCATCTGATTTTAAAAGAAGATATTAATGATTTAAACTATTTTTGGTAAATGATTAACACACACACACACTATATATATATATATATATATATATATATATATATATATATATATATATGTATATATATATATATATATGTATATATATATGTATATATATATATATATATATATATATATATATAAATATATATATATGTATATATATATATATATATGTATATATATATGTATATAAATATATGTATATAAATATATGTATATATATATGTATATATATATGTATATAAATATATGTATATATATGAAATATAACACACAACATGCAGACACAAACTTGATAAAGACATACAAATAAAATATATTATATATATATATATATATATATATATATATATATATATATATATATATAATATATATATATATTGTCAGGTCTAAAAATATTTTAATTTACGAAAATTAGCATTATTTTATAAATTAGTTTTAAATGTATTTTAATGACAAAATATTTATAAAATATTAATTTTAAAACCATAAATAATTTATCACTTGAGTAATTTCTAACCGCATAGAATTCACTATAAATTATAATTATTAAATGAAAATAACTATAATTTTACTCATGAAGAATAACTTCATTTTTAAAGACATACAAATAAAATTAATAATTAACTTTCCACTTCACATTAAAGTTAATATAAAACTTCCTTTTATTTAGAGTTTTTGTTTTATAAAAAATTATTTCTTGAAAAATTTTAAAATTACGAAAATAGCAGTCTTTTATAAGTTAGTTTTAAATGTATTTTAATGTCAAAATAATTATAAAATATTAATTTTAAAACCATAACTATTTTATCATGTAAGTTCTTACCACAAAGCATTCACTAAAAATTATAATTATTAAATGAAATATAACTATAATTTTACTCATTTAATAAACTTGATTTTTAAAGACATACAAATAAAAGTAATAACTAACTTTCCACTTAACATTAAAATTAATATAAAATTTTATTTTAGATACAATTTTTATTTTTATAAAAAATTATTGCTTGAAATTATTTAAATTTACGAAAATTAGTATTCTTTTATAAATTATCTTTAAATGTATTTTAAAGTCAAAATAATGATAAATATAAATTTTAAAACCATAAATATTTTACCATGTGAGTAATTTCATAACTCACAGCATTCACTATAAATTATAATTATTAAATGAAATATAACTATATTTTACTCATGAAGAATAAACTTGAATTTTAAATACATACAAATAAAATTAATAATTAACTTTACATTAAAGTTAATATAAAATTTCCTTTTATTTAACGTTTTTAGTCTTATAAAAATTTATTGCTTGAAAAATTTTAAATTTACGAAAATTAGCATTCTTTTGTAAATTACCTTTAAATGTATTTTAACTTAAAAATAATAATAAAATGTTCATTTTAAATCCATAACATTTTTTATCATGTGAGTAATTTCTTACAGCAAAGCATTCACTATAAATTATAATTATTAAAGTAAATATAACTATAATTTTACTCCTGAAGAATAGACTTGATTGATTTCAATGATGAATTTGATAGATGAAGAAATAAATATAAAAATAATTATTAACTTTCCACTTTACAATGAAGTTAATGTAAAACATCCTTTTATCTACAGTTTTTAATTTTATAAGAAATTATTGTTTGAAAAATTTTTAATTTACGGAAATTAGTATTCTTTTATAAATTAGTTTTAAATATATTTTAATGCCAAAATAATTATAAAAAATTAATTTTAAAACCATAAATATTTTATCATGTGAGTAATTGCTTACCGCATAGTATTCACTATAAATTATAATTATTAAATGAAATATAACTATAACTTTACTCATGAAGAATAAGCTTGATTGATTTCAATGATGAATTTGATTGATAAAGAAATAAATATAAAATTATTAATTAACTTTCCACTTTACATTAAAGTTAATATAAAATTTAATTTTATTTACAGTTTTTAGTTTTATAAAAATTTATTTCTTAAAAAAATTTAAATTTACGAAAATTAACTTTTTTTTATAAATTAGCTTTAAATTATTTTACTGTCAAAATAATTGTAAAATATTAATTTTAAAACCATAAATATTTTATCATTTAAGTTCTTACAGCAAAGCATTCACTATAAGTTTTAATTATTAAATGAAATATAACTATAATTTTGCTCATGAGGAATAAACTTGATTTTTAACGACATAGATATAAAATTAATAATTAACTTTTCACTTCACATTAAAGTGAATAAAAATTTCATTTTATCTGAAATTTTTATTTTTATAAAAAATTACTGATTGAAAATTTTTGAATTTACAAAAATTAGCATTCTTTTATAAATTATCTTTAAATGTATTTTGACTTAAAAATAATAATAAAATATTCATTTTAAAACCATAAATATTTTCTCATAAGAGTAATTTCTTACAGCATAACATTCCCAAGAAATTATAATTATAATTTTACTCCTGAAGAATAGACTTGATTGATTTCAATGATGAATTTGATTGATGAAGAAATATATATATAAATAATAATTAACCTTCCACTTCACATTAAAGTTAATATAAATTTCCTTTTATCTACAGTTTTTAGTTTTATAAAAATTTATTGATTGAAAAATTTTAAATTTTCGAAAATTAGCATTCTTTTATAAATTAGTTTCAACTGTATTTTAATGCCAAAATAAATATAAAATATTAATTTTAAAACCACAAATATTTTATCATGTGCGCAATTTTTTGCCACATAGCATTCACTATAAATTATAATTATTAAATGATATATAACTATAACTTTACTCATGAAGAATAAACTTGAGTTTTAAAGACATACATAGAAAATTAATAATTAACTTTCCACTTCACATTAAAGTTAATATAAAAGTTTATTTTCTCTACAATTTTTACTTTTTATTTCTACAATTTTTATTTCAATGATGATTTCTCAGACAAATTATGTTTAAATGTAATTTAACTTAAAATAGTAATAAAAATATTAATTTAAAAAACCATAATATTTATCATGTAGTAATTTTTATCCATTCACTATTTATAATATATTCTACAATTATAATTTTATCCTGAATAATTAGACTTAATGATTTCAATGATGAATTTGATTGATGAAGAAATAAATATAAAAATAATTACTAACTTTCCACTTTACAACAAAGTTAATGTAAAACTTCCTTTTATCTACAGTTTTTAATTTTATAAAAAATTATTGTTTGAAAAATTTTAAATTTACGGAAATTATTATTCTTTTTATAAATTAGTTTTAAATATATTTTAATGCCAAAATAATTATAAAAAATTAATTTTAAAATCATGAATATTTTATCATGTGAGTAATTCTAAACATTCACATAAAATAATAATTTTAAATAAAATATAACTATAACTTATATGAAAAAAAACTTGATAGATTTCAATAAATTATTATAAAGAAATAAATAAAAAATTATTGATTATTTCATTTACTTAAATTAATATAAAATTTCATTTTATATCAGTGTTTTTTAGTTTTATAACAATTTATTGCTTAAAATATTTTAAATTTACGAAAATTAGCATTTTTTTTATATATTAGCTAAATTTTTTACTATTTTGTATCAAATTTTTTTAAAAACAAATATTTTATTTGTAAGAATTTCTTATATACATTCACTAAAAATTTAATTATTAAATGTTTAACTATAATTTATCATAAGAATCTTGATCGACAGTAGGAAATATAGATGAAGAAATATTTAAAAATAATTAAGATTTATTAAAAATAATACATAATTTTAGTTTTATCTTCAGTTTTTAGTTTTACAAAAATTATTGCTTGAAAAATTAATTTATGAAAATTAGAATTCTTTTATAAATTCTTTAATATTTTACTGTAGAATAATTATAATATTTTAATTTTTAATACCATAAAATATTTTACATTTGTTAATTTTCTTAGCATATTGTTACTATAAAATTATAATTATTAAATGAAATATAATTATAATTTTTTATGAAGAATAAACTTGATCAATGTTGATTTTATAAATAAAATTATAATTTATTCTACTTATTAAAGTTAATATAAAATTTCCTTTTTCTACATTTTTAATTTTATAGAAAATTATTTTTAAAATTTTTAAATTTTAGAAAACACTTCTTTTCTTTTATAATTATTTTAAATTACTGTCAAAATAATTATAAAATATTATTTTAAAACAAAAATATTATCATGTGAGTAATATTTTTAGCATAGATTCATAAAATGAAATTTTAATGAAATATAACTATAATTTAGTCATGATGAACAAATAGATTATTTTAATATGACTTGATTAAAAGATAAATATAAAACTAATAATTACTTTCCACTTTTTTAAATAATATATTTAATTTTATTTACATCAATTAAAATTTATTTTAAAAATATTAAATTGCAATTTTATAAATCAGTGTTAATGTTTTATTTACATATAAAATATTAATTTTAAAACCATGATTATTTTATCATGTGAGTAATTTCTAACTCACAAAAATAATAGGCCAATTTTATAATATGAGCTTTTATCCTTAAAATTATAGAGCTCCAGTAAATCCTTTTTATTATTAAAACACGATTTCCATAAAAGATGACTAAAGAGTTTCGGTTAATTAACGTGATATCATAAATTTTTGATCATTATCTCATATCATGGAATTATGATGAAGTAATATATTAACCAGTATAAATGAGGAAGACACAAAATTTTCTTTTTTTGTTGTTTCTTTGATGCAGCCTTTTGTTCATGTTGTTCTCTAATTTGGAGTTGCTCGCGGATGTATCGTAAACTCCGAGCGAGAGAGAGGCAGCTGTTAATTTTTGTGAGACCTGTGAATAAATTTCTTACGAAACATCTGGCTCCAGTAAAATGGAACCTGATTGACTGGATTCCACAAAACTGAGGAATAAGTGTCAATATTAAAAAAAAAGTCAAATAATTATTTGGGGGAATATTCCAGAAATATAGTATCATACTCTGAAAATATTTTAAAGGAATATGAAGTTATTACATTGGATTTCATCTTTATCAGTCAACGACAGACAAAGGAAAGACACAGAAATCACTCTGCTCGAGCAGAGGTGCACCCAAGAGCAAAGACAGAAAGAATTTTAGCACTTACTCAAAAAAATTTAAGTGTAAGATCAGGAAAAACGCAAAGCCATATTCCAGCGACAGCTGGGAAACGTGTTGTATAGACAGAAAATTTACATCTATAGAGTAGAAAGCTTTGGGAAATGTATCGAAAGAATTTGAAGTCCAGAACGCTCCTTTAATTAAGACATTTCAAGGATGAAAAAAAATTTTAAGGAATTAGAATGGAAGAGAGGAGGTTTTTTAAGGAAATATTAAAGTTTAATAATTTCGATATAATATATATATATATATATATATACATACACAGATGTATATGTATATGTATACATCTTATTGTGAAAGGGCACACATGACATGAAATCTCAGTTTTACCTTATTCGTTTTTAATCAAAAGGTATGTCTAATTTGTTTTTAAATACTTTTAAAAATCGTTAATATCACACACACAAATATATATATTATATTATCATTATCCTTATTCTTATTATTATTATCAGAAATGTACAAGGAAAATAAACTTTGTCAAGTGACCTTTTTAGATAACTTTAAAAATGCTAATTGCAGCCAATAGCAACACCTTTTATAAGGATACACGATTAAATTTTGTAACATTTATGTCATTAAATTTTGTAACATTAACCATCAGAGTTACTAACAGCAGTTCCTTATTTACTGAAACATTGGAAACTTTATATACCTCTTCCTTTTATCCTTTATCTGCAACTTTCATCTTTTAGGCAATCAAGCCTAAAACATTGAAGACTTTATCATGAAATCTATCTATAACCTTTAATTTTATCAATCATTTCATTTTTGAGCAATCACGCCTTAAAAGCAGAAAACTTATCATGAAATCTATTAATATCTTGTATGTTTCAATAGGAAGTTTAGTATTCTGGGCAGTTAAAGATTTATTGTGAAGGGGCACACGTGACGTGACATCTCATTTTTACCTTATTTACCTTATTTAGTTTTAATTAAAAGATATTTCTTACTTGTTTTTAAATATTTTTTGAAAAGGATATCCCAATTTTTTATTAAGTAATGCTGATAACCAGTTCTAATCCAATATGTTGTTGAGATTTTTAGTATTAAATGTATAATAAATATAAACTTATTATCATATAAATTTATTGTTATAAATTTGCTTTAATGTCTGCATCCAGTTTGTATAAAGTCTATAAGCTATGTATTTGCCCCAGATGTACTCAAGATTGGTTAGTCTTTGTATAGTTTAAGAAGAGAAACAATATGTAATCTATATGCATTGTACCTGTATTGTAATTATAACATTAATTATAATCTTTAATTATTATAACCTGTATTATACCTGTAATATTTTTGAAAAAGATTTAAAATATCCCAATTTTTTATTAAGTATTGCTGATAACCAGTTCTATTTCAATATGCTGTTGTGATTTTTAGTATTAAATGTATCATAAATATAAACTTATTATCATATAAATGTATTATTATAAATTTGTTTTAATGTTTGCATCCAGTTTGAATATAGTTTGTAAGCTATGTATTTTCCCCAGATATACTCAAGATTGGTTAGTCTTTGTATAGTTTAAGAAGCCTAACAATATGTAATCGATATGCATTGCACCTATATTATAAACAGAAATAGAATGTGAGAAATGTTTTTCTATGCAAAAAAGTAGATTTTAATCTATTTTAATTAGTGTTAACGTAGTTTGAATTTTTGTGGAATTGTTAAGTAGTAACATATATGTCTAACTGTATTAGTAATGCTGACAACCTATATGACTTAGTAATGCTGATATATTAAAGTAATGTTGATAACCAGTTCTATTCCAATATGCTGTTGGGATTTTTAGTATTAAATGTATCATAAATATAAACATATTATCGTATAAATTTATTGTTATAAATTTGTTTTAATGTACGCATCCAGTTTGAATATAGTTTGTTAGCTATGTATTTGCCACACATGTATTTAAGATTGATTAGTCTTAGCATAATTTAAGAAGCCTAACAATATGTAATTGATATGCATTGTACCTTATTATAAACAGAAATAGAATGTAAGAAATGTTTGTCTGTGCAAAAAGAATAGCTTTTAAGCTATTGCACTTAGTGTTATAAATAATGTATATTTGAATTTTTGTAGAATTGTTATGTAGTAACGTATAGGTCGAACTGATATTAGTAATGCTGATAAAATATATTATATTAGTAATGCTGACATAATAAAGTAATGCTGATAACCAGTTCTATTCCAGTATGCTGTTGTGATTTTTAGTATTAAATGTATCATAAATATAAACTTATTATCATATAAATTTATTGCTATAAATGTGTTTTTAATGTTTGAATCCAGTTTGAATATAGTTTGTAAGCTAAGTATTTTCCCCAGATATACTCAAAATTGGTTAGTCTTTGTATAGTTTAAGAAGCCTAACAATATGTAATCGATATACATTGTACCTGTATTATAAACAGAAATAGAATGTGAGAAATGTTTGTCCATGTAAAAACAATAGCTTTTAAGCTATTATAATTAGTGTTATATAAAATGTATATTTGAATTTTTCTAGAATTGTAATGTAGTAACAGATAGGCTGAACTGGTATTAGTAATACTGATAACCTATATGATATTAGTAATGCTGATATAATAAAGTAATGCTGATAACCAATTCTATTCCAATATGCTGTTGTGGTTTTTAGTATTAAATGTGTCATAAATATAAACTTATTATCATATAAATTTATTATTATAAATTTAATTTAATGTTTGCATCCAGTTTCAATATAGTTTGTTAGTTATGTATTTGCCCCACATGTATTTAAGATTGATTAGTCTTCGTATAATTTAAGAAGCCTAACAATATGTAATCGATATGCATTGCACCTGTACTATAAACATAAATAGAATGAGATAAATGTTTGTCTATGCAAGAAGAATAACTTTTAAGCTATTGCACTTAGTGTTATAAATAATGTATATTTGAATTTTTGTAGAATTGTTATGTAGTAACATTTAGGCCAAACCGATATTAGTAATGCTGATATAATAAAGTAATGCTGATATCCAGTTCTATTCCAATATGCTGTTGTGATTTTTAGTATTAAATGTATCATAAATATAAATTTATTATGCTGTTGTGGTTTTTAGTATTAAATGTATCATAAATATAAACTTATTATTATATACATTTATTGTTATCAATTTGTTTTAATGTTTGCATACAGTTTGAATATAGATTGTAAGCTATTTATTTGCACCAAATGTACTCAATATTGGTTAGTCTTGGTATAGTTTAAGAAGCCTAACAATATGTAATTCATATGCATTGTGCCTGTATTATAAACAAAAATAGAATGTAAGAAATGTTTGTCTATGTAAAAAGAATAGCTTTTAAGCTATTGTAATTAGTGTTATAAATAATATATGTTTGAATTTTTTGTAGAATTGTTACGTAGTAACATATAGGCCGAACTGATATTAATAATGCTGATGAAATATATGATATTAGTAATGCTGATATAATAAAGTAAGGCTGATAACCAGTTCTATTCCAATATGCTGTTGTGGTTTTTAGTATTAAATGTATCATAAATATAAACTTATTATCATATAAATTTATTATTATAAATTTGCTTTAATGTTTGCATCCAGTTTGAATATAGTTTGTTAATTATGTATTTTCCCCACATGTATTTAAGATTCATTAGTTTTCGTATAATTTAAGAAGCCTAACAATATGTAATTGATATGCATTGTACCTGTATTATAAACAGAAATAGAATGTGAGAAATGTTTGTCTATGCAAAAAGAATAACTTTTAAGCTATTCCACTTAGTGTTATGACTAATGTATATATGAATTCTTGTAGAATTGTTATGTAGTAACATATAGAAAGAACTTATATTAGTAATGCTGATAACCTATATGATATTAGTAAAGCTGATATAATAAAGTAATGCTGATAATCAGTTTTATTCCAATAAGCTGTTGTGGTTTTTAGTATTAAATGTATCATAAGTAGAAACTTATTATCATATAAATTTATTGTTATAAATTTGTTTTAATGTTTGCATCCAGTTTGAATATAGTTTGTAAACTATATATTTGCCCCAAATGGACTCAAGATTGGTTAGTCTTTTCATAATTTAAGAAGCCTAACAATATGTAATCGATATGCATTGCACCTGTACTATAAGCATAAATAGAATGTGATAAATGTTTGTCTATTCAAGAAAAATAACTTTTTAAACTATTGTACTTAGTGTTATAAATAATGTATATACGAATTCTTGTAGAAATGTTATGTAGTAACATATAGGCCAAACTGATATTAGTAATGCTGATATAATAAAGTAATGCTGATAAACAGTTCTATTCCAATATGCTGTTGTAATTAAGTTTTAAATGTATCATAAATATAAACTTGTTATATAAATTTATTATTATAAATTTGTTTTAATGTCTGCAACTAGTTTGAATATCGTTTGTAAGCTATTTATTTGCGCCAAATGTACTCAAGATTGGTTAGTCTTGGTATAGTTTAAGAAGCCTAACAATATGTAATTCTATATGCATTGTGCCTGTATTATAAACAGAAATAGAATGTGAGAAATGTTTGTCTATGTAAAAAGAATAGCTTTTAAGCTATTGTAATTAGTGTTATAAATAATGTATATTTGAATTTTTTAGAATTGTTATGTAGTAACATATAGGCTGAACTGATATTAGTAATGCTGATAAAATATATTATATTAGTAATGCTGATATAATAAAGTAAGGCTGATAACCAGTTCTATTCCAATATGCTGTTGTGATTTTTAGTATTAAATATATCATAAATACATGCTTATATAAATTTATTGTTATAAATTTGCTTTAATGTTTGCATCCAGTTTGAATATAGTTTATAAGCTATGTATTTGCCCCAGATGTACTCAAGATTGGTTAGTCTTTGTATAGTTTAAGAAGCATAACAATATACAATCGATATGCATTGTACCTGTATTATAAACGTAGAATGTGAGAAATATTTGTCTATGTAAATAGAATTGCTTTTAAGCTATTGTACTTAGTATTATAAATAATATATATTTGAATATTTGAATTAAGTATTAATCCGAACTGATATGTTTGATTTATAATATTAAATGCTTATAATAAATAACTTTAACCAGTTCTATTCCAATATGCTGTTGTATTTTTGTATTAAATATATCATAAATACATGCTTATAAAATTTTATTGTTATAAAATTTCTTAATGTTTATCCAGTTTGAATATAGTTTATAAGCTATTAATTTTGCCCCTGTGTATAAGATTGGTTAGTCTTTATAGTTTAAAAACATAACAATATACAATCGATATGCATTGTACCTGTATTATAAACGTAGAATGTGAGAAATATTTGTCTATGTAAATAGAATTGCTTTTAAGCTATTGTACTTAGTATTATAAATAATATATATTTGAATATTTGTAAAAGAGTTATATGGTAAACCGAACTGATATTTTTTTTCTTATAACATAAATGCTTACAATAATTTGTTTCTTTAATGTTAAGAATCCTTATTGTTTGTATACCTTTGCTAACTAAAGGAGCTTTAAACTGTAACGGTGGTTCTTATACACGTTCCTACTCTCACTTTAGCTTAACGATATTCATAAACGTCTTATTCATTAACTTTCTTAGCCGTGGGTATAGTTTCTGTTTACATTTAAACCACTGTGATATGATGCCAAACTCCACAGCTTTAAATTTGGCATCAATGAATTCGGATATGTAGATATGTATAGAGTACAAACATGCTCAAAAATTTCATTAAAAAAATTAGTTGTGTAATCTGGTGTTGTGTAAACTATCTCGAATATTGCGTCCTTTTAGACTTAATTAGAAGAAGTGAGGACAGTTGACACATTCCCAACATGATCTGCGAAACCTAAAGGGGCAAGGGATGATCGCTGAGCTAAATAATAAATATTTTAGGAAAGTATAAAAATTTTAAAGTTAAAAATTTAGTCAAAATCTGTAGCATATTTTTACATTGTGTATTATTTTTACTTTTCAGTTGTTAAATATATTTTGACATTTTACAATTGCTGTTAAAATAACAGATTAGTAGGTTGGTCGGATGGCGATATTTACAAAAGTTTACCAGAATGATACAAAATTCTGTTTTTAATTTTTTGGCATAAAAAAAAGTATATTAATAAGAAAATGGGGAAAATAGATGGGATTGATAAGATATACTTACTAAAACAGAGCTAAAACAAAAATGTTAATTTGTGTATAGTTGACAAAACTGGTAACTGTTTTCGAAAAGGAATAATCCAACTCGGCGAAAATTTCGAAAGAATTTACTTTCTTAAATAATTTCCAATAATGCTTTGGGATGTTAACTGAAATTCCATGAACATAATAAATCTAATTTTGATAGGTATAATAAAATATAATAAAAAATCCTTTAAAATACCTGAAAAGCAATGCAGTTAGTAGTAATAAACCCCTAATTCTACATATTTTTCTTATTTTATTATTCTAGATCAAGCTTGAAAAATGTTAAATTCAGTGCTATAAAAATATATTTTCCACACGTTTTAAATCACTGTTAAAAAGAAACACTTCTAGATTAACTTCCTGGTAATGCATGTTGCAAAAGTAAATACATTTTACATTCTTTATGAAAAAATAAAATGCATTATAACGATATTATTAAAAATAACAAAGTCTAATTGCTAAAATTATACTTTCTTAAGAATAGAGAAAAATTAATCAAATTTTTAGCTCCTAAAAAGATAAAATATGTTAAACCTTGATTTTGAGAAAATTCCATTTCTTAATTAAATTTTAATACAAGCATAATTAATGTTTTTACATAAAATATAGAAAGTAAAAAATATGAAGGATAATATTAAAATACAGCAATATACAAAAGAATTTACAATAAAGATTATTAATTAAAATGAAAATATTTTATTTAATCATCGTATTGTCTAACAATATTCTTTAAAAATTTATATTGTACCTTGAATATTAATTGATTACCTTAAATTTTTCTGCATATTTAGTACTTAATTTAACAACTGAGTATCGAATATCACTTCTATTAAATACAATTTATGCAAGTTAGTAATTTATATCTGTACTGTCTTAACTATGTTTTGTTGTACCATTGCATTCCTCACACGGTAACATAACAAAAAACTTAACGTTTTATAAAAGATTGCCCAGTTTTATGACAAAAACTATTTTGTGATATATAACATCCAGAGAGTTAAAGGAAATTAAAAAAAATTGCGTATGGAATACTAGAGAAGTTTTAAAAGTGTCAGACAGAAAAATAATTTATTTTTTGTTTTAATACATGAAAGTATAATAAAAGAACATACTTTGGTAAAAGAAAATAATTATTAGAATACTCGGTTTCTGATTTTTTTTTTTACCTTGATTCTAAAAGTGCACGCTTAATTCCACTTTTAACTCTGGATTTTTAATATCCAGAAAGTTAAAGGAAATTTAAAAAAAAATCGTATGGAATACTCGAGAAGTTTTAAAAGTGTCAAAGAGAACAATAATTTATTTTGTGTTTTAATACATGAAAGTATGATAAAAGAACATACTTTGGTAAAAGAAAATAATTATTGGAATACTCGGTTTCTGAATTTTTTTTTATTTTACCTTGATTCTAAAAGTGCATGCTTAATTCCACTTATAACTCTGGATTTTTAATATCCAGAAAGTTAAAGGACATTTAAAAAAATCGTATGGAATACTCGAGAAGTTTTAAAAGTGTCAAAGAGAGCAATAATTTATTTTGTGTTTTAATACATGAAAGTATGATAAAAGAACATACTTTGGTAAAAAAAATAATTATTGGAATACTCGGTTTCTGAATTTTTTTTTTTTTTTTTTTTTTTTTTTTTTTTTTTTTACCTTGATTCTAAAAGTGCACGCTTAATTCCACTTATAACTCTGGATTTTTAATATCCAGAAAGTTAAAGGACATTTTAAAAAAATCGTATGGAATACTCGAGAAGTTTTAAAAGTGTCAAAGAGAACAATAATTTATTTTGTGTTTTAATACATGAAAGTATGATAAAAGAACATACTTTGGTAAAAAAAAAATTATTGGAATACTCGGTTTCTGAATTTTTTTTGACCTTAATTCTAAAAGTGCACACTTAATTTCACTTTTTTTTTTGGGGGGGGGGGAGGGGAGAGATCATTGTATATTATGTAGAATACTTTTGTTTTTAAAATAATTATTTTGTGACTAATTATTAGTGTTACTACGATGCAGTTTAGCTGGGGAATGCTTTTAAGCACAAAAAAATGGTTTGCAATAAGTAAAAAGTATTGATACTTTATTACAACATTTTACACCCTCTATTATTTATAAAGATGAAAAGTGTCAGTGTTTTGTCTGTGAATAAAAAGATATGAAAGCATAACACTTAATATTAGAATTATCAGGCGATTACGTGAACTCCTGTGCCTGTGGTATTTGGTCTTGCACATGGCGAGCCATTCCAACACAGAGATACGTCTACCTTATTGTCACCTGCAGAACATGATTTATCACCGGAGCAATGACAAGTTGATGGCCCCAACAATGTCCGTGTTCCTACCTGGACAACTTATTAGTGTATCGCGATCAAAGGAGATGGGAGATCTTCGAACAAAGGGCCACGGCTCCTTAAATAATTAAAAACTGCCGCGGCGCCGAGAAAGTAATTAATTAAGAGCGGATCAAAGAGCCATGATGGGGCGGGCTATTATGTCGATACACACAGAATACAGCTCGACTAATCCCTTGCCTTTGCTAATGGATGACGCGCGGAAGGGGACAGGCATAAATTGAGGGGTTGGTTGTGGAGAAGTGCAGTTTAATAAATGAGGATTTTAACGGAATCTCGCTCAAAGATACGTCAGTTTGGTGGAATTTCAGAAATTAAGAAAAGAATAAGAGTGGTGAATAGATTTAAATTACATATAACACATTATTTTAAATAATTTTTTAAAATTTTTCCTGTTGACAACAGTTTTTAAAAAGTAAAGCTAACCTTTCTCACACAATAATTTAGTTTACTATGGATAAAAAATTTTATTAGAAATTTTCTTCTATAAATTAGTCTTCTCTTTTTTTTCTCAATGTATTTTGCTTGTTTTGAGTGTTTCCTGAAATGTTCGTTTTTGAATATTTTTCTGTTTCTTAACCAGTTTTTCTGAACATCACTTTATGTTCACAAATGTCAATCATTGTTTCACCAGTTTTCTAAAATAAAAGAAGTAGATTTAAAATAAATACTTTAAGCCTTTAGTGTGGCAAAATAGAGCTCCAAACTAATCAAATCTACCAATAAACCAGAGTAAATTCTTAGAAAAGGCTGAATATATCATAACTTAGACTTCTTTTTTGAAAGATAGCTGAAGAGCAATTCATGTAGCAGAGTATCGTCACAACACAACATTCAATTTGATACCAAAGTTTGTAACTCTTACTTCCTATAGAAATTCTACAAATGCTGAAAATTTTCAGTTAAACGTTTTGATTACCATCTGACCACGCGATTCAAATTAATTACATATGACATCTTTTGTTCGTCATTTCTTTTTGAAGATTGCCATCGTATACGAGGATTGTCACTACCAACTTGCTGTCTCATAATACAATAGATCTTTTTTATTACTTTTGTATGACTTAAATAAGCGAAATGATTCTACATATTCTTCACTAAACTTATTATATTTTAATATACATTTGAATCCATCAATAAATCAGAGTTCTACGACTTTTATGTAATAGTGTCTTATGAATCAAATGATTGTTAGTGAAGTAAATATTTGCTTCCCTGTACACTTTTCCCAAACATAACTGTAGTGGATAACGAAACTGCTGAAAATATCATATCAAAAACATACTACATTTATGCCATTAGTAAAATTCTAGTGTGTACTGAAAAATAAAAGAGGCATTTTTAATAATCTATTCTTGATATTATTCAAAATAGTTAAAGGAGACTAGAATTTTACAAACCATTATTGTAAATTTTTTATCTTAGAGTTATGAAATTTTGTAAGCATATGTATTGAAACCAAACTAAGTATAAATAAAGAATAAATACTTTTAACTGGGATAATTAATTTAAAAAATTCGATCTATTGAAATAATTTGAAAACTTTTAAATGTAACTCGCTAAAAATTATTTTATTTTTGTCTTTTTTATTAATTTAAAATGCATTTTGAATACCTTTGGATACTATTCAGCTGATAGATTAAATAATTTAATTAGAGAAGCATTTTTTATTTTTGTAATTAAATTTTAGTAAAAATTTAGGAATTTTCTACGTTGAGTGATAATAAAGTAAATGATAAAACCGAATGGGTAGGGCACTGCTTGTTTTTGTAGGTTTTAATTCCTTTGCTGACAGGGATATTTATATCCTTTCGTAATCAGCTCTAAGCTGTAGTCAGAGTCTCATTAGCACTTGTGTTGAAAAACAGTAGAGTAAAGTGCTTAAAACCAAAATCCAACGAGCAAAAAAAAAAAAGTCTGGATTAATTTTAATATACATTTAGAGTGATAGGTAAATATTTTGTAGAAATCCGTAGAAACATTAGTCTCAAAGACCATTTTATAAATTAACAAAAACTTTATTAAAATGATATTTTTTAAACATTACCAGATTTTAAGAAATTTTTTGTGTCATTAATTTACTTACATCTCAAACTATATGTGTACAAATCTTCATAACTCTAAGTATGTAAAAAAGATTTCTTAAGTTCTTCATTTTCTTAAATGCATTAATTATAGTTTTCACTTTTATTGAGGTAGATATGATAACTATTTAAAATATACTGCTTACCCATTTAATAGAATAGTTGATGACCATTTTATAAATTAACAAAACTTTATTAAAATGATATTTTTTAAACATTACCAGATTTTAAGAAATTTTTTGTGCCATTAATTTACTTACATCTCAAACTATATGTGTACAAACCTTCATAACTCTAAGTATGTAAAAACGATTTCTTAAGTTCATCATCTTCTTAAATGCATTAATCGTAGTTTTCACTTTTATTGAGGTAGATATGATAACTATTTATAATATACTGCTTACCCATTTAATAGAATAGTTGATGACCATTTTATAAATTAACAAAACTTTATTAAAATGATATTTTTTAAACATTACCAGATTTTAAGAAATTTTTTGTGCCATTAATTTACTTACATCTCAAACTATATGTGTACAAACCTTCATAACTCTAAGTATGTAAAAACGATTTCTTAATTTCTTCATCTTATATGCATTAATTGTAGTTTTCACTTTTATTGAGGTAAATATGATAACTATTTATAATATACTGCTTACCCATTTAATAGAATAGTTGATGACCATTTTATAAATTAACAAAACTTTATTAAAATGATATTTTTTAAACATTACCGGATTTTAAGAAATTTTTTGTGCCATTAATTTACTTACATCTCAAACTATATGTGTACAAACCTTCATAACTCTAAATATGTAAAAAAGAATTTCTTAAGTTCATCATCTTCTTAAATGCATTAATCGTAGTTTTCACTTTTATTGAGGTGCATATGATAACTATTTATAATATACTGCTTACCCATTTAATAGAATAGTTGGTGTTCATCTTACATTAAAAAAATTTGATATACACTTTAAACATAATAAACTTTGTAATACCCTATATAATAATAGCCTAAGTTATCCGTCTGTTCTCGAATTTATGAAGCGGTTGGATCTGGAATGGATAGGGGCATCCATAGAGAATTCTTCATGAGTTAGGGTTAGCAGAATTCAAAGCGAGTAACGTTTATCGTCTCCTAAACTATCTACATTCTAAATTACATCGGTACACATATACTTCATGTCACAGAGAAAAATACTGACGCCTTTAAACGTTCGAAATCTACTTCTTCCCCCCTTTCCGAAAGTTTAATGCCATTATATCGAGCCACATTTTAAAAGCAGGCGATTAATTTTATCCATTTATCACATAATAAATAGGTAAAAAAATATTTTTTTAGGATTATGACATCATTCCTTTAACCATCCCATTTAATCATTTCATATTTTGAATTATTTAAATATCATCTGAATTATTTTCAGACGTTTTGTCTTTAAAATGTTCAAATTCCCTCCTTCCCCCTTTTCGGGCGTTTAATGCCATTATTTCAAGCCTTTTTTTTCTCCGGTTAAGAGAATTAATGAATTTATCACAAAACAATTAGGTAAAAATAATTTTTTTCTAGCATTATGGCGCCATTCCTTTAACCATCTCATTTAATCATTTCTTATTTTGAATTATTTAAATATCATCTGAATTATTTTCAGAATTTTAATCTTTAGAATGTTCAAAATCCCCCCTTCCCCACTTTTCGGGCGTTTAATGAAATTATTTCAAGCCTTTTTTTCTCCGGTTAAGAGAATTTAATGAATTTATCACATAACAATTAGGTAAAAATAATTTTTTTCTAGCATTATGTCGCCATTCCTTTAACCATCTCATTAAATCATTACTTATTTAAATTATTTAAATATCGTCTGCATTACTTTCATACCTTTTATCACTGAACTTAGATATCACGTAAATAATTTTCTTTTGTATTTGGCTTGGATAATGGATTAGGTATATATTTGATAATTTTAAATTTAATCATCAATTATTTTCTGTGGCAATGAATATTTTATCACAGGTATTAACAATAAATTATTTTCATAAAAGTCTAGGAGTCTATTTCAAGGAATAATAAATATCTAGCTTTTAATTTATATATTATTAAAAATTCAGAAATTCGATTATTTGTTGTTTGTTTTTTATACATAACCATACGGTTTGACTAAATGAATTCAATGTGATTCTAACTGCATTTACAGAATCATAAGACTCTAGAGGAGTATGAAGATAAGCAAATTATTGAGCATGTACCTGATAATTCTCAACCAAAAAACAAACCATTTTTTACCTGCCTCATGGGGTACTTTACAATTCTGGAAAATTAAAAATTGTACTAATCCCGTAATGTGAGGGGATATAAGCTAGTATTGAAGAAAAAACAGTTAAATTTAAATATTTGGGAAGTTTATTCAATAAACCTGTATTAAGTGTAAAAAAAACACTTAGCACATTTTCTATATCTATATTTTTAATATTCAGTACAAGAGCTACAAAAACAGGAGTATCATAATAGGAACCCTTAATTTCGTGAGCATGTACCTGATAATTTTCAACCAAAAAACAAACCATTTTTTACCTGCCTCATAGGGTACTTAACAATTCTGGAAAATTAAAAAATGTACTAATCCCGTAATGTGACGGGCTATAAGCTAGTATTGAAGAAAAAGCAGTTAAATTTAAATATATTTGAAGTTTATTCAATAAACCTGTATTGTGTGTAAAAAAACCACTTAAAACATTTTCTATATCTATATTTTTAATATTCAGTACAAGAGCTACAAAAACAGGAGTATCATAATAGGAACCGTGAATTTCGTGAGCATGTACCTGATAATTTTCAACCAAAAAACAAACCATTTTTTACCTGCTTCATAGGGTACTTTACAATTCTGGAAAATTAAAAAATGTACTAATCCCGTAATATGACGGGCTATATGCTAGTATTGAAGAAAAAGCAGTTAAATTTAAATATTTGTGAAGTTTATTCAATAAACCTGTATTATGTGTAAAAAAACACTTAAAACATTTTCTATAGCTATATTTTTAATTTTAAGCACAAGAGCTACAAAAACAGGAGTATCATAATAGGAACCGTGAATTTCGTGATCTCATGGGTTCGTTTTAATAAAATGCACCTGGGTGTAATTAATAATAATCTTAACGTATTGATTAAAATGTCACCTGATGCTGTGCGTTTCTTAATTACTTTTAAAAACAAATTAACAAAAGGTTAAAACTTCTAGAATGAAAAAATTTTCATTTCCTGAAGTTTAGAAAAAAGAAACTGATTATCCCGTCATTAATCAATCATCGATTTTTTTATCACTGTTTACAAAATTTTATACTTAAAAATGTTACGTCCTAGACTCATCACTAAACTTTTGATTTACTGTCAAAAGGAAGATTCTACAGGTGATAAAAAATTGTTTACTAGAAATTTCTTTTGTGTGTCAAGAAAATTGATTTTCTTTTTATTATACTAGACAATTATTTTCGATTTGGATTTTAAATAATGTTAATTTTTAATAATTGTTCTGTGTCTGAATAGAAAAAGTTGAGAAATTAAAATTTTTTACGTAATATTCCCTTGTATCATTCGATAAAATATTTGACAACACAAAATCATTCAAGAATTCTATGATTTAGTTAATATCCGTATTTGTTTAGTTTGGATTTTTAAATAAGAACTCAGTTATTATACATAAAAAGGGGGAGTCTCAGGCAGACCTTTTGAGTTTTCACCAAATGAAAAACTCCACAGAAGATAAAAAATTGCTTTCTAGAAATTTCTTTTCTTTGTCTCGAAAACCCTTTTTTTATATTGACATTTTATTATTTTCGTAATTATTTCCAATTAATATGATGTTGAATAATGACAGCTTTTAATAATTTTTCTATGTCTGAATAGGAAAGGTTTCAGAAATTAAAAGCATTTTTTGATATAATTATTTACTTGTATCATTCGATTAATTATTTAAAGAAACAAAATTATTCAAGATTTAATGAATTAGCTAATATCCTGATTTGTTTAGTTTGGATATTTAAATAGGAACTCGGATATTATACTTAAAAATTTTGTGTCCCCGACTTATCTTTAAACTTTTGTATTTTCATCAAATGAAAGACTCTACAGGAGATAAAAAATTGCTTTCTAAAAATTTCTTTTCTTCGTCTCGAAAACCAATATTTTTTTATATTAACATTTTATTATTTTCGTAATTATTTCCAATTAATAAGATGTTGAATTATGCTAACTTTTAATAATTTTTCTATGTCTGAATAGGAAAGGTTCCAGAAATTAAAAGTATTTTTTGATATAATTATTTTCTTGTATCATTCGATTAGTTATTTGATGAAACAGAATTATTCAAGATTTAATGAATTAGCTAATATCCTTATTTGTTTAGTTTGGATATTTAAATAGAAACTCGGATATTATACTTAAAAATGTTGTAACCCAGACTTATCATTAAACTTTTGGGTTTTCATCAAATGAAAGACTCTACAGAAGATAAAAAATTGCTTTCTAGAAATTTCTTTCCTCTGTCTCGAAAAGCAATATTTTTATATTGACATTTTATTATTTTCGTAATTATTTCCAATTAATATTATGTTGAATAATGCTAACTTTTAATAATTTTTCTATGTCTGAATAGGAAAGGTTGAGAGATTTAAATTATTTTTTGACCTAGTTATTTTCTTGTATCATTCCATTAACTATTTGATAAAACAAAATCATTCAAGATTTAATGAATTAGTTAATATCCGAATTTGTTTAGTTTGGATTTTTAAATAGGAACTTAGTTATTATATTAAATATATTGTGCCCCAGAGCCATCACTAAACTTTTGGGTTTTCGTCAAATGAGAGACATTACAGGAGATAAAAAATTGCTTTCTAGAAATTTCTTTCCTCTGTCTCGAAAAGCAATATTTTTATATTGACATTTTATTATTTTCGTAATTATTTCCAATTAATATTATGTTGAATGATGTTAATTTTTAATAATTTTTCTATGTCTGAATAGGAAAGGTTGAGAAATTTAAATTATTTTTTTACTTAATTATTTTCTTGTATCATTCGATTAACTATTTGATAAAACAAAATCATTCAAGATTTAATGAATTAGTTAATATCCATAATTGTTTAGTTTGGATTTTTAAATAGGAACTCAGTTATTATACTTAAAATTGTTGTATCCCAGACTTATCATTAAACTTTTGGGTTTTCATCAAATGAAAGACTCTACAGGAGATAAAAAATTGCTTTCTAGAAATTTCTTTCCTCTGTCTAGAAAACCAATATTTTTATATTGACATTTTATTATTTTGTAATTTTTTCTAATTAATAGAATGCTAAATAATGCTACCTTTTAATAATATTTCTATGCCTCAATAGGAAAGGCTGAGGAATTAAAAGTATTTTTCATATAATTATTTTCTTATATCATTCGATTAATTATTTGATGAAACAAAATTATTCAAGATTTAATGAATTAACTAATATCCTTATTTGTTTATTTTGGATATTTAAATAGGAACTCAGTTATTATACTTAAAAATGTTGTATCCCAGTCTTATCATTGAACTTTTGGGTTTTCATCAAAGGAAAGACTCTACAGGTGATAAAAAATTGGTTTCTAGAAATTTCTTTTCTCTATCTAGAAAACCAATATTTTTTATATTGACATTTTATTATTTTCGCAATTGTTTTCAATTAATAGGATGTAAAATTATGCTAACTTTTAATAATATTTCTATGACTGAATAGGAAAGGTTGGGAAATTTATATTATTTTTTGACATAATTATTTTCTTGTATCATTCGATTAACTATTTGATAAAACAAAATTATTCAATATTTAATGAATTATTTAAAAAGTTTCTTTTTGTATTTAGAATTACGGCGGGTGTCATTTATTTAAAATTTCCATATATGAAATATTGTGAAAAATAAATTAAAATACGCAAATTATACAACTACAGTTTGTTTTTCAAATATACAATTTTTTATAGAAACTAAAAATTTCTATTTTCTAAACTTGATCATTCTATATCTTTTTTAAATATGGAATCCGTTTAATAATTTTTAATTATTCTTAGTTTTATAATTAAATATTTTATAAAATTTTATTCTTTAAAATTGTTAGGCATATAAAAAAAAAAAATCTTGTTTTTGTAAATATTTATCAAACGTAATTATTATTTTTTAAAAGCTTACAGTTTATAAAAGTATTATACCTCAGATATTAGTGTAAATTTATCACACTGAACGTGAAGACTTATTATTTTCGAAGAAATTTTACTTCCGGAAATCTATCTCTATTATAGTTTTATGAAAAAAATTTGTCCCAATCTTAAACAAACTAAGAATTGGTTTATAATGTTGCGAACAAAACGCTATGAATATTTGAAATAAAATATAAAATCATTATTTTTACACTTGTCATCAACATTAGTATATAGCTCTATTTCTATAACATTTTTAATAAAATAAAAAAAGATTTTTGAAATCTTTATATTTTGTAATCACAATGATTTAGGAAAAGTCAAGAAAGGATTAAGATATTTGCAAAAGAAATATAAACACAGAAATAAAATTATTCAAAATGATTTTAATATTTAATACTTAAGTTTGCTTATTTCTGAATTTTAATTTGAGACTCGGTTATAAAGTATATTGTATCCTTTTAGAATATTTAGTTTTATTTCACTCATATTGCTCAAATCTTATAAATATGAATAAGATTTAAAGAATTAATATATAAATTTGCTTATTTCTGATTTACAAGTTGAAACTCTGTTATAAACTAATGTTAATTGCATTTTTTATAGAAACTTTAGTTTTATTTTTCACATATTTTTCTAATTGAAAAACACCGTCGAGGCTAAACTATTATTAGTTTTTAATCTTAGGCTTCATATTTATTGTCAAGAAATAAGTAATATTGTGATTATTTAAAAATTTTGTTTAAAATATGGTTGATAATAAGTCATTTACGTTTAAAAGAATATTAATATTTGCATGAATTATTTTCACTTAAAATGCAAATTATAGACTTATTTTTATAATTTACATTTAAACACAGAGTATATATATATAGTTATAACTGTCATTATTCATTGTTAACAAGCTATCATTTTCTTCAATAGTCTTGCAGCGTATGAGGCTTAAATGTTTTATGAATAACTGTAATAAAGGTTCTAAAACTTTACTTGGGAGCATTTAGAACCCAGACCGAAGGCTGGGTGCGAAACAGCTAGTTTACAAATAAAATCTGTGTTGGTTGTTGTCAAAAATACTTTTTACGTTTGAGAGCAAAATTAATCTTAATTTAAATTTTAATCTAAATTTTACCTGGCTTCTAAAACCTTTTTTTTAAACATTTGGTAATTCAAGGTTAAAAGTGTGTAATCAGGACTACATAAATCTAAGTATTCTGATGGAATTAACAGTTAATAAAAGAGGAGTGCTGCCTCAACAAAAGACAATATGTTTCAATTTAATTATTTTTAATTATGAAACACAATTAAGGGCATTACTGTTAGAGACATAAAAACTTATAGGAACGGAGCATTTATGCGATCGTTGTATGGTTCGTTTAAAATATGAGGAGTTACAAGGGTAATTTTGCTTAAAAATATATTCTAATTTAGACTTCGAATGAAGCACTTTTTGTGACTGAAATTTTTAACTATTATGTTATTATTCTATTAGCCCTCTGAGTGGAAAATAGTCTCCAAAAATACGCTGAAGGTTTACTGCGTCAGTGGCTAAAGCGTTCTATGATTTTTTCTTCACCCTTTGTCGACTAGAACGGAATACGGGAAACCCACCCTCGTTATTGTCCCTTTACTTTCGGTTATAAATAGATATATAAATATATATTATAGATTGTTAATTTTTAATATTCATAAAGCTCGTCAAGTCTCGAAGATCACCCGATAAGAAATAATGGATTCTAAAAGAACAAAAAAAAATAATCTTTGACTTATATATTTATATTTTTTACGAAAGTCATCCAAGATATTTAAGGGGTGCTATTAAATATACATCTATTATCAGTAAAGATGTTATTAAAGATACATCTGTTCGCAAACGAAATACTTCGAAATAGAGATTTACAAAGCCATGAAAAGTTATCAGGATCTTTCTGCCTCAGGGGGTAGGGGTGCATCCCTCAACAAATGTCAGTCAAAGAGGGGTGCAGTTCCTAAACAATAGACCTGACCCTCCTACCGCAAAACTCCATGGGAGAAAGCACTGGGAGAAATGTACATTACATCCTTTTCAGAGCGTTTTTGGAGGTCGAAAATTGTATGTTTTGAAGACATCATCGGTTTGGCGGAATTGTACGTGCCAACCGCTTAGAGGGTTAAATAATTCAATTTACAGCACTGATCTTTTAAAATCACCTTTAAGAAAAATATATCATGATTCCAAGCATGTGAGGCAGTGATGTAGCCAAAAAACAAAATTTCGGGAGGGGTGGGGACACAATTTAAGACAAAACCATTACATCTTTGAAAAAATTGAAACTTGTTTACAATTGACTACTTAGAAATAGAAATGCTTTGTAAAAAGATCCTAAATTGGAAGTGAACAACCTATGGCTACTGGAAGCAGCTGTCTTTTAGAATCCAAATTCCTTGAATAAATACCTGAGGACACTCACCTTGCAGGAGGACAAACATCTGTTAAACAAGATATTCAAATGTTAAGGTAATAAAATGCTACTGATCTGATAAACCTATTAATAGTAAGTGCAAAAAATTAGATTAACTTATCCAGCATATTTAACTTTTTTAATGTAGAATTGGATAATTATTTAATGATAGAATGAATTTTTATTCAATGCTACCTGCTTTGTTAGTACACACACACACATGTATATATATATATATATATATATATATATATATATATTATATATATATATATATATATATATTATATGTTATATATATATATATATATATATATATATATATATGTAATATATGTATATAAATATGTATATATATATGTATATTATATATATATATGTATATATGTATATATATATATATATATATAAATATATATATATATATATGTATATATAGATACATATATAAAAATACATATATATATATATATATACATACATATATATATATGTAAATATATATATATATATATATATATATATATATATATATTTTATATATATATATATATGTATATATATATATATATAATATAATATGTATATACTATATGTATATATATATATATATATATATATATATATATATATATATATATATTATGTATTTATATTATATATATATTATATATATAGATATATATATATACATATATATACAAATATGTTATATATATGTATATATATATAATATATATAATACATATATATATATATATATATATATATATATGTAATATATATATATATATATATTATATATATATATGTATATATATATATATTTATATATATATATATATATATATATATATATATATATATATATATATATATATATATATATACATTCACAACATGGAAGAGGTCTAGTCCTCTGGGACCTTCCTCCTTGCCTACCTCCCGGATGTAACGCTTACCAAAAATTTTATCAGATAAAATTTTTTAAAAATGTTGATAAGAGAAAAAAGAGTCTGATTTATATAATCTTCTAAAGAATATCTCCATGGTATTTTTTATTTGTAATTTTTATAGCATAGAATTAATGGGGCGGTTATTAATTAAATTAAATTTCATTCAAGATTTGAATGGAAACATTCCTTATTTTGAAAGAGATTCTATTAAAATATTTTCGGAAATTTTCCGAAATTCACTTTTGTTGTAAAAAGAAATAACTGATAGGAAAGACATCGAAAGAAATTGTTATGTACATGAAGTATTTGATAGTTGATAATTTTGATTCTTTATGATGTATTTGGTAATTACAATATTTCTTAAAAACCTTTTTCACAGTAAGTGAGTTAAAAAATATTATAAAAATGCTATTACATTAACAGTTTTATAACAGGAAATATAGAGAAAAATATTATTTTTTGCATAATATTATGTCTATGAAAAGTATTTTCAACCTATCTTGAAAACTATTTTTCACGATAAGTGGGTTATAGAAATATTTTTAAAAATGCCGTAACTAATAGGCTATATAATATATAATAACTAATTTGTAACTAATGCTATAATAAATAAAACAGCATAGAAATAATATAAAAATGTTAAAACTGATCATCCTTGAAATACTCAACATATACTTTAATTATTTTAAAACTTTTAATTACTACTTACATTGAAAATACAAACTTGCATAGGTAGATAAATATACACTTGTATCACATGTCAGTTTTCATACAGTGGACTTAATATAAGATCTTAATAAAATGAACACACACAGTGATTTAAAATTGAGTAGCACCCACATATTTGTATCCTTAACAATATTTCTTAATTGTTCCGTTATAAATTTGAAAGTATATATGGTGTTTACATTAGAAAATAGTCATCATTTTTGTAGCTTTTTATGGAAAGTTTTCGAAAAACTAGCCTCGATATATAAATGTGCACTTGAAATATGTGGCTACCTAAATACTAATGGTATTTTAGAAGTGGACATTATTTAAAATTCTTAGGAAACGAACACTTGTGTATTGATTCTGCTACCTAATAAAATTTTAGATTTCACGTATTTGCTGACCTCGACAATGTATGCTAGTTTTTCTCTCATAACTCCACACATTGTTAAGGTCAGCAAATGCATAAATCTGGAAGTCTATAAGGTGTTTCCATTATAAATAGGCACCTTTTTTATATTGTTTTAATGAAGCTTTTCGATTAACTGGGGATTAACATAAATAAAAATAAAATGAGTACAAGTAATTAATATGTGTGTTTATAAACTGATATAATGCTACTCTGTTGTTTATTCAAACTTTACTTTGCATGTATTTTCATAAATAAGAATTTATGCTGTAATATAAAATTTTATATAATAACAAACAAGTGCAAAAAAATCATTTACTCAACATTTTGTAATCGTTTAAATCAGTGTTGGTTTTGTAAATTTATTATAGTTAAAGTAAAGTTATTATAGTAAATTTATTACAGTAAACATTCCGTTTTACAATTTGTAGTGAATTTTACACTTAAAGACAGTTTATGAGTATATTTATATATTGGTATGATTTAAGTTTTGTCTACTGCTTGTGGTGTTTTTTACATTATAAACGCATTTAGTAGTTACGAAATTTTACGAAAATTTGTTTTAATAACAAGCAAATTCAAAAAAATAATTTACTCAATATTTTGCAAATTTTTACTCAATTAGGTTTTGTAAATTTTTATATAAAGTAAAGTTATTATAATAACATTTCCGTTTACAATTTGCAATGAATTTTACACTTAAAGACAGTTCATGAGTATATTTATATTTTGGTATGTTTTAAGTTTTGTCTACTGCTTGTGGAGCTTTTTACATTTTAAACGCATTTAGTAGTTACGAAATTTTACGAAAGTTTTATTTAATAGCAAGCAAATGTAAAAGAAATCCTTAACACAATATTTTGCAATTGTTTAACTCAGTTTAGGTTTTGTAAATTTATTATAGTTAAAGTAAAGTTATTATAGCAACATTTTCATTTTACAATTTGTAATGAATTTTACACTTAAAGACAGTTCATGAGTATATTTATATATTGGTATGTTTTAAGTTTTGTCTACTGCTTGTGGTGCTTTTTGCATTTTAAACACATTTAGTAGTTATGAAATTTTACGAAAATTTTATTTAATAACAAACAAATGCAAAAAAAAATCATTTACTCAATATTTTGCAATCGTTTAAATTTTGTAAATTTATTATAGTTAAAGTAAAGTTTTTATACTACCATTTCCGTTTTACAATTTGTAATGAATTTTATACTTAAAGACAGTTCATGCTATATTTATATATTGGTAGTTTTAAGTTTTGCCTACTGCTTGTGATGCTTTTTACATTTTAAATGCATTTAGCAGTTACGAAATTTTACGTAAAAAAAATTTTTAATAACAAGCAAATGCGAAAAAAATCATTTACTTAATATTTTGCAATAGCTTAAATCCGTTTAGGTTTTGTAAATTTATTATGGTTAAAGTAAAGTTATTATAGTAAAGTTATTACAGTAAAATTTCCGTTTTATAATTTGTAATAAATTTAACACTTAAAGACAGTTCGTGAGTATATTTATATATTGGTATGTTTTAAGTTTTGTCTACTGCTTGTGGTGTTTTTTACATTTTAAACGCATTTAGTAGTTACGAAATTTTACGAAAATTTGTTTTAATAACAAGCAAATTCAAAAAATAATTTATTCGTTATTTTGCAACCGTTTAAATTAGTTTAGATTTTGTAAATTTATTAAAGTAAAGTTATTATAGCAACATTCCCGTTTTACAACTTGTAATGAATTTTACACTTAAAGACAGTTCAGGAATGTAATTATATAGTGGTATGTTTTAAATTTTGATTACTGCTTGTGGTACTTTTTATATTTTAAACGCATTTAGTAGTTACGAAATTTTACGAAAATTTTATTTAATAACAAACAAATGCAAAAAAAAATCATTTACTCAATATTTTGCAACCGTTTAAATTAGTTTAGATTTTGTAAATTTATTAAAGTAAAGTTATTATAGCAACATTTTCATTTTACAATTTGTAATGAATTTTACACTTAAAGACAGTTCATGAGTATATTTATATTTTGGTATGTTTTAAGTTTTGTCTACTGCTTGTGGAGCTTTTTACATTTTAAACGCATTTAGTAGTTACGAAATTTTATTTATACAAGAAAATGCAAAATAAAAAAAAAAAAATCATTTACTTAATATTTTGCAATAGCTTAAATCCGTTTAGGTTTTGTAAATTTATTATGGTTAAAGTAAAGTTATTATAGTAACATTCCCGTTTTACAACTTGTAATGAATTTTACACTTAAAGACAGTTCAGGAATGTAATTATATAGTGGTATGTTTTAAATTTTGATTACTGCTTGTGGTACTTTTTATATTTTAAACGCATTTAGTAGTTACGAAATTTTATGAAAATTTTATTTCATAACAAGCAAATGCGAAAAAAATCATTTACTTAATATTTTGCAATAGCTTAAATCCGTTTAGGTTTTGTAAATTTATTATGGTTAAAGTAAAGTTATTATAGTAACATTCCCGTTTTACAACTTGTAATGAATTTTACACTTAAAGACAGTTTAATATATTTTACATATGGTATGTTTTAAATTTTGATTACTGCTTGTGGTACTTTTCATATTTTAAACGCATTTAGTAGTTACGAAATTTTATGAAAATTTTATTTCATAACAAGCAAATGAAAAAAAAAAATCATTTATTGAACATTTTGTAATTGCTTAAATCAGTTTAAGTTTTGTAAATTTATTATACTGAAAGTAAAGTTATTATAGTAAAGTTACTATAGTAACATTTTCGTTTTAGAATTTGTAATGAATTTTACACTTATAGCTTGTGGTGCTTTTAACATTTTAAACGCCTTTAGTAGTTACGAAATTTCAAAATTAATTGAGAAAAATAGGTGAAGACAATAAAATTATAGGTTATCCTTATGATCTGTTTTCTATTAGTTCAAAGGCAGTCCATGGTAACACACATTCAAACAAGCTATTGCACAATAGGTTAACAGAAACTAAACCATTCAAACATGAATACTTAAGATAATAACAAGAAAGGAAAAAGGAAAAAGGTTACCAGACGTTCACAATCATTGATGAGCTCAATGATTGGGTCATCAAATGTTCTTTTATTTTTATATCGACTTTTTCCTCAATGGAATACTCATGTCACTGTGACAGCGCAATTGAAAATCGGTATGGGTAAAAAAAAAAAACAAGGATCTCCTTACAAGTATTCTTTCGATTCCTTTGTGCTCATGTCATAATTACTTGATCAGTACTCAGATCCCAAGCAGATTCTTTGAACTTTCGCATATTAAGTTCATTTTCACAAGAAACTTTGTGTATATTCCAAATGTTAATTAAGGGAGAAATGAAAACAACACAAGAAACATAATTTAAATTAGCTTCAGAGAAATTTTGGGAGTGGGCAATTATGTACAATGGGTTTGGTAATTATTATGTATGAACGGAGGCTTATGAGAGATGTCACAAATGAGAAATAGCTTATGAGAGTCTGAGGCGAATTACGCACTTTTCTTTTTTTCCTTTTTGCTGTTTTTTCTCGATCATGAAGCTTATTTTTGTTGGATTAGAATATCATAATTTTATGATAGGATGCTACTTACTCAAACGACATACATGTTAGGTAAGAAAATGAAAAAAAATATATAACTGGAATAAATGAGTAAACGTAAAGGAAATACCAATTTTTTCTCTACAAAATGCAAACTTACATAGGTAGATAAATATACACTTGTATCACGTGACTGTCTACGTGTTAATAGTCAGTTTTCGTACAGTGGACTTAATATAAGATCCTAACAAAATGAACACATAGAGTGTATTAAAATTGAGTAGCAGGATTGTAGATCCTACAAATTTATTGACCTTAACAATATTTTAAAATTATTCCCTTATAAATTAGAAAGTCTATATGATGTTTACATTATAAAATAATCATTATATTTGTAGTATGTTATGTAAAATTAAAAAAAACCGGCGTCGGTAGATAAATGTGCCCTTGAAATATGTGATTGCCTAAATACTAATAGTTTTTTAGAAGTTTACTTTATTTAAAAACCTTAAGGTAACGAACACTTGTGTATTGATTCTGTTACCTAATAGTATTGTAGGTACCACGTATTTGCTGACCTCAAAAATGTATACATACATAATGGATACATGTATAATGAGAATAAACAGCTGTGATGCTACTTTTGATTTAAAACTGGCGTCAGCAAACAGTATGACTTTAAACCGTCATAAAAAATGTTTAATACCTTTTGTAATGTTCTCTAACTGAATTCCATATTTTTCTTTTTCTATTCATAATACAGTATTGTAAAAATCATTTTTGTTTTATTAGACTATTGAATTCTATTATATGATATAACAGAGTTTTCAAATTTGTTAGGGCTTGAAGGTAAAATTGAAAACTTTATGCATAATTTCGGGTATCACTGTAATAATGGCCCAATTTTTGAAAAATTCTACAAGTAGAACTGAGGTACTAGTAAAAATTATATGATAGTTTACTTAAACCGTTATAGCCTGAATTAATTTAGCATCAACATTCTTACTGCCTTTTTGCATAATTAGATAAGTTTTAATGGAGAATAATCATAGAAAAAATATTAAATTTTACTGTACTTTAGTAGTTAATTTTGCAGCTGGTATTTTCTAGTACCAACATATATTTTTGAATCTATGAATAAATGATTAAACTGTATGACTATTATGAATAAAACAAATGAAATGCTTACCTGCGAAGTATAGAGTCTAAAAATATTACAAGTAGAACTGAGATACTAGTAAAAATAATATGATAGTTTACAACATATATCGAATTAATTCACATCAACTTTCTTACTGCATTTTGGCATCATTAGAAAAGTTTTAATGGAGAATAATCATAGAAAAAATATTAATTTTTACTGTATTTTAGTAGTTAATTTGAGCTGGTATGTAGTACCAACATATATTTTGACTCTATGATAGAAAATAAGCATTAAATTTGAATAAAACATGAAATGCTTACCTGTGTAAGAAATCAAAAATAATAGTACCAACTAACTGGTAATAAACCACTAAATTTACTAAATTGAACAACACTTGTATCAACTCTACCACAAAAGGTCCGAACGATGGCCGATTGGTTAGGGATCCCTTCGGTACAGTTCGTGGTGTGAATAACAGTCATGTCTATTTCACCTTTAAACTGTAGTCCATTCATTAGTCGTGTGCAAAAAGTAGACCGTAGCACTCCAAACCAAAACCAAACCAAACCTACCACAAAATGACTTTCGATTGCAGCACACCAATTATAAAATCCCTACTATGTGAAAAAAAAGGATTCCTGATTGGTGCTGTCATTTCTTTTCTGCTGTAGGAACTGCATCGTTCATATCCTTGTGAGTACCGTGAGGAAAAACGGTTTATTAGGAATTTAAAGATGTTTTAAGCGGTACTTATAAGTACCGTCAGGATAAAAAGGGTTAAAGAGAAATGATTATCCTTTTAACTATTTTAAAAGTTGGAAACTTCTGTGTTATAAAATATATTTATGGGGCTCATAACTGTTCGTACATTTCAAATGTAACAATAAACATGATAAAGTAATAATAGAAAAATACCTTTTTCAAAGTTAAAGTAAAATAATCACAGATCTTTTAGAACTAATTAATTTACAGTTGCATAAAAGTGTGGAATTACATTTCAACCAAATCTTTTATATCTTAAACAGTTGAATTTTAAAAACGACTATATGAACTGAATGAGTTTATTTGAATTAATATTGATAAACAGCTATAAGAAAAAATACCTAAAAGCGAACTAAAATTTTAAAAAGAATAATTTAGTGTGAGTATTTGTATGTTATAGTGGAGTATTAGCATTTTGTGGCTAACAGTCACCTTCATCAATCAATGAGCGAATTGATTGATGTAAAATGATGATAGATACGAATTTCCATCACTAGCTGTGTTAATGCTAATCGCGAACGCTAAAGCTTAGATGAATTTGTAAGTCATGTTCTCTACTGATTTTTGATGAATTTCGTCGAAATGTAAACGACAGAGCTATAAACATTTTTCTTTTTTATAAAGCTTTCCCATACATCAAGTTGGAAACCCCTAGGATATTACATTCTTAACTCACATACTCATTATACAGGAAAGGGAAGAAAATGTGTGAATGAATATAATATTAATGGATGTAATATAAAATAAATACCTGTAATAAATATTTTCTTCTAGTCACAATAATTATGTAGCCCCTTTTGTTTTAACTTGCTAGGGCTACTGGGCAAGAAGAAGCTCAATCATCTAACAGTAATAACGAACTATGTAGTCTGGCCTCCATTGAAGAAAACGGCACAAGTCTAATTAAAACTTTATTTTAGAGCTGCTAAAATGGACATCTTTACTAGTCAACGACAGACAAGAGAAAGACACAAAATCACTCTGTTAGAACAGAGGTGCACCCAAGAGAGAAGACAGAAATAATTTTCCCAAAGTAGAAGAAACTTACTCAGCGAATTAATTGTTAAAATCAGGAATAAAAGCGGCGACATTTGCCGGCGACAGCTGGAAAACATGTTGAATAAACAGAAAATTTACATCTATAGGATAGAAAGCTTTGGGAATTGTATCCAAAAAAATTTTAAGTTGAAGACATTCATTTGAATAAGACATTTAGAGGTTGTTATAAAGATTTTAAGTAATTAGAATGTTAGAGAGGAAGTTTTAAAGGAAATATTAAAGTTAAATAATTTTGATGTATAACATACATATCTTTTATTAGTATTATTTTTCTAGACAGTATGATATTTGAACACAACTATATTAATGAATAGCAGCTGTGATGATTTTTAACTCCCTTACCATTTTGAATATGATAAAAAATCCTAAGTAATACGAAGAGTTTTACTTAATTTTTAACAACCTGTTATCTTCAGTGAGACTTCTTATACATTTAGGTGTTATATATATGCTTCAAATTTGATTTATATCTCGATAACAACTGGTAGCAACAGATGGAAAGTTAGATGTTTCATATTTGACGAAAAATAGTATTTAGTTTGTGTTTGATTTTTGCCTTTTTTGTACTGACAATGCTTTATAATATCAATTACAACGATGTAAAATTTTAATATGTAAGTATAAAATTTATAACTTAAATGCAATTTCTGTTTTGTTTAGGATTTCTATTTTCTTTGACTTACAGCCAACTTTCCTAGCCATTCAAACTTTTTTCAGGTTTCTTGGATTTTATTTAATAGAATCACACTGAACATATGTTTTTATATATAGTTTAAGATATGATTTCGGATCTTTCAAATGATTTCCTAGGACTAAATAAATTTTAAGAATTCCCATCTTTTTCTCAATTTTCCCCAACAAGTGTGTAGGTACACTAAATTTGCTTTTATAAAACAAAATTGTATGATTTTAGGTAGTTAGAATTGAATTGTATAAATACAATCAGAATTAAAACAATCGTTCAATTTATTTTTTGTTCATATGTTGAATCTTTTAAAAATTGAAATTAACCTTTAACTTGGGTTTAGTTCTAACCACTGTAGCTGTTAGAAGCATTCCTTTACTGGTTTTATTGTAAAATCAACATTATAGAGTTTTTCTCATTCAAGTACTAATGTTTTTACAAAAATTTTGAAAGATTCTGCTCGAATATTTTTTTTCTCTGCAAGAAATTTTCTTGTGTTTAAATATCCTTTGAAATAGGTTATATGTATATTAAGTCACATAGAAAATTCTTGTTTTTTTCTTTTTTTCTTCCGTGGCTTGGCAGGCTTATGTGGCACCTAGCCTTCTTCAGAATTCGATACTAGATGGTCCTGAATTTGGCCCTGAATTACCTATCAATAATTTTTAAAATGTGTAAGATATTATCAATAGAGTTCAACCATCTCAGTTTTGAATGTTCTCTTTTCCAAGTGCCTATTGGTTTAGCCAAGAAAAGTTTTTAAGTGGATCTGTAATTTCTTGTTGATCTTTTTGTTGATGTGGCCAGCCCATCATAACTTTTGAATACTGATAAAATTGACTATATCTGGATTTTTATAAATTCTGTATAATTCAATATTTGTACTTCCTTTTTCATACCCCATTTACTTGGATGCGCCCCCCCCCAAAAAAAACAAATACTTCTAAAATTTTTTCATATACTACCAGGGTTTCTTTATTTTATGTCAGTGTCCATGAGTCTGCTAAATTGGTTAAAACAGTCTTATTTAACACTTATTGCTAACTTGTTTTCATTTTTAACAATTTCTGTGTACCTGTTGATAATTAATACAACTTACATGCTAAATATAAATTTTAACAGAACCTTAATTCACTTATATAAGGGATATTTCCATGAACAAGCGTATTCACTCGTACACCTAGTTCTAATTCAATGATCATGTACTTTTCTGTGTTCCAATCAACTCTTTACAATGAGTGCTGTCAAAATGCTACAAGTACGTGCCTTAAACTTAAGCCTTAAAAGAGCTTTGTATCTTTCCTCGTCGTATAATTAAAAATTTCATAATCCTTTAATTTATCTTCGCCATTGAAAAATGGTCGTCATCGGCCGAGTTGTTACCTCATTTGACGTTTCAAACCCATCCTATTTCCGTTCTTCATGAAAGCAAAGTCGGAAACAGGCCTTCAGAAGGCGTAGTCTTCGACCAAGGGAACGTAAGACGCAATTAACGCTTTCAAAGCATCTATCGGTGACGTTTTCCGATACCGGATGTCGATGGTATCATCTACAAATCATTCGCCAATCTGACCATTCAACGTGAGTGAAATATACATCAATCTTGAGCGGCGCTTAAGAATGATGGTCTGATTCTCGCTTGGACGCATTGACGTCACCATCGGAAATAGAAAAGAAATTCCGAAGAATATCTATTAGTTTAATCAAACTGCGATGAAGAGAGTTCTTATTGTATTTCAAATTAATATAATCAGTCATAAATATGCCATTAATATTTAATTCTTGTATCGTCATTTACGATCTATTCTGGAAATTTTTATTATGATTCAGAAACTAAAGATATATTTAGGAACCTTTTCTTAGAACAGTTTCTACTATGTAATAAGAAAAAAAAATCTCATAATAATGAAAATACTAGTCACGTCTGTGTGTAGGGACCCAAGTGTAGCCAAGTTATATTCTCACAAAGATTCGTCTTAAGGTGATGTTAAATATTAACTCGATAACATGAACAATTGATGTGTGCCTATCGGCAAGTGTTTGATCATGTAATAAGCTAATAAAGATTTAACTTCAGAAGCTTTAATGTAACGGTGCAAGTCACGAAATACACTTTTTCACTTTTTGAGCAACACACTATTAGCCTTAATACACTATTCAGAAGACATTTCCGATAATTTTCATACCATAATAATATATTTGCTTATTGGTAAATAAAACATTGACCATCCCGATTTGAGATTTATTCCACAAAACCTGAACCTGCTAATAAACAAACTTATTAAGTGTTATGTTTCAGTGATATTTGTTCAAATTTTGCTGACGTAAATGTTTGTAATCATGAAAAATCGGATTTGAGTAGTTGGTTTGGTCTAATTAGTTTTTGGTTTAGTTTGAAGCGCTATGGTACACTATTTTATTGAAAAATAGCTAATTAAACAGCAAATTACTGCTTAAGGCTGATTTAAAAAAGATAACGAAAATAAATGACAAAAGGAATGGAATTTGAATAAACAAACTCCGGCACTAAAGAACATCTCTATCCATTCGGCCACACTTTGGGCCGTATGATGGCCGATTGGTTAGGGTGCTGGCTTTTGGTACCAGAGTTCGTGGGTTCGAATCCCACTAAGGCATGGTTGTCCGTAGCCGTTCGGAATCGGCTTTAAGCTGTAGGTCCCGGCCTCATTAGTCCTTGTGTTGCAAAAAGTAGACCATAGCACTCCAAACCAGTTTGGAGAATCGGGCTAATTGGCCTGATTTCAGTTCATGCCGGATAAAAATGGATCTCAGTGGTTCAGACAATTAGACTTCAACAGATTTTAATGTCTATGTTAATGGTGGTCACAGATGCTGTATAATAATAACAGCAATTATTTGCACTATGTTGTATTAAGAGCTCAGTTTAATTTTGTTCCATTTTCAGAAATTTAAAGGAAAACTTGAAAATTTTATTCTACAAAATTAATATTTCTCTTTTGTCATACACATATCACAAAAGTTTTATGCGTAACATACTCTAATTTTTCTACAACGTCTTTTTATATAAAAATTTCCTTGTAGATAAAGTAACTAGTATTTTTCCCGTATATAATGGAGAATTGAGCAGCGGTAGCTCAGTCGGTAAAGACAAAGCTCTCGTAACTAGAGGGTTGTGGGTTCGGAGCCAAAGCCAACCTAGGATCCGCTGTGTTCTTTAAAGGTGACTGTAGCACGTAAAATATGTTCGTGGTCGCAATGTCCTCCTAGTTCACAATCAATACCTCTGGGGGTGGATGACCAAGCCTATGAGTCTTCTGCTTTAAAATTACGATTACACACTTGAGCAATAAGTAGTACTTTCACCCTTGAGGTACTCGCTAAAACGAAAGGCACACCCCTTTGCCTTAATACGAATAGTGCTTGGTTTGGTCACGTGACACAAGACAACAACAAGCGGATTATCTGGTGATTTACCGTAAGCACATTATTATTGAGCCAAGACTGTATTGCGTGAAGCATATATATTTCAAAAGTATTAGAATCACTTGACGAATGACACCTCCACCCTCCAGGTCGCAAAGTTGTTCAAAGTTGTTCAATCAAAGCAAAGTTGAGCTAACATTATTTTAGAACTTGAGAACAATTTAAAAGAGTTGCTACTTGTAGATACTGATTAACATCAATAGTATTTTAAACAATAGTTAAAAAGCCTTCAGGATTTAATTTAAATGTTAATAAGTAATCAATATGTTTACTTAACTTTCCTTTATTTAGTTTTAGTTTGCTTATTTTAGTTTAAAGTAAAGATGTTTAAGTAATCAGGATTTTATGGTAACTTTTTCTTAAAAGTTGAGCTAACATAATTATAGAACTTAAGAGCAATTTAAAGGAGTTACCACTTGTAGATACTGATTAAAACCAGTAGTATTTGAAAACAATAATTAAAAAACTTTCAGGAATTAATTTAAATGTTAATAAATAATCAATGTGTTTTCTTAACTTTGCTTTATTTAGTTTTAGTTTGCTTATTTTAGATCAGAATAAAGATGTTTAAGTAATCAGTATTTTATGGTAACTCTTTCTTAAAAGTTGGGATAACATAATTTTAGAACTTAAGAACAATTTAAAGAAATTACTACTTGTAGATACTGATTAACATCAATAGTATTTGAAAACCTACAAAAATTAATTTAAATGTTAATAAATAATCAGTGTGTTACAGACTCGTGTTTGCTTAACCTGACACATAGAAAAATAATAACTCTTGAAGTCAAGAAACTCAATTCTGCTCATAACTCAAGAACCTCAGATTGCATTTGTCAGAAACAACTGAACAAAATACCACGTAACAAAACTGATAGATATCAGAAACCATCGAAGACAATAAATTAGAAAACGTAATTTTATTAAACTCCAAAAGAAAAAATTAATCGAACCCCTTTATCTTCAACAATTATTTTAATCATCTTAGTTTGAAGCAGCTGATACGAGACTTTCCCACACTTCAAGTAATTCAACTTTAAATTTCGATCATTAATTGTTCGTGACATTTAGACTGTGCCTGTCCACCCAAGAAATCATCAATCACGATATCGATAAAAATATAATCTTTATCGGAGTCAGTGGAAATCAATTACACACCTGATTAATCGATTCTCCGTAATCAAATTCAGAATGCGCCAGTGCTCCACAATTAATTCCCTATGCATATGCTTCCAATCCTAAAATTAATGTTCATCTTCGATTCGGACACAGATACGATTTTATAAATGATTACCTGTCGACATGTTTGGGGAACTTAATGTCACATGGGTGATAATGTGCAGTCGTATGTATCTCAGTTAAATAAATGAATTTGTCAATAGAATCATAAATCTGAGGATTGGAAAAATTACCAAATAATAGTTGCGAAAGGGAGGTAAGGATAATCAGAATTTAAACGCACACAGTTTTGGCATCTGAACTGTGTTCCTGAAATAGAAAAGATATAAAATAAATTCATAGTTAACACTAGAATTTCAGAAAAAGATTATCAGCTTGACAACTCTAAAAGTGGGGAAAATATTTGATTTAATGGTTATGGCATTTTCAAGAGAATATGATAATAAAATTTAATGTTCATTTTCATACAGTTACGAAGTGACAAAAGACTAGAATTTGCGATATAAAACATGGTAGTAGAAGTAGATAACAATAGATTAAAAACAGTCAATTTTTTAAACATTATGGTTGGCAGACAACTTGTTTTACAGTAATGGCAGAAGAGTTCTAAAAGTTTCAGTTCAAACATTATTTAGTTTGATAATTTTTTTTGAGTAACATAATTGTTTTACTGCATTGAAACGTATCTTTTCATACGTTTTCATTTTAAACTTTTAAAAATTATATTTCCAGTTTGAGGACTTTTGTATTAAGTTACTAATTTCGAATTTTTATATATTCAGTACTTTTATGTATTTCTTATTCAAAAATTTGGAGATTCTCTATTAATGAGTTTGTAATTAAGCTGAGTATGCTTTTGAAAATCGGAAAATTATATTTTATTAGTTATATTTTGTTTTATTTTATTATATTTTATTAAATTACTTTATTAAATCAATTTATATTATATTTTATTAAATTATTTTATATTAGATTTTATTAAATCATATTATATTTTATTAAATTAAATTATATTACATTTTATTAAATTATTTTATATTATATTTTATTAAATCATATTATATTTTATTAAATTATTTTATATTTTATTTTATTAAATCATATTACATTTTATAAAATTATTTTATATTATATTTTATTAAATCATATTATATTTTATTAAATTATTTTACATTATATTTTATTAAATCATATTATATTTTATTAAATGATTTAATATTACATTTTATTAAATCAATTATATTTTATTAAATTATTTTATATTATGTTTTATTAAACCATATTACATTTTATTAAATTATTTTATATTATATTTTATTAAATCATATTATATTTTATTAAATCATATTATATTTTATTAAATTATTTTATATTTTATTTTATTAAATCATATTACATTTTATAAAATTATTTTATATTATATTATATTAAATCATATTATATTTAATGAAATTATTTTATATTATATTTTATTAAATCATATTATATTTTATTAAATTATTTTACATTTTATTTTATTAAATCATATTATATTTTATTAAGTTATTTTATATTATATTTTATTAAATAATATTATATTTTATTATATTATATTATATTTTATTTTATTAAAAGATTTTAAATTATATTTTGTTAAATCATATTATATTTTATTAAATTATTTTATATTATATTTTATTAAATCACATTACATTTTCGAGTTACAGAAGATTTAATACCTTAAAATGGCAAGAACAGTAGCTAAAACGATGTATGCTTTTAAATAATTCTCTTACATAAATATTATTTAAATGAAAATCGATACCGAATTTTGTTCCTTAAGATAAAGTGGCAAAATAAAAGCAATTGGTTAGTATACTGAGCATTAGGAGTATTTTTAAGAAATATTGTTGGATGACTCAATTTTTATAAAATAGTGTCGTGTTTTAACCATAACAATTTTCTAATATATGTTTGTGTCTTATAAGTTTTATGTAACAACTTTATATATTATCATTACTAAAAACATCGTTAACAATTGAAAGCTTTAAAAATTAAAATTCAACTTCCTTATTCTCTAAAGTTATAAAAGAAATAATTATTGAAAAATTGTTGATACGATAAATTTTTTAATTATTTTTGCCAGGCATTTTTATAGCGATTATTTAAATATATCTTAATCCCGATCGTCTGAAAATACTCTAATTCGGGATTGTTGTGTCTATCATTATTTTAAAAATATCTTTCTAATTTCAACATGATTTTATCTACATAACTTTTAATAATTAATAAGAAATTCTGATTTCTTTAGACCTGTCAAGCAATTGCCCTTATTCAACTCTAATGCTTAAAATCTGATAATTCTATATAGATATACAGCAAAACTTAAACTTCGATCAGTATGCAAATTTTAAAAGTTCGACTAAATATTTAGAATTTTTTTTTTATAAACGGAAGAATAAAACAAAATCTTTTCCTTACTATCGGTCAGATCACTTTCAAATTATATTTTAAGAGCTAGTTAACTACGTTAGCTGTTTTACAGATTTAAATCTTTAATTGCTTGCGTGATACAAGGCTGAAATACCTGCTATCAACCCTGTGGTAATGGACAGCTCAAGGCAGAGAAACGATTGAGACTGTAGTTAAATCCTTCTTATTGATTCCTGCTTCATATTGACATGATTATTACATGCCAAATCAATAAAAATCAAAACCATGTAGAAATATTAAAGTTAAACTATTTAGGATAGTTTGTTGTTTCTATGAGGAAATGTCTTTTAACCCTTTAGTGGACAGTGGTTTCGCAGCGAAACTTCCTGTTAAACTTTTTTTTCTCTAATTTTAGAAGAAATATGAATTTTTTAGATTTGTTATGTTTTTTGACATTTAGAACTTAACAATAAATGAAACTATTACACTTATATTTTTCTTTTGAAATGTATGTATTTATATTTGCTGTACCTGGAAAGTTAGTAATGCTAATGCTTTTCTCTCATGACCCCAAAGAAAAGTATCTATTCAAACAACACTTATAAATTGTTAAACTATTTATTTTACTTTTTTTAAGAAGACTTATTTATTGTTCTACCAATGTAATTAAAATTTTAAAAAGTATTATGTTCACGCTCTACAAAGGGGTGGGTTTATCAGTTGATCCCCCCTCAATTCCTCGTAAGGTATCCTCTAAGGCAAACCCCTCTAATGATTGCAAAGAAAAATTTTAATACTTTTGCATTTATAAGGTTCATAGATAATATTTATAAACCAATTTCATTAAATTGTAAACAATTCCTGTAGGTGACCTTTAAAGGGTTAAGACAAACAACCTGTTCCTGCAACAAAAAGAAAATGAATATAATCAAATATTAATCAAGCAGTAGACATTATGATTGTGTAGGAACGCAAAATTATTGCAATTTAATTTAATTGCATCCTATATTGTTAACTAGCTGAAGTACTCAGCGTTACTCGTATAAGGGTGGAATTTGATATTTTATTAAAGTTTATTATTTTGAATGTAGGAGAATATCACAAAATTTTATGAATGTATAATGAAACTATTAATTTTTTACATGCAAATTAAATATTATTTTTAACGCAACGCTTTAGTGTACACAATGTGTTACGTTAGTCTGTCCAGAGAGTAAGCAAACAAAATATATGCCATGCAAAAAAAAAAGAAAAAAAAAAAGAAAATAGCTCAGTTTCATGAAAAAAATATATGTGTACTAAACTAATTCCCCTTTCTTAAAATGATCATCAAAACAATACCTTATGATATTCAGTTTAAATTATTCTTAGCATGAATGAAATTTTATTACTAAATAATTGATGTATAATCTTGTTAAAATAAATAACATGGACCTGATAAAACTAAAAATTAGCATGAAAACGAAAGCTAACTTGCTATTAAACTATACATTTTTGATATTAATAAACCATTGTACTTGATGTTTTTGTTTTTAAATAGCATATATTTAAATACAAGAAAAAATAATTTTGAGTGAACAAAACTGCACTATTATTTTACGATTGTCAACAGAATTCAGCATGGTTACTGAGGTTTTGCTCAATATATTGTTAGACCACTTGCTTATCTTTTCTATTGCTTAGAAATTAATCTTCGATCATCATAAATTTACAAAATAGATTTTTATAATATAAATATATAAATAAAAAGGTTATTACAAACGCTAATTTTGTACTGAAAATTACTTTCAAAGGTTAGTTTTCTTGTGTGATACTGCGATACAAGTAAATGTTGTGTATTAATATCCAAAATATTTTTGGTTATTTGAAAGTAAAACTTTTTCAAGTACCTTTTAACATGAAATATAATACATAATATAACTAAACTAACATTTTTTTGTTTCAACTTCAAATTTAAACTAATTAAAATGCATGTGAAATCAGACTAAAATATTTTCCCACTATCCAAAAAGGTATGAATAAAGAATTTATGAAAGTTTAATTCGTAGAAATATCTTTGAATAGTTTATTTATCACCATCCTCATCATTATAGTCACTACATTTCTTGAAGCGTCCTTGACTCCTTGACTCTTTTAAGGCTTTCTTCCATTCCACCCAACTAGATGCCTTTCCAGTTAGTAATTCCCCAACTCTTTAATTCATATTTGACCTGATCCATCCATCTATTCCTTGGTCTTCCTGTGGGTCTATATTCATTGGAATTTTCCTTTAGGAGTCTTCTTATGGCCTCCTTTAAGGCTTTCTTCCATTCTACCCGACTAGATGCCTTTAGTTTCTAGTTAGTGATTTCCCAACTCTTTAAATCATATTCGACCTGATCCATCCATCTGTTCCTTGGTCTTCCTGTGGGTCTATATTCATTGGGATTTTCCTTTAGGAGTCTTCTTATGGCCTCCTTTAAGGTTTTCTTCCATTCTACCAGACTAGATGCCTTTAGTTTCTAGTTAGTGATTTCCCAACTCTTTAAATCATATTCGACCTGATCCATCCATCTGTTCCTTGGTCTTCCTCTGGGTTTAGATCCACTGAAATTTTCCTTTAGGAGTCTTCCTATGGCCTGCTTTAAGGCTTTCTTCCATTTTACCCTACTAGATGCCTTTAGTTTCCAGTTAGTGATTCCCCAACTCTTTAAATCATATTCGACCTGATCCATCCATATCTTCCTTGGTCTTCCTCTGGGTATAAATCCATTGGGATTTTCCTTTAGAAGTCTTCTGATGGTTCTACTAGGATCCATCCTCTCCAAATAGTCCAGCCATTGGACTCTACTTCTCAAACAGTTTATTGCTAAATATATTTCTGATGGATAATTTCTATTTATGAGGTTTACGTATGTTTCGTATTCTACAATCTCGTAGTTTATTTTTAAAATATAGTTCAAAAAATATGCTACTTGAGTGATCTAAGATGTTACTGAACTTTTAGCTAATGGCATGTCATCTTTAACTTTTATATTTATATATTATTTTTTATATTATTAACTTCTAATATTTTTATGTATAATTCATGTTTAAATTTTAGAAGGAATTTCAATAATGAGACTAAAAGTAACAATATTTAGAAAATACATAAAAATTATTATTTTTTTTTACAAATTTTCAAAATATTTATCTGAAAGGAAAATTTCTAAGCATTAATACTCCATCTGCTTCGGGATAGTATCATAGCTCTTCAAAAACCTGTGGAGGAAGGTTTATTATGATAACACAGGAAAATTAAATTACTTAAATAAAACGAAAACACTAAATCATACTTAAAAAAGAAGATTTATGAAAAATCTTGTTAAAAGAAATAGAATGACCATAATAACGTTATTAACATCGCAGTTAAAAATAATTCACCCCTCAACTTTTAGTTTTTTTTGTCATTATTAACACTTAAAGCATACATTTACAAATAATTACAAATAAAACATTACAAATATTTCATAACTATCACCAGAATTCGATGTGCCTATTCTTATTCAGCTCAAAATATTGTTTTACTTCTTTTCTGCTTACAAATTTAATCTCGATCATAAATTTATGATATAGACCGTAGAAGTTTTATATGGTATCACGAAAATGACTGTACTAAAAATCGTTCAAGTAGTTTTTAAGCAGTCATGTTTATATACGATTATACTAATTTTTTTTTATGTAAAATATTTAAAAACACAAAAATAGCCTTTTAAAATTGGGAACAGATTTCTAAATTTTGAAAGTTACTGCAAACTTTAAAAATGATAAAAGAAATCTCACACTGTGAAATTTATTCAGCTCAAGTCGATAACTAGTAACTGTTTTAGAGGAAATTATAGAGTCAGTAATGATAAAACGTTGTTTGAAGAAAGTTCAAAAGATTAAACCTTGAGTAAATAGGGTGACATCCGGCTTATATCATTCACTATAGACAACGACAACAATTTGGTATAATAATATATGACTTAACAAAAGACTAAAAATATTTTAGTTCATGTATGATTGTGACAGGGATTTCCAGTTCTTATATTATTAATGTATTGCCAGTTAAAAACCTTTACAATAGATCGAGTTCATTATGGAAATAAATGTCTAGTATGTACAGTAATACAGTTCTTAATAACGTGTATAACAATATAGTATTTTACAGAACTTTTATGCGAATAGTGAAAAAAATATTTTATTTCTGAAATTTGTAATCCTTAAATGTTTGTGAGTTTGCATCGCTGTTGTGTAATCCAGGGTTTTTTACAAGGAACTCAACATAAAACTGGTAGAACGTTTTACAAAAAGTCACTAGGTTTTCAAGAGATTCATTAAAAATAAAGCACATTTTAAAACACAAAATTTAGGGAACATATGTTTAGTTATATAATAATCAATGTGGTGAGTACACCTGTCAGTCACTACTCATCAAATCATAAAATTAAACTGAACAGAGATTCTCTCATTCCATTTATGTAATAAACTTTGCTAGATGTAATGACTTTCTGACAGCAACTAACACAAACCCTATTGTGCACAGTTAAAAATAAATAAATGGAATTAACTGATTAAAGTGAAAATAATGGAATGGAATTAAACTCTAACAGATTTAAAATACATTTTAAAATACAAAATTTAGGGAACATATTTTCAGTTACAATCAAAGTGAGTAAGCCTTTCAGTCACTACTCCTCAAATCATAGAATTAAACTGAACAGAGCTTCTCTCATTTCCTTTTACATAATAAACTTTGCTAGATGTAATGACTTTATGAGAGCAACTAACACAAACCAAGTAAACACAAAAACACAAAATTTAGGGGACAGATTTTCAGTTATAATCAAAGTGGTGAGTAAGCCTTTCAGTCACTACTCCTCAAATTACAGAAATAAACTGGACAGAGTTTCTCTCATTTCCATTTTACATAATAAAATTTGCTAGATGTAATGACTTTATGACGGCAACTGACACAAACCAAGTTTTGAAAGGTTAAAAAAATTAAAAGAAATTAACCGATTAAAATGGAAATAATGAAATTAAATTAAAGTCTAACCAATATAAAACACATTTTAAAACACAAAATTAGGGTACAAATTTTCAGTTAAAATCAAAGTAGTGAGTAAGTCTGTCAGCCATTATTCCTCAAATTAACTGAACATTTTATTATAATTTAACTGAACAGAACTTCTCTCACTTTTTTTTACTTACTAAACTTTGCTAGATGTAATGACTTTATGGCAGTAATTAACACAAACCAAGTTTTGCACAGTTAAAAATAAATAAATGGAAATAATAGAATGGAATTAAACTCTAACAGATTTAAAACACAAAATTTAGGGAACATATTTTCAGTTATAATCGAAGTGGTGGGTAAACCTGTCAGTCACTACTCCTCAAATCATACAATTAAACTGAACAGAGCTTCTCTCATTTCCTTATACATAATAAACTTTGCTAGATGTAATGACTTTATGACAGCAACTAACACAAACCAAGTTTTGCACAGTAAAAATTAAATAAATGGAATTCACCAATTAAAATGGAAATAATGGAATGGAATTAAACTCTAACTGATATAAAACACATTTTAAAACACAAAATTAGGGAACAAATTTTCAGTTATCATCAATGTGGTGAGTAAACCTGTCAGTCACTACTCTTCAATTTATATAATTAAACTGAACAGAGCTTCTCTCATTTCTTTTTACATAATAAACTTTGTTATATGTAATGACTTTATGACAGCAACTAACACAAACCAAGTTTTGCACAGTTAAATATAAATAAATAAAAATAAGGGAATGGAATTAACTCTAAAAGATTTAAAACACAAAATTTAGGGAACAGACTTTCAGTCATAATCAATATGATGAGTAAACCTGTCTGTCACTACTCCTCAAATCATAGAATTAAACTGAACAGAGCTTCTCTCATTTTCTTTTACATAATAAACTTTACTAGATGTAATGACTCTATGACAGCAACTAACACAAATTGAAGTTTTTCACAGTTAAAAATAAATAAATTGAATCAACCGATTAAAATGGAAATAGTAGAATGGAATTAAACTCTAACCGATATAAAACACAAAATTTAGGGAATAAATTTTCAGTTATATAATAATCAATGTGGTGAGTAAACCTGTCAGTCACTAGTCATCAAATCATAGAACTAAACTGAACAGAGATTCTTTCATTTTCTTTTACATAATAAACTTTGCTAGATGTAATAACTTTATGACAGCAACTAACACAAACCATATTTTGCACAATAAAAATTAAATAAATGGAATTAACCGATTTAAATGGAAATAATGAAATGGAATTAAACTCTAACCGATATAAAACACATTTTAAAACACAAAATTTAAGGAACAGATTTTCAGTTATAATCAAAGTGGTGAGTAAACCTGTCAGTCACTAGTCATCAAATCATAGAACTAAACTGAACAGAGCTTCTCTCATTTTCTTTTACATAATAAACTTTGCTAGATGTCATGACTTTATGACAGCAACTAACACAAGCCAAGTTTTCCACAGTTAAAAAAATAAAGGGAATTAACCGATTAAAATGAAAATAATGGAATGGAATTAAACTCTAACCGATATAAAGCACATTTTAAAACACAAAAATTATGGAACAGATTTTCAGTTATCATCAATGTGGTGAGTAAGCCTGTCAGTCACTACTCTTCAATTTATAGAATTAAACTGAACAGAGCTTCTCTCATTTCTTTTTACATAATAAACTTTGTTATATGTAATGACTTTATGACAGCAACTAACACAAACCAAGTTTTGCACAGTTAAATATAAATAAATAAAAATAAGGGAATGGAATTAACTCTAAAAGATTTAAAACACAAAATTTAGGGAACAGACTTTCAGTCATAATCAATAGGATGAGTAAGCCTGTCAGTCACTACTCCTCAAATCATAGAATTAAACTGAGCAGAGCTTCTCTCATTTCCTTTTACATAATAAACTTTGCTAGATGTAATGACTTTATGACAGCAACTAACACAACCTAAGTTCTGCACAGTTAAAAATAAATAAATGGAATTAACCGATTTAAATGGAAATAATGAAATGGAATTAAACTCTAACCGATATAAAACACATTTTAAAACACAAAATTTAAGGAACAGATTTTCAGTTATAATCAAAGTAGTGAGTAATCCAGTTGGTCACTACTCCTCAAATCATAGAATGAAACTGAACAGAGCTTCTATCATTTCCTTTTACATAATAAACTTTGCTAGATGTAATAACTTTATGATAGCAACTAAAACAAACCAAGTTTTGCACAGTTAAAAAAAATCAATGGAATTAACCAATTAAAATGGAAATAATGGAATGGAATTAAACTCTAACAGATTTAAAACACAAAATTTAGGGAACAGATTTTTAGTTATAATAAAAGTGATGAGTAAGTCTAGTATAAACTCTAACCGATATTCCCATTGAATTAAACCGAACTGAGCTTCTCTGCATTTCTTTTAAACTGCAAAATTGCACGATTGCATAAAATTATGACTGCTAATACATAGAAACTTACGTATTTTGTCTCAACCTCAGGACAGCAGTACAACAGTAAATACTGAATGAAAAGTATTAAGAGATATTTTTCTCTATCCTTTAATATAAATACCATTTCCTGCTATATTTCAAATGATTTATTTTCGATATTTTTCTTCCTCTAACTGCACGAGATCGCGTAAAAACTCTCTTCTTTTACAAAAAAATTACGTATTTTGTCTCAACCTCAGGACATCAGTATAACAGTAAATACTGAATGAAAAGGTATTAAGTGATTTTTTTTCGTTTTCTCGACCTTTTAATATAAATCCCATTTCCTACTATATTTCAAATGATTTATTTTCGATATTTTTCTTCCTGTAACTGCACGAGATCGCGTAAAAACTCTCTGCTAATACATAGAAACTTACGTATTTTGTCTCAACCTCAGGACAGCAGTACAACAGTAAATACTGAATGAAAAGTATTAAGAGATTTTTTTCTCTACCTTTTAATATAAATCCCATTTCCTGCTATATTTCAAATGATTTATTTTCGATATTTTTCTTCCTCTAACTGCACGATATCGCGTAAAAACTCTCTGCTTATACAAAAAAAACTTACGTATTTTGTCTCAACCTTAGGACATCAGTATAACAGTAAATACTGAATTTGTTTTCGTTTTCTCGACCTTTTAATATGTCCCATTTCCTGCTATATTTCAAATGATTTCTTTTCAATATTTTCCTTCCCGTAATTTATCGTCCAGCTTTGTGAGCAGCAAATTTTGTGTTACGACGTAATTACCTTGATTCAAAGCTGTTCTTGCATATATATATATATATATATATATATATATATATATATATATATATATATATCCACCCTTTTCAAAAATTGCTTCCCTTTATGCGACTGGTGTATCAGCGTTAGGAAAGAAATTATTATTAATCACACGTGATCAAAATTCCCCGGAGACAGCACTGAAAATTACGATTATCTATTAATAGTAGGTTTTTGAAAGTACACGCGCTTGTTTCATTATTCTGCTTGCAACTCCGCTGTTTCGGTTTTTTTCCTCCCTGGAGTAGTAATCGCTTTTTAATTACAGTTTCATTAACAGTAAGCATCTGAAGTTTTTTTTACTTAATACAAGGCTTTTTGCAGTAATTAACGCATGACTTTTTAATAACGGTACTAATTAGAAAAAAAAGTGAAATTTTAACAAGGTAAAAGCAACACTTAATGAATTAAAACATACTATTTTAGTCAAGTTTTGTAAAAAAAAAAGTCATCGTACATTCTACGATTATACATTATCGATAAATTTAAATGAATAATCAATAAATTTCTAAAATAATCGATGATAGAAATGTTCATCGAAATGAAACGTGCAGTAGAATCTTTTACTTGAATATTTTATAATTATATATTTTTTTTGAAATTATAATGCTAATATTGATTCTAGATTTGATTATCTGGAGATCATTGCAAGAACTAAATGATTTTAAAATATTTCTTAATTATAAATTGGCATTAAACTATTTATTTCTATAGCTTTTCAATGTATCCCAATGCAATATTACTTAAAATATTCTGGTGAATTTATTAAAAAAAACATATAGTAGTGAATACTAAGAAGAATCAAAATGAACCATTGCATTAACCTCTTACACGCATTTTGTTTCTCATTTGTTGCCAATAACACTATGGCTAATCAAAATAAACCATTGCATTAACCTCTTACACGCATTTTGTTTTTATTTGTTGCCAAGAACACTATGGCTAATCAAAATAAACCATTGCATTAACCTCTTATACGCATTTTGTTTCTCATTTGTTTTCAAGAACAATATGGCTAATCATCCCGAACTTTAGCTATTTTACCACTGTTTAGAACGCATATACAAGTAAAGCTTGATCATATTTGTATGAAAGAATGTATGAATAACTAACAATCAATAAGTAACACATAGATTTTAATTGCAGTATGAAATTATGTAGCAAAAGCGAAAAAGATCAAAAGAGTGAAGAGTCAATATAAAGGACATGACCGTATACCTACAGTACTACATAGTTCCCATGGGACATATATACCGGTAGTTAATATTAATTCCCTTGATAATGACTTTTATCATTACATAAATGCAGAGTAATGATATCTTTTGCGCTAAAGAAACAATAAAAAAGTTTAAAAGGTAGTTTATAGAACGGACTATATTAACGGTACAAATGAGCCAAGACTGTGTGAATCATATATATTTCAAAAGTATTAGAATCACTTGACGTATTAGAATCACCTCCACCCTCCAGGTCATAACATTCAAGAAAATCTAGCCACTATTCAAAAAAGATTTTATTCCCATAAACTCAATACGGGCTTTTTTGTGGAAGTTTACACCTTTTGCCTTTAATAGTAAGTCTGCAGTTGCTTTTACTTAATCTCTATGCTACTGAGGGCCCAGACATTCTTTCAGTTTTTCTTGCTTTCTTTACTGTAGTGTTCTTTAATTATGATATAATTCAGGAAAAATTAATGACTTCTATGGGAGTCAATCTCAAAATGTCGAGTTTCTTTGGACAGTTTTTTTCCCATAAAATGATGATTTTATATCAAAGCAAAGTTGAGATAACATAATTTTAGAACTTAAGAACAATTTAAAGGAGTTACCACTTATAGATACTGATTAATATGAATAGTATTTGAAAACAAGAATTAAAAAACCTTCAGGAATTAATTTAAATGTTAATAAGTAATCAATGTGTTTGCTTAACTTTGCTTTATTTAATTTTAGTTTGCTTAGATCAGAACATATTTACTATCATATGATAAGGCAATTTACATTTGTAATGTCATAATATAAATAAACACCAGCAAAAATCAAATATAACTTACTCAAGATACAAAAAGTTACTCACTTTTTTTTACAGCTGCATATGTAATATTTTTGAATTAAAAAAAAACGGTTACAAGTAACATTTTGTAGTTGTCTCTATTAAAAACCATCTAGTTTATTTTGGATTATCCAAACTTGAAATAATTTTTCTATAGATGAACAGCTGTTATCAACTGATAAAAATATGTTTTTAACTTCAACT
>CM063501.1:53789392-53791892 GCA_032207245.1 Pardosa pseudoannulata | reverse complement strand
AACAATAATTATTGTATCGTAATTTTCAACTTGTGGGTTTGGGTTCGATTTTCTTAAGGCTTGGTTGTCATTTGTGGTGTCCCTTCATAAAAAGCGATGTTACAGCTGTTTTTACTTATCCAATAGACCTCGACGCAATATGCGACTGGTCCATGGCTAACGTTAATATGCTGCTTCACTAAGAAAGGAACCACAAGGATGAAGGCTGCCTAAACCCCAAGAAGGGGTGCACCTTTTGTTTAATAAACACCGCTGGGGCGAAAGAACGACTTTGCTCAAGAAGTTCCCGATCAAGGCAAAGGCCCAGGGCCTGGTAGTTCTTTGGTAGACAAAGAAGAGGTAAGTAGGTAATGATAGCTAATTCTGGGATAATATCATAGAAACTTACTTTTCTATAAAATTTAATTTCTTTTCGTTTACAGGGAAATTGTGAATAAAGTATAATAACGTGAAGTCGAGAGAGTATTTTACTTTATGATACTCTTACAATTTTAAGGTATGGCTATGTGATAATAATTATCATGTTTCACTGATTTATAATTTAAACTTTTTTCCCTATAAAATGCAATTGTTGTGGCTTAAGGTATGATTATTTTCGAAGTTATTTCTTCTGATTTCTCTGTAGTTCAATAAATTATTAAATAATGGTTATTGTATAATAATTTCCAACTTTTGGGTTTTGGTTTGAATTCGTTAAGGTTTGATTGTCATTTGTGGTGTCCCTTGATATAAAGTGATCTTACAGTTGTTATAGTTATTTATCCAATAGACCTCGAAGCAATATGCAACTGGTCCATGGCTAAAGGTAATATGCTGCTTCACTAAGAAAGGAACCACAAAGGATGAAGACTGACTTAATACCAAGAAAGGGTGCACCTTTCGTTTAATAAACACCGCTAGGGTGAAAGAACGTCTTTGCTCAAGAAAGGTACTATCAAGCCAAAGTTGGGCCCAAGGCCTGGTAGTTCTTTGGTAGACAAAGAAGAGGTAAGTAGGTAATTATAGCTAATTCTGGGATAATATCAAAGAAACTTACTTTTCTATAAAATTTAATTTCTTTTCATTTACAGGAAAATTGTGAATAAAGTATAATAACTTGAAGTCGAGAGAGTATTTTACTTTATGATACGCTTACAGTTTAAGGTATGGTTATGTGATAATAATTATCATGAATCACTGATTTATAATTTAAACTTTTTTCTATAAAATGCAATTATAGTAGCTTGAGGTATATTTGTTACCGGAGCTATTTCTTCTGCTTTCGTCTGTTCTCTCTAGCTCAATAAATTATTAAATAATGGTTATTGTAATACGAGACCCAAGACGCATGTTTGTCCGACATGACACCTGCATTTTTTTATGGCGACCGAAGACGGACTCATCGAGAGAGGGTAGAAAAGCTACTACCTCAGGGAGATGAAAGTTCACCAGGAGGGAGAAGGATGCCACCCCCGCTCGCGCCAGATTTTGGAGGAGAAGATGGACATTTTCCCAAGGAAGCGAAAGCCTGACCAAGAGGGGGAATTCCACCCCGGCCCTCGCCAATAGCAGTGGAGGTGATGCCCACTCGGATCTATATAGAACGGACATTCTTGGAGGAGAGAGATGAAACCGAGTGAACACTGAAACTGTGTGAGAGAGTTGCAGGCCACTCGGCACTATTTGGTTATGCTCGGTGTTTTTCAGCCATGTTGGTTGTTAACATTGTTCAATATACAAATTAAATGTAGATAATTAAATGTATAGCCAAGTATCTGATAGCTGCAGTTATTTTACTGTCGGCAAGATAGGCTTCAACGAACCCACGATACCTGCTCCAGTAACAATAGGCTAGCAGGTACAGAAACGAGGTGTGCAATCATCTAGAAAGACATCCGCGGACACACCGATATATAATAGTTATTGTATCGTAATTTCCAACTTGTGAGTTTTGATTCGAATTCGTTAAGGCTCGGTTGTCATTTGTGGTGTCCCTTCATAAAAAGCGATGTTACAGTTGTTGTTGTTACTCATTCAATAGACCCTGACGCAATATACGACTGGTCCATGGCTAAAGGTAATATGTTGCTTCACCTGAACTAGGAACCACAAGGATTGAAGACTGACTAAACGCCAAGAAGGGGTGCACCTTTAGTTTAATAATCACCGCTAGGGCGAAAAAACGACTTTGCTCAAGCAGGGCCCGATTAAGACAATGTTGAGCCCAGGGCCTGGTAGTCTTTCGCTCCCCACCCTCCTTTCAAGGCAGAAAAAAAAATTAATTTATAAATGAGGATTCAAACGAATATTTTTGTAGGAAAGTTTATGTAAACTCGCCGAGCAGTTTGCGATGTTTCTATTTCAGATTGTAAGTCATATCCTAGTCATTTGGATATGATTTCGCCTGGGTTTCGTATAAGGGGCAGGTAGGGAGACGAAATAATCAGCCGTAGAGGATTAAACTTAACAATGTTGATTTATTACAGCACAAAAAAAAAAACATTTAAAGAAATATATATGT
>CM063501.1:53766892-53784392 GCA_032207245.1 Pardosa pseudoannulata | reverse complement strand
TTTGCTAAAAGAAAGTAACTACCTACTGATACATGGAAGTTTTCGTAAAAAGTCGATGTGGCAAACCTTACTTAATGATTGTAATGAAACATTTTTATGTTCCACAATCAAAGAAAATGGCCGTACCGAATGGTTTTGTTAGTGTTCAGAAACGTTTTCAGTGGGCTTTAAGACTATGTTATAATTATAAATTAAAATTTCATGTAAAAGTAAGATTTATTTCCTTCACTATTAGCACAGTGCTTAAAAGTCCAATTTTTTGAAGAAGAATTTATGGAAAGTATATTAATAAAGTTAGAGTTCATATTTACAAATATTCAAGTCACAACTCAAAGCCCACTATAGGTTATTTAACAACGAAAAAGCTGAAATGGGAATAAACTTATTTCACTGACTGATATCCTTTGATACTCCAATGGACTTTTACCTTATCGGTTTATTAAAACAAACTTTAGCATAACAGTATCCATGAATACCGATTGGACTTTAGTAAATGTTACAAAAGGAGTGGAAAAAATTGACATCCTGGTGCCTCATTTATATGAAAAATTCAAGCAAGAACAATTGTTAAGTATAATGTGATGAAAAGAGTGTATGTGTGGGATATGTGATGAAAAGAGTGTGAAAGATATACAATTTTCATGTATAAATAATAAATAGGGAGAACGAGGGAGACAAAAAAAATAGACAAGCCAATAGATAATGGTATCAGAAGTGGAAATTAATCCTATTTTTTTAATTTTGGATGATATATCTCCGTCTGATAACTAAGCATCTATTATTATTAATTTGTGCATAATTACATAAAGACTTTTCAGACATTTCAATACTGCACTAAAATTAAATTTTGGCTCTAGTACAGAGGTGGCCAACCTACATTTTACGGGCCACATGTGGCTCTTGGAAGGATTATTTGTGGCTCTCGATAAATGTACCCGATATCCCCTTTCAATTTTGTGTTATTATATTTTTAAAAAAATATTACAACTGATGTATCTCCGGCAATGCTAAGTAAAAATATCGGTCTTATTGGGCTTTTAAGAGAGGATTCTCAAATTACAAAATTCATACTGATTCCCTGCATAATTCACCGAGAACATCTCTTTACAAAATATTTCAAATATCCTGATGTTATGAAAACAGTGTAACACATTGGAAATTACATTCGCACCAGAGCAAAAAATCATCAACAACTCAAAAATTTTCTTGAAAAATTAAAGGACGAAGAACTTACAAATGATATTCAATAAATGTAATTTCTGTAAAAAAAATTTTTAGTACCTTTCTTGCATACCTTTTAAATACATTTTTAATTGCGGATCACGAAATATTTCAAATTTTGAAAAATGGCTTGGACTATCAAGGAACTTGGCCACCTACCCCTGTTCTCGCAAATCAATAGCGGCATCAAAGTCATCGGACTGCTATCAGTTTTCTTCGTATTACAAAGAACTTGAAATTTTGCACTCTAGTTTTAAAATGTTATTTAGTATTCATAGGAGAGTGCAATTAACTTCCGCACCTCAATCTGTCATAATTCATACCGTATTCGGAAGCATGTTGCCCTGAATAATAATAATTAAAAAAAAATGGCTGATGGATCCAAATTTTGTTCCTGCGACAAAATTACCACTACACAAAAAGGACCAAAGCCGGGCCGTTAAAAATGTATATAAGTAAAGTTAATATTCACAGGGCACCTTGACTTAAAAATAGACGCAGCTAAAGTGAAAAACCGCTTAATTATTCTGAATCCATAAAGGAGCACTTTATCATTAGCTTCACAAGTTTGACAAAGTTCCTAAATAATGACTTCTATCTGGAAATCTGTGTATACATTAGCGCATACATTCTTGATAAATAAAACCCCGGAATCTTGTTATAAATTCCAGCTCTCTCTCCGATAACATCAATCCAGGAAGCGAAGGTTTAATTGCAATGAACTCTTTTCCTCATGCCCTCCCACGAGAAAACACAATACGGGAAACGCCGTTATAGCGATCATTAAGGTCGCATACACCGAGCCACTGTTCTAACGGTAGCGTGCGACCGCCGTCGACGTATTAACACCTTATAAAGCGTCAATATTTTCCCGAGTCACGCAACGGGCCATGTAGGACCATCGCCTTAGGTGTGGATGGGTCTAAGCGGCAAATGGAGCGGACGCGTTTCTACAAGGGGATATCTGAGGGAGGTATTCTCATGTTGTGGATCGGATAATTTGGTAGTTTAAGCGTCATTAATTAGAGGAGTAATTTGTGTCGCGATAGTTTTATTAGATTGCTCGGGCGTCCTTGCGAACAAGAAAATAAATATAATGGGAACGATGAGCCTGAATGATAAAGCGCGGAAAACGTGTTCGGAAATTAGATGGCGGTTCCCGCATTAAAGAAGAAAAATTCTCAAAACATTTTATACATTGAAATGAAATACTGGCGATTTACCGTTACGGATAAAAGAGCGGAGTATCGTGAAAGACAGAGCAGTTTTGATATGGCATTTGTTGTGCATTGCTTTTAGATAGAAAAAAACGGAAAGAAGTGTAAACAGTTGTTTTCGCACTAAGGAAGAAAAATCTCAAAACATTATATACATTGAAATGAAATACTGTCGATTTACAGTTAGGGATAAAAGAGTGGAGTATCGTGAAAGACAGCGCAGTTTTGTTGTGGGTTGCGTTTAGATACAAGAAACGGAGAGACGTGTAAATGGTTGTTTTCGCATTAAAGAAAAAAATCTCAAAACATTTAATGCATTCATTTGAAATACCGTCTGTTTACAGATATGGGTAAAAGAGAGAAATATCGTGACAGGCAGTTTAATTTTGATAAGTCATTTGATTCGGGTTGTGTTTAGATAAAGAATCGAAGGGAAATGTAGAGAGATGTTTCTGCATTAAAGAAGAAAATCTCAAAACATTTCATACATTCATATGAAATACTGGAGATTTACAATTATGGGTAAAAGAGCGGAGTATCATGAAATACAGTGCAATTTCAACATGACACCTGTTGTGGATTGCATTAAGATTAAGGAACGGAGAGAAATGTAGATGGATTTGTCCGCATTAAAGAAGGAAAATCTTAAAAGATTTTATACATTCAAAGGAAATACTGTCGATTTACAGTTATGGGTGAGAATGGAGTATCTCGAAATACAGTGCAGTTACAATATGGCACTCGTTGTGGGTTGCATTAAGATTAAGAAATTGAGAGAAATGTAGATAGTTTAGTCCTCATTAAAGAAGAAAAATCTCAAAACATTTTATACATCCAAAGGAAATACTAGCGATTTACAATTATGGGTAAAAGAGCGGAGTATCTAGAAATACAGTTCAGTTACAATATGGTATCCTATCCAGTGAATTTCCTCCAGTCCATACAAAGCACTTATAATATGGTACAATGTGGTATCCCCTCTTTCTTGTGGATTGTGTTAAAATTAAGAAACTGAGAGATATGTAGATGGTTGTAAACGCATTAAAGAATTTAAAATCTCAAAACATTCCATACATCCAAAGGAAATACTAGCGATTTACAATTATGGGTAAAAGTGGGGAATTTGACAAAAGACAGTGCAGTTTTGAAACGGCATTTGTTGTGGAAAGTAAAATTTCAAAAGATTTCATACTTTCAAACGGAATTATAAGGATTTATAGTTCAGGGCATAGGATTCAAGTATCCTAAAAAGCAAGGCAGTTTTGAGATGCAAATTTTTGTGCATTACGTTTAAACCAGAAAATGACGGAAAAAGTAGTAAGACATTATTTATTGGTAGCCTGAACTGAAGGTAGTCCCAAATGAGGAACCTCTTACAAATTATATAACTTTAAGTATAAAATAGCTACATTTGGGGGTTTTTATATTAAAGTGATAATAGTACACATTTGGAATGTCATGGGACGGCAGCTCACGGTTCAAAGACCACCAATTCGCAATATCGTGGATTTACGTAGCCGTTGCTTAAACATGTGGTACAATCTGTCTCCGGCCATCTTACCAAGACTTGTGGCATCCATGCCAAGGCGGGTTGAAGCTGTGTTGCATGCTAAAGGTGTTCCAATTCGTTATTGACAGGTGGTCATAATGTTTTGGCTCTTAAGTGTGAAATAATGTGACTAAAGTATTGCGGAATCTATTTTTATAATTAAATATCTGTTATCTTTTAACGTTTATCTTTGTAAAAATATAAGCTAAATTTGCTCTCCTCTCTAACTATCTGTATACGTTTCAATTTTAGCAAATTAAAACTCCTTTATATAAATGCGTAAACAAAATTATGTAAATTTCAACTATACAAATCTTATCAAAACAAAATTTTACGCATTCAAAAAATTTTCTTAAATACGTGACTTACTTATAAATTTCAGATCGTTCCTAAAGGTCATGACTCAAAACCATCCAAAAATTAAAAAAAGAATCTGAAAATTCGTGGTATAACAGTCTGAACAAAACAAGTATACTATCTTTTATTGAATATGTTTATACGGAACTGACACCATTAAGTGCTCCACCCATCTTTTTTGTAGTTAATTAAAATAACTCGGCCAGTTCATTGAATTTGGAATATTTTGAAGCTAATACCTTGAACGAGGTTGAAAAACACAGGCATCAGGATTTTTATTAAGAGTATATTTTAGTAAGGACTGGTTGCATTTAAATCCTTGTAAAACAGATGTATATATTTAAAATAAATCTTCTATACGTTTAAATTAATTATCTATAGATTTAAAATAAATAATGAAATTCTAAATTTAATGCTGAGTTCAAAAGTATAGTAAATAGTTTTTGATCTTGAAAGTCTAAGACTTGAATATTACCAAAAATTGATAGTCATATTTATATAAATTTTTTTTAATGTTTTGAAACTCATTTAAAGGCTTTTTTAAGCTTTCCAGTTTAAAAAACACTAGACACTTAGGTGTGGAGCTCTACGGTCTACTTTTTTGAAACATGAGGGCTACTGAGACCGGTATTAACTACTTAAAACTGATTGCGAACGGCTACGAATTTCTATGCCACAATAGGATTCGAACCCGCGAACTCTGGTACCGAATATCAGCTCTCTAAACATCCTGCAATCGCTAGGCAAAACGCTAGACGAAGTAAAAGAAAACTGTATTTTGAATCTCTTAGGACAGTTAGATGGATTGTAAAAAAAAAAAAAAAAATTGAGAACTTGACGAATTCATATAAATTAAACTTAAGCATATTAATATTAAGCTATTCTTAAAGATATGAAGAATGGAAATTATGCCAACTGATTATTTACTATACTGGGCAAAATCACATGAAGCAAGATGATACTACGTTTAAAAATTATAAAATAAAGAAATCCCTACCATTTAATCAAATGAAATCCCTGTCATTTAATAAAGAAACCCCTGCCCAAGCAATTTAATACGACTTGAAAAGAATTTTGCCTTATATTATCTACATAAATACTAAGTTTACTCAAACATACCGCCCTTCAAACCGAAAGAAAACTGTATGTGTTAAAATTTGACGGATGTGTATTCACTGTTACGGTATATCATTAACAAACTATTTGATATGTAACTGGTATATCACAGTTTTTTAAATTTTCTGCTTGCGCTTTGTATAAAAACTTCAACTTCAACTAAGGAAACTGATATTTAAATCTATTATGCGTTTTTCACAAATGACTGTTAATGTTCAATTCAGATTCGAGGATTAAGACAAAAAATATGAATTCTGAAGCAGTATCTTAATTAGAAATCACATACTAAGTAAAACCTGTGTTTCCTTACAACTTTTTTCTTTATAGCTGTATATCATAAGTTAGACACTAATTGCTTCCTCAATTGAAAAAAAGGTCGTATGACAAGGTAGGCTGGTCCTAAAGTTTTGCATTCCTCTAGTTTGTTAAATCAGTGTATATAAATGATATATTATATATCAGTTGAAACCTTCTGCTTACATATGTTTCTGCCATTGTTTAATCATAAATATTTATAAAGGTTCACTGTAAAAGGCTGTGTAGCTGAATTAATATATACATATCACACTAAATACAAAAATCGAATACTTTTACTGAAATTAAACACTATATTTCCTGTTTACTGTTATTGCGAATTTAAATTAATCTTTCTGTGGTAATATGACTGAATTAAACATCTTATTAAACCTCGATATAAATCCTTTTTATATTCTATTAATTTTATAATTCTGTATAACTTGATTATGAAAAATAAATGTAATTAAAAAAACTATAAAAACCATTCATTTTCCTTGAACATTCATATAACTTTATACTTAATTAATTTATGAAAATGAAAATTTTGATTCAATTTCAAATAACTTTTTACAACTTTCCTAATTTTTATTTTTATTTTTTAAACTTTATTATCAGGCATGCACTTATTTATAATTCAAATTATATATTAGTTCCTCATTATAATACCAAAATAGAAAAAAAAATTAAATATTATCAAGTTCAGCAAATTTAATAAACTCAGTTTGAATTGTTTTACATCATAAAAATATTTTTGATAAACCCTCAAACTAAATAAAAGATAAAAAATATTTCAAATTAACCTAAAAGTTAGTTATATATTACATTACGAAGAGATAGATAAAATAACATTAATGTAATCAAAATTCATAATACTTAAACAAATGAGACTAATAGTTTATAACATAATTTATATTCAAAAATTACGAACCTATGAATATTTATAACCTATTAATATTTTGAACTAATGAACATAAATGGAAACAAAAATTTAAAATAAAAGTAAAAAAAATGTATATGTTAATATATTCTCCTAATCCAGCGCAGTACAATTATTAAATAAAATGTTAAGGCATATATTTTAAGTACTGGATAAAAGAATATAATTTAACTGGATAAAAGAAATAAAACTAAAACAAAATCTTAGAAAACAAAATAATTGATTAGTTTGCAAAAACTGAAAGAAACATATATATAAATAAACGTAAATCAAATATTTTTGCAATATAAATAAAATTAAACAAAATAAATTTATATAAGACTAATTTTTTATATTCCTGTCGGTTTTTTGACAGAATATGTTAATGGTAGGTAAAGTATAACAGGAGATTAATAGTTAACTAACTTGATATGCTTTTATGATAAATTTGTCTTTGACAACGAGTCATATATTATCATTGTGCTAACAAAAAAAGGCAAATTCATAATCCGATTTTCTTTCCATTCTCGTATCTATGTCAAAGTAATTATGTCCTTTTTTCTCACAAGGGAAAGATGTTAAGCTCATAATAACGTTTACTAACTTAGAAAGGCTATTTATTTTAGTTAGAGATAACTAAACAAGCTTTTGGTACTATTTGGTACCAGTAAATTAGGTGCTTTAATTTAGTACCTTAACTTTCAAATTGCTATTTGAAATATTAATTTTTTTAATAACGCGGCGGAGATTTTCTGTTAAGCCTATTGAACACCGTGGAAATATTTAGCTATTTTATGATAGGAGCACCGCATATGTGGCCGACATCACTCCCTTAGACAACACAAAGTGGGTCGTCGTAATTTCCCAGATAGTAAATTTAGTTTGCAGAAAACTTGCAGCAGTCTTGCTTTTCAAGCCTGCAAACTTGCAACAAGTTCAGCATGACAAGACTGCAGCAAGTCTAAGAATTTTTGCTCTCTTCAAGGTTGTCATAACAAAATTCTCCCAGTTTTGCAGCAAGCGTTGCAAAGGAGTGCTCCCTTTATGTTCCTTCTAACATGCAGGAGTTTTGCTGCAAGTTTGTTGCTTCAAATTTGTTATGACAAGGAGTTATGCAGAAAAAATCAAACTTGCTGCATATATGTATGCTATCTGGATTAGAAGCAAGGGCAAAGCAGGAGACACCCATGCTTGGCTTGTCAACTCCAGGGGTATTGTTTGAAAACTTAGAGCTACATTTTTGACAACTTGCAGAAATCTTGCTTTTCAAGCCTGAAACCTTGCAACAAGTTCAGCATGACAAGTCTGCAAGTTTGAAACAAGACTTCAACAAGTCTAAGAATTTTCGCTTGTTTCAAGGTTGTCATGACAAAGTTGCCACAGTTTTGCAGCAAAATAGAGTAGAAAAGGAGTAGTCGCTTTGTGTTAAGTCTAACATGCAGGAGTTTTGCTGCAAGTCAAATTTGTTATGACAAGATATTATCCAGAAAAAATAAAACTTGCTGCAAGTATGCATGCTATCTGGGTTACTGCGAAAAGGCTTTCTTATACCAACTGCTATTTATCTACATCAATGTTCTTCATATTGTGTTTGTGAAATCAAGGGGTTAAGCTGTAAATCTTTAAAAGTGCCGTCAGTCCTAAAAATTATACAGCACTCTCATTATTTGATTAGTGTTTATTGAATTTAAACAAGAACAACTCTTAAATTCTTGGTTGCAGTTTTATGCAGAATACCCAGAAGTTCCATCCACAGATATAAACATATTAAGGGCATTTGGAACAATGTATTACTGCGAAAAGGCTTTCATATATCAACTGCTATTTATCTACATCAATATTCTTCATATTGTGTTCTGTGAAATGACGGGGTTTTACTGTAAATCTTTAAAAGTGCCGCAAGTCCTAAAAATTATGGGAAAAATTGTACAGCACTCTCTTTATTTGACTAGTGTTTACTGAATTTAAGTAAGAACAGCTTTTAAAATTTTGGTTCCAGTTTTATGCTGAATAACCAGAAGTTTCTTCAGATATAAACATATTAAGGACATTTGGAACAATGTATTACTTTGAAAAATTATCTCACCATACAGTAACAAACCAAAAATGTAGAAAAATTAAACGCCGAAATATGGCAAGTGTACTTGCTGCAAGTGTACATGCTGTCTGGGTTAGTAGCAAGGACCAAGCAAGAGACACCCAAACTTGGCTTGTCAACTCCAGGGGTATTGTTTGAAAACTTAGAGCTACATTTTTGACAACTTGCAGCAGATTTATTTTAAGTTATATATTTTAAAAAATAATATTTACAAACCTTTATAAAAGAGTAATGTCGTTTCATATGAAAATAAAAATTTAAAAATTATTATGTAAAAATTTCAGTCGTTTTCTAGTGTCAGAGCTCATATGGGGAGTAAAATATAAGTGATTACAACTCAAAATCTAAATTAGAACCAATCAAAATTTCAACGAAATACCATACTTTACTTCTTGATCAAAATAAAAAATTCAAGTTTTGAAGACACTTGGATAGATAGCTTAACATATTTTATAGAAACTAATAAGGTTTTCAAAATATATGCACATTCTCGTCTTAATTAAACCATGATAATATTTGTAGAAATTTATACAATCCTTGACTTTTACGAACTCTCAAGTTCATTCAACTAACATCATCATAGAAATCCTTTTTTTACAATCCTTAATTACACTCATCAAAGAGAAAACAATCCTACCTCAATCAATAACAAAGAGTCACGTAAATCAAACATCATTTTATTGCTGCGCTCCAACTATCGGTATTTCCGTTCATACAGATGCAACTTTTTTATTATGTTTTTTCTTAAAAAGTCGTAAATTTTTGGCGTAATCTCTGCTGAGTTTTACGAATGACGATTATTACTATAACATGGTCTTTGTGTCAGCAAAGCAGATGCCGCGCTAGAGAATGACAGAAAAACCTTCATGGCGCCTTTTTTTTGCAGGTGGATGGAAAATGAATAAAATAAATAAGATATTGGAGACCCTTACACTGCAATTAGTGGTATCTGTGTGCCAAATCGGGTCAAGAGGACAAACTCTCTGGCTTCCAATATGATGGTAAGAGTTGGGAACGCATTTTCACTTTCGTATATATAAAATTGCTTCTATGACTTTGGAATAGAAGTACAACAAATTTTTGGATTTTCATTTTCTGGTTTTTTGTAAATCGACAAGTAAAGCACCTTGGACTTCTGGATTGTTGTCCAGAAAAGAAATAGTAAAAGTCAAGAGGACATAGAAGTACAACAAATTTTTGGATTTTCATATTCTGTTTTTTTGTAAATCTATAAGTAAAGCACCTTAGACTTCTGGATTGTTGTCCAGAAAAGAAATAGTAAAAGTCAAGAGGATAAACTCCCTGGCTTCCAATATGACGGTAAGAGCAGGAAACGCATTTTCACTTTCGTATATATAAAATGCTTCTATGACTTTGGAATAGAAGTACAACAAATTTTTGGATTTTCATTTTCTGGTTTTTTGTAAATCGATAAGTAAAGCACCTTAGACTTCTGGATTGTTGTCCAGAAAAGAAATAGTAAAAGTGTCATTTCATTTATAAATAAAATCAAAGAATGCATTTATAAATAATATCAAAGAAAGTAGTATAAAAGTAATTTAACATTTTGACTGCCAGACGCATTTTCGATGGTTTGTCCAAGGCACCGACGTGAACTTTTCATAATGCGATGCATATACTGAGACATTATTTGCAGCAGATAAAAGGAATTACAAAATGCTTGAAGCAGTTTTTGCAGTGGAGGTCACCGGTGACTCCCACGGCGCGGTAAGCAATTGTTGTGATTGTAATTCTTTTCAAACAATCGTGCTTCGACTGCTAAGGGATTACTCCCATTCTTTAGCATTTAAAGCAGCTAGGAAGAACTAGAGCAAAGAATGTGACTAAAAAAACTGGTGACATATTTTTCCGATTACGTTGATTCACCTTTTCTTTGACTTGAATATTTCAATCTGACTCATCTCAATATGCACTGATAAAATGTATATTTTTCATGTACTAATAAAATTATTTTTAAATGTTCTATAATGTTTAAATGTTAATTTCTCCAAACCATTATAATAACATCGGTATTATTGAAAGATTTATCAGTATTCATATTTACTATAATTATGTACTTTTATTATTTGCTGCGTCACGGGTCACCGGTGAGCCCCATGGCAGTCAACGTGTCAATATGAATTATTTTGTTAATGCGAAAATGAGATATTGAACCTCAGGAGTCTTTGTGAGAGCAATAATTTTGTTTTCTTTAAAATAAAAGATTTTTCTTCTAATAAAATATACAAATTTTCAAGTAAAGCTATAATTAATCATGTTTCAAAATATCCCTGTGGATAATCAAAGAAAAACCATCTGTGATAAAATTGTTTTATCCAAATACATTCAGTTTATGATTACCTCATAAAGCTATTTAAATAAATTATCATAATTCATCACATCACTTATATTTAATAAAATTTACTTTCTAACCATTCGCTAGTATAGGATGTCTATACAATTATTTGTTTAATGGTTTGAAGTTGTTTTACTAATCGTCATATTTTTTGCTGTGAAATTGTCCCCATGAGCCAATAGTACAAAATAATTATGAATGAAGTTTTCGTCAAAATAGTCGACGAAAAGGCCTTCTCGTCAGATGTGTTTAGTAGACATCATTTACCATTTTAAACAAATAATGTTGCATGAATTAATTAATCATTCTCTCCTCATTAAAATATTCTTAGTTTTTAAATACACACAGTTATATAGATATGATGTTTTAAACTATATTAGTTTTTATTCGTTGATATTTTCCATTTTTGTATATTTTATGTCTTCTGGTATTGTGTATTACTTTAACCTACTATGTATGCTTTAACATATAATGTTGTAACAAAATATCTTGATAGTCTGTATTACCTTTCATTTGATACCATTTGACTCGTGAAGACTTAAAAGCAGGAAATTATATAAAACTAATCAATCAACCTACTAAAACTTTCGTCAATCACGGTTCATTCATAATCTAACGAGTTGGAATCCATCATCCAGAATTTTTTAACTTTAATGTAGTTGCACTTGATTAACATTCTAGTCTTTTTTTTAAAGCAAAGAGTTTGGATGGCATACTTTCATTTGTGATCATATAGCTAATGCATGCTTTTGTTTCTATCATTAGCTATTATTTAGGTATTTAATCAATAGTTACAGTCGTTTCGGAGATGATACATGTTTTGATTTATCCTGTTTGCTGACGGCATAGCAGTTTGCCTTTTATAACATCCAGAAAGTTATTCAATGTTCCGTCATATATATTGTAATTACGGAAAATGATACTTTACAAAGACTATAATAAGATACAATGTTATTACTTATAGTTCAGACAAAAAAGACACATATCTTTATGTTTGCTGTACATCAGTAATTACTTCCTTTTAATCAGCCAACTCTTTTTGTATAGTTGTTAAAGTTTCACGCTCCCATTCTGCGAACTTTAGTTGAATTCCCGCATAAGGTAATTGATGTATTTTCGTATTGTCTTCTCATGTTGATTGCCTATATTCTTGGTTCTCAAATTAGGTCCACGTGCGCATTCCAATGGTTTTGCGGCAACAAAGACTAATAGAAAGGTGATACAGTTTCCTTCATTACATTAAGTGTCGAGAACTCGGGATTGATTAGGCTGTCTTTAGTTTTCCGCAAATGGCAACGCAGAAAAAGAATTGAGTTGAAAACAAAATGCAGCGGAGGTTGTCACCGACGATATTGAATACAATTATTTTTGAAGAATAACAGATTTTAGAATCGGAATTCATCCCACCTTCTGGTTTAAGACTACGAAATATATATATATATATATATATATATATATATATATATATATATATATATATATATATATATATATATATATATATATATATATATATATCTATATATGATATATATGTATATATATGTAAATATATATATATATATATATATATATATATATATATATATATATATATATATATGTATATATATATGTATATATATATATATATATGTATATATATATGTATATATATATGTATATATATGTGTATATATATATGTATATATATATGTGTGTGTGTGTGTGTGTGTGTGTACGTCATGTGAATAAACTCTGTAAAAAGCTCTCCCAAAGATCGCTTCATTTAGAGAATAGAATATTAAGTACAATGAGTATTTCTAAATTTCCTCTTCATTTAGAGAATAGAACATTAAGTACAAATGAGTATTACTAAATTTGCCTTGTTTATATTACCTTTCCATTCGTACTCAAACCATTTTAAGCATATCTTAGTAGTAATTTTTTATGACAAGTTCGCCCATATTGAAAAAAATGTTTATATGATATTCTTTTCTTCAAATTATCAAAAAGCTATTGGTATTGTACGAGTGAATGCTAAAATAAAGAAAGTGTTATTTCACTGGATAAAAGGAGTTAATTAAAAACAATAATCAGTGATTATTTAAGAATATTTTTTATTACTTCTGCAATTTATTACTTATGTAATTTATTACTTATCTTAATATAACATTTTTCATCATTAGTGGTATCTACTAACAAATCTGAGGGAATAAATGCATGAATTAGTTCCGTTATTTACATTTGAATGACGTTAACATATAAAGAATTTTAGCTAAAATGGAAGTTATGAAACTTGCGAGAAAATTTGTCGTAGAAATGCAACTCATCAGCGAATTTAAAGCAGTAAAGAGAGCAATATGACATGTAGAAAACTGTTTCAACCATTCGTATTTTGGGTCCAATCCATGAGCATTTAATAAACCAGCTAGGCCACAAATTGAACCGTTTAAAGCGTTACAAATTGGGATGCACACGTGTACATAGATGAAGTCATTAACAAAGATCATGCTGGAGAATATTAGTCAAACACCAGCCGGATCAGGCAGGCCTTTAACAGTCACGTCTAATCTGTTGACCGGTAGTGATAAATGTACGAATCCGGGAACAGGTAATTGAAAATGGCGAAAGGTCCGCGCCACTTTTGACCTTCTACGCTAGAGACTTAACATCTTTTGCGTTAGGCATTAACTCCAGCCATTTGATCTCTAGTTTTAAATTATGTAACCGGCTGAACTCCAAACATATTGTATGCCTTGAACCTCAGAATTTAATTTCGAGGGATGTTCTTTAGAAAGAACTGCGTGAAATTGAAGCACATGAAACCAGTGATGATAATTCCAGCTAAAATTTGTTCTATGGGATTTTTATATTCCAGACACCTCTTATATTTTTAATGATCTTATAGAATTGTTATGATCGTGGGTGTTCACTGGAATACCTTTCTTTTAAAACTATTTTAAGTCACTCGAATCGAATTTCATCTCACACCGTTATAGGTTTAAAAGTCATTGAATGCTCACTACTCATTGAAACAGAAAAACCGTAACATCAAATAAAATGTAGGAAACCAATTGTGTATATGAAAAGATATCAGAATAAACCTAAATTTTTGGCATACATTAAACTCGTTCAATAGTAGGTTTATTGTATTGAAAGTTATATACCGTTTAATATTCATGTTATGTTATGTTATACTCATCAAACGGAACTATTTGTGTTAAACAGCTACAGTTGAAATCAATTGAAAACATTAAAGTTACTCTTTAAAATTAATATTCTTAAAAATTAATGATCTTTAAAATAGACTTTGATTCAAAAAAGAAATGATCATTATTTTTTAAGCTATTTTATAAGATAAAATAATAGTTGATTCAAAGCCATTCCATCGTTTCCCTTATATATATTTTTAAAGATAGGATTCTGATAAAGACATGTTTACACTAATGACTAAGCTATTAAGGTATATATTTTTTACTCAGTAATATGCCAGACACACTCTTATATACTATCAGTTGATGACAATAAATTGAATATTATGCATTTGTTTTAATGTTGTTTTGTGTTGAAAGTTATATGCCGTTTAAAATTCATATTATTTTATATTCATCAATTATTATCGGAACTATTTGTGTTAAACAGCTACAGTTGAAATCAATTGAATATATTAAAAGTTAAATACTCTTTAAAATAGACTTTGATTGAAAGACGAAATGATCGTGATTTTTGAAGCTATTTTGTAAGATAAAATAATAATTGCTTCATAGCCGTTTCATCGTTTCCCTTATAAATATTTTTAAAGATTGGATTCTTATAAAGGCATTTTTGCACTAATAACTAAGCTATTAAGGCATATATTTTTTACTCAGTAACATGCCAGACACACTCTTAGATGTCATCAGTTGATGACAATAAATTGAATGTTATGTATTTGTTTTAATATTGTTTTGTATTGAAAGTTATATGCCGTTTAAAATTCATGTTATTTTATATTCATCAATAATTTGTGTTCATCAATTATTATCGGAACTATTTGTGTTAAACAGCTACATTCAAAATCAATTGAAAATATTAAAGTAAAATACTCTTTAAAATAGATTTTGATTCAAAGCGGACATGATTGTGATTGTTGGAGCTATTTTATATGACAAAATAATAGCTACTTCAACGCCGTTTCATCGCTTCCCTTATAAATATTTTTAAAGATAGGATTCTGATAAAGACATGTTTACACTAATAACTAAGCTATTAAGGCATATTTTTTTTTACTCAGTAATATGCTGGCCACACTCTTATAAGTCATCAGTGGATGACAATAAATTGAATTTATATATTTGTTTTAAAACTTAAAAATATTTTTTATTTACATTTTGAGTCTTTTATACCTTACTTATGACTTTAAAATGTACCAGGTTCATTTTTATATCTCCGTATTCTAAATGAAAACTGTAAATTTAGTAACACATTTAATTTAGTAAATTTAGTAACACATTTATTTTAATTTATGCAACTTTCATGAATATTGAAAACAAAGTATTCAATATAAGCATGTAATTATTCTTGATGTTATGTTTAAAAAATAATGGAAGAGGGATTAATTTATTTCTCTTATTTTAATATGATATTGAAAAATATTTTGAAAGCTATAATTTTTACAAAATTTTTCTAGTTGAGATTGCTGATTTGTAATTATTCTAATCCTATAAAATCTGTTATCAGCAATTTATAGAGACCATTTTCTTGTACAAACGCATATAAACACTTTTTGCTTCCAACAACAGAAAAGAAAGTTTTACGGATGAAAATGGAAACATAGGCTATTTATTTAGGCTATTTACATAGGCGGATTATTTTCTTACTCTTATTTTAATATAATATTGAAGAGTATTTTGAAATCTATAATTTTTACAAAATTTTTCTAGTTGAGATTGATGTTTTATAATCATTCTAATCCTATAAAAACTTTCCTCAGTAATTTATAGAGACCATGTTTTAGTAGAAACGCATATAAACACTTTTAGCTTCCAATAACAGAAAAAAAATTACAGATGAAAATGGAAACATAGGCTATTTATTTAGGCTATTTCCATAGGCGGATTATTTTCTTACTCTTATTTTAATATAATATTGAAGAGTATTTTGAAATCTATAATTTTTACAAAATTTTTCTAGTTGAGATTGCTGATTTGTAATTATTCTAATCCTATAAAAACTTTTATCAGCAATTTATAGAGACCATTTTCTAGTAGAAACGCATATAAACACTTTTTGCTTCCAACAACAGAAAAAAAAGTTTTACGGATGAAAATGGAAACATAGGCTATTTATTTAGGCTATTTACATAGACGGATTATTTTCTTACTCTTATTTTAATATAATATTGAGTATTTTGAAAGCTATAATTTTTACAAAATTTTCCTAGTTGAGATTGCTGATTTGTAATCATTCTAATTCTATAAAAACTTTTATTTGCAATTTATAGAGACCATTTTCTAGTAGAAACGCATATAAACACTTTTTGCTTCCAAGAAAAGAAAAAAAGGTTTTACGGATGAAAATGGAAACATAGGCTATTTATTTAGGCTACATAGCGAATTATTTTCTTACTCTTATTTTAATATAATATTGAAAAGTATTTTGAAATCTATAAATTTACAAAATTTTTCTAGTTGAGATTGTTGATTTGTAATAATTCTAACCCTATAAAAACTTTTATTTGCAATTTATAGAGACCATTTTCTAGTAGAAACGCATATAAACACTTTTTGCTCTCAACAACTGAAAAGAAAGTTTTACGGATGAAAATGGAAACATAGACTATTTTTTTAGGCTATTTATATAGATGGATTATTTTCTTACTCTTATTTTAATATAATATTGAAGAGTATTTTAAAATCTATAATTTCTACAAAATATTTGTATTTGTGATTGCTCATTTGCAATCATTCTAAATTTATAAAAACTTTTATCAGCAATTTATAGAGACCATTTTCTAGTAGAAACGCATATAAAGACTTTTTGCTTCCAACAACAGAAAAAAAAGTTTTACGGATAAAAATGGAAACATAGGCTATTTACATAGACGGATTATTTTGTTACTCTTATTTTAATATAATATTGAAGAGTATTTTAAAATCTATAATTTCTACAAAATATTTGTATTTGTGATTGCTGATTTTCAATCATTCTAAACCTATAAAAACTTTTATAAACAATTTATAGAGACCATTTTCTAGAGACACCCATATAAACACTTTTTGCGTCCAACAACAGAAAAAAAGTTTTAGGGATAACAATGGAAACATAGGCTATTTATTTAGGCTATTTACATAGGCGGATTATTTTCTTACTCTTATTTTAATATAATACTGAAAGTATTTTGAAATCTATA
>CM063501.1:53719392-53761892 GCA_032207245.1 Pardosa pseudoannulata | reverse complement strand
TTTAGGGAAAATCACCTACATAAATATTGCAAAAATCTAATAATAAATTGTACTTCAAAATATGTTTTGCAATAACAACATATAAGAGCATCATTTATAATAATAAATGCAATTTTCTCAACCAATCGTAATGAGTAGCTATCTTGGACTTTTTTAACCTTCCTTGACCCAGATACAAGAATTTATTTAACCCCTTAATGTGCACGCTCGAGTTAACTCGAGAAGAGTTGTACTTTATGTTGATATAATTTTTCACACTTGAATTTGAAAATAACAATGTGAAAGAAAAAATCATTTTATTAATATTTATCATTTACATGGAATTGGAAGCTATAACACTTCCTTATTCAAAAATAAAATACATATTTTTTTCTAAATTCAAAGTTCTAAATTGTGTTTTTTACATTAAAAATTGATTTTTTTGGCCGGCCTTTTTCAAAAAAAAAAAAAAAAAAAAAAAAAAAAAAAACTGTGCAATAAGTGTTTAATGATAAACGTCTCAAACTTATCGTATATATAAACTCATAACATCTTTTTAATTTGCTAGCAAATCTGACTAGAGAACAAATATATCCCATGTAGTGTAAATATTCTATTGAAGGGAGATATTTGTTGAATCTGACAGAAATTTTCAACATTTACAAACGATAACTGATAGCTTACAAGAGAATTTTCGGTGATAATATAACAGAAAAGTTTTCAAATGTGTTCAAAGGAAGGATTTGGTAAATGTTGGAATATATATCAAGAAATCGGAATATTTTATATACCTCTTTAGAATATTTTAAGGAAAATTTCCTACATAAATATTACAAAGCATCTTATAATAAATTCTACTTCAAAATATGTTTTGCAATAACATGTAAGTGCATCATTTATAATAATAATATGCAATTTTCTCAACCAATCGTAATGAGTAGATATCTTGGGATTTTTTAACCTTCCTTGACCCAGATACAAGAATTTATTTAACCCCTTAATGTGCACACTCGAGTTAACTCGAGAGGAGTTGTACTTTATGTTGATATAATTTTTCACATTTGAATTTGAAAATAACAATGAGAAAGAAAAAAAAATAATTTTACTAATATTTATCATTTACATGGAATTGGAAGTTATAACACTTACTTATTCAAGTATAAAATACATATTTTTTCTAAATTCAACGTTCTAAATTGTGTTTTTTACACTAAAAAAATTGATTTTTTTGGTCGGCTTTTTCAAAAGAATTGTGCATTAAGTGGTTAATGGTAAACTTATCTTATATATAAACTCATAACATTTTTTTAATTTGCTAGCAAATCTGACTAATGTACAAATCTATCCCATGTAGTGTAATTATTCTATTGAAGGAAGGTATTTGTTGAATCTGACAGAAATTTTCCACATTTACAGACGATAACTCATAGCTTATAAGAGATTTATCTGTACTAATATAACAGACAAGTTTTCAAACGTGTTCAAAGGAAGGAATTGGTAAACGTTGGAATATATATCAAGAAATCGGAATATTTTATACACATCTTTAGAATATTTTAAGGAAAATCTCCTACATAAATATTACAAAACATCTTATAACAAATTGCACTTCAAAATATGTTTTGTAATAACATATAAATGCATCATTTATAATAATAAATGCAATTTTCTCAACCAATCGAAATGAGTAGATATCTTGGACTTTTTTAACCGTCCTTAACCGAGATACAAGAATTTATTGAACAAAATTAATGTGCACGCTCGAGTTAACTCGAGCGGAGTTGTACTTTATGTTGATATAATTTTTCACACTTGAATTTCAAAATAACAATGTGAAATAAAAAAACAATTATTTTATTGATATTTATCATTTACATGGAATTGTAAGCTATAACACTTACTTATTCAAGTATAAAATACATATTTATTTTCTAAATTCAACGTTCTAAATTGTGTTTTATACATTAAAAAATTAATTTTTTTGGCCGGCCTTTGTCAAAAAAAACTGTGCATTAAGTGGTTAATGGTAAACATCTCCAACATACCGTATATATAAGCTCATAAAATCTTTTTAATTTTCTAACAAGTCTGACTAATGTACAGATCTATCCCATGTAGTGTAAATATTCTATTGAAGGAAGTTATTTGTTGAATCTGACAGAAATTTTCCACATTTACAGACGATAACTCATAGTTTATAAGAGAATTCTTGGTGATAATATAACAGAAATGTTTTCAAATGTGTTCAAAGGAAGGATTTGGTAAACGTTGGAATATATATCAAGAAATCGGAAAATTTTATACACCTCTTTAGAATATTTTAAGAAAAATCTCCTACATAAATATTACAAAACATTTTATATTAAATTGTACTTCAAAATATGTTTTGTAATAACATATAAATGCATCATTTATAATAATAATATGCAATTTTCTCAACCAATCGTTATGAGTGGATATCTTGGGCTTTTTTAAACTTCCTTGACCCAGATGCAAGAATTTATTTAATGGTAAACGTCTCCACACCATATATATATAAACTCATAACTTCTTTTTAATTTGCTAGTCTAACTAATGTACAAATCTATCACATGTAGTGTAATTATTCTAATGAAAGAAAGTACCGTTGAATTTGACAAAAATTTTCCACATTTACAGATGGTAACTGATGGCTTGTAAGTGAATTCTTGGTGATAATATAACAGAAAAGTTTTCAAATATGTTCAAAGGAAGGATTTACATAAGCCATGTTACTTTATATGTCTAGGAATTAAAATTTATTTTTAACAGATTATAAGAAAGTATGACAAGCATACGAAACTGATCTGAATGGTGTTATTAATCTAGTAAAAGTGGGTAGAGTCTGGTGGGGTAAAATGGGTAGAAAAAGCGTGATTTCGCATTCAGCATTCTTTTTCACTCAAAAAACTATAAACAAGCACTTTTTTCAGTGTATTCATGCAATGGGTTCATTACCATTGTTGTAAAATAGTTTTATACATTTTCTTAAATTACTTTATAATTTTTTACTTCTTTTTTTATGCTCATTTTACTCCAGAGGTGGGGTAAAATGGGTATTGATTTAGAAATGCTATTAATTAGGCAAAATTTAATTAAAACTTTATTTTTTAGATACAAACACATTTTTATGGGATATAATTACAATTTATATTATAAAATTGTAATGGCCACGGTTATTAAGTTGAGCTACGTGTTCTGCTACATCAGAAACAGTCATCACATCTCAGTCATCCTTAGTTTGTCACCGCTTTCTTTTTCGTCTGGTATTTTTTAAGGCTTTCTTTCCTTACAACTGCAGTGGTGACGTTGTTGTAAGGATAGCTTTTTTTAAATCTTTATATGGAGAAAAAAATGGCAAAGTGGTTTAACTGGAAGTTTGCGTAGAAAAAGCTTCCATAGTAGCTATTGTTGAAGTCTGTGCAACACTGTTTACTGTTATTTCTCCATCTTTTTCAGTTAACACTATTTTGTGTTTAACAGCCTTTTTCCTTCACAAAACTCAAATAGTTATTTTAGCAGGTTAGGGAATGTCGGTTTGGACACTTTTTCAAGAGAGCTCTCCGTGTATCACATCTTTAGAATTTTTCTCCAGGCACACTTCTTAGGGGTAAATACTTTGACATCCAAAGGTTGCAGGGCATAGCTTGATTTGATGGGAGTCAGTGTATGACGATTCTATTGTCCATCGCTTGTTTTACTGACTCATATGTTAAGTGACCATCGGATATCAAAAGAATGGGTTTTTACAGGTGTTCCACTTGTTTGAGAAAATGTCACATCCAAGATGTAAACATTGTATCATGCATCCACCCTGACTCTGTGCAGCCAGATATTACACCATGTGGTCCACCCTTGGTCTAAGTTTAATATAAATTTAGATATTGTACACATGAAAGGTGGAAAAAAAATTTCAGTCGCAGATGTATAAAACAGCCATGTAAACACATGTATTTTTAGGCTTACAAGATCAATTTCACTATTACTGTATTACTTTATACCACAGCAAATAAATTTAAAAAAAAATATGTAATATTATTTACACTAAAATTGAAGGGCTGGTTTAAATCATTCCATCTAAAAATTTAGATCTCCGTGTACCACATCTCCAGGATTTTTCTCCATTCACACTTTACAGGGGCAAATACTTCGACACCCAAATGTTGCAGGGCATGGCTTGAGTTTGATGGGAGACAGTGAATGACGATTCTGCTGTCCGTCGTTTGTTTTACTATATTATATGTCAAGTGACCATCGAATATCAAAAGAATGGGTTTTTAAAGGTGGTCCACTTGTTTGAGAAAATCATGTATTTTTAGGCTTACAAGCTGAATTTTACTATTATTGTATTAAATTATGTACCACAGCAAATAAATTTTAAAAAATGCTGTGTAATATTATTTACACTAAAATTAAAAGGCTGATTTAAATCATTACATCTAAAAATTTAGAACTTTATAATAACTTCTTAAGCCTAACCAATACCCATTTTTTCCTCACCATACAAAAATAATCATTAAATATAAAATACTTAAAATAATTCTTGCCTGTTTTTGAAAAACTGTTGTTCAGACACCCTTTCAGTTGATTGTTGAAAAACTATTAAGAGAAAGAAAATATTACTTTTTTGAAAGTTTTTAAGAACTTAGTAAAGGCGAATTTATTCCTTACTTGCAAATAATGCAATCTATGTTACCAGATGCAAAATATAAAACTTCTTAAGGAAAATAAATGTTACCAGCAAATGTCTAAAATATATTACAAAACTAAAATATAATTGTTAAAATTCATGATGTGTCTTTTAAGTAAATTATAAAAAATACCCATTTTACCCCACCAGACCCTATGTGTTAAGAGTAATCTGACATAACTTTTCAAAATTTACAGACCATAGTCAAAAATGATTAGTTATAAGTAAATTCTAGTTAATATTTTCAATAATTCTATATGAAATACTTAGTATAGCGTAAAATATTAAACAGATATTTCGCAAAGTTCATAATAGTGTAATAGAAAGATACAAATAATAAAACACACATTGGAAGGAGAAGATACAAAATACAGTAAACAGATACAATACAATTACTTAAATTTGGGGACATAAGATATACACAATAATAAAAGATATATACTTAACCTAAAGTTCATAAAAAATACAACATGATTTTTGTCCAAGTACTTAAGAATTAACGATTTGAGATGAAAGGAGTTGTAAGAACAGAAAAAATTAAGTTTATAATCTCAAGAAAAAATTATAAAAAAATAAAGTTAAAAACAAGGAGCTAATTTGATAAAAGATGGCTAAAAAGGTTATCAATGATAATTAGAAATTGTAAATTTATTGGTAAATGTGTTTAACATAATTTTTAAAAGTTCAATAAAATCTGAATGGCTTCAAACAGCCACAGGAAGCAGTTGGAATTCGAATCCATGGACTCCGGTAGCAAAAAGCAGTGTCCTACCTGTTCAAACATTTTCCAGCACACAAAGAGAAAGTTACTCATTTTGTAATAGGATTAAGTATTTTTAATGTACTAAAACTCGAACATTCCTATTCGATAATTACTTAAAAAGATGTAGCATTGAATGTACTATGAAATTACCACTTATTCCTGCCTCACAGTATTCTGATATATGTCCTATAAACTAATTTTATGAAACTTCTGACGTCAACGTATCAATTATTTTTAATCATTTTCTCTCCAAATTCTTGTAACATCCGTATAATCATCAATTATGCAACAAAAAAGGATTTTCACTTTTCAGATATCTTGTTCCTGAAATATCCCATTCTTTTTACAGGTTCATTAAGAAGAAGAATTCATCCTATTATTAATACCAATCATCAATTTACTTTGGAGACTTTGTTGAACTAAAATTTCTTCTTTTGCTAATCACGAAACAGCAATTACATACTTTTAATTATATTTCTTACATTATTGAATTATATCGATTGCTTCTTAAATCGTTTCATTAACATTCGATTAAAAATGTTTCTTAATGCGTAGATGTTTTATATGAGCAATTTTAAGTCATCACTCATTAACATGTACGTGTTGGAGATGCAAAGGATTCAATTTAAGATTCCTTTCCCCGTTGGAGAATATGCGGATTTTTCGTATGAGAGCGAAAAATTTTCAAAGGATTAAAAAACTTATCGTAGGTCAACTTAAAACAAAACTAATCGATTGAATAATTTTTTTTGTTGTTATAAAATAAATTGTAGATTCTTGTGCTTTGTTAGTGTTCAAAATATGAACACTGACAAAATTATTTTCTATCGATTTGGTTTGATTTAGTTTTGAACTCTACGGTCTATTGTTTTTCTACAGGAAGGCTAATGAGACCAGGACCTACTGCTTATAGCTGATTCATAATGGCTTCAAACACCTATACCATTAGCTAGATTCGAACCTACGAACTCCGGTAACAAACAGCAGCGTTTTATAATTCGGCCATCGTTCGGATTTTTAACCGATTTATTTTGGTTCATATTAACATGTAATGAGGCCTTTAATCATCTGAAACATTTTTGCTTCACACGAGAAATCTGCGTATTCTCCAGAGATAAAAAGGATCCTAAACTGAATACTTTGCTTTTTAAACACGTATGTGTTGACTAGTTATAAGGCCTTTAATTTAAAAAACTTTAAAAAAAATCTGATATTTTCAATTTTATGGTTTTCTACGTATTTTCTATAGACCGCAACGCGTTTCAAACATGTTGGTATAGGTCAAAGGAGAAATAAAAAATAAAATATTGAAGGAGTTTATTTTATTCTCTTAAAGGCATTATCAGACGTTAACAATTACGCGATAGTATATAATTTTTTATTGGTGCAGACTGGGCAGATTTCTTGTGATACAGCGATATATGTTCAACAATTTTATTTTAGTTCAGGTTGACTTGTGATAAGGTTTCTAATCAGCTGAAAATTTTTAACTATCCACGTGAAATCCGGGTATCCTTCAACGGAAAATAAAATCCTAAACTGATTGTGCTGTTTTTTTTTCCCAATATGCAAATGTTGACCTGTGGTAAGGCCTTTTAATATACTTAAACATTTATTATAAATATATATGCTCCCCTACTCATTTTTATGTTATCTAATAATGTATTTTTAAATTTGAGAAACACTTTATTTTAATTAGGTGTTGCTTAGATACAAAGAGCTAAATCGTTATTACGCTGTCAACCTGTACGTGTTGAAAAATTAATACATTTAGTTTAAGATTTTATTTTCTCGTGTAATAGTGAATAGTTTTAATCTGCTTTATTTTTGTTAATGTTAAAGTGGGAGAAGAATTTAATCAGTTAAAAAAATTCTATCACACAAGAAATACACGAATTCTTCATTGGGAAAAGGAATCGTAAACTACATCCGTTGCTTTTTCAACGTATACAGGTTGAAGGGTGATTTTTGTTTGGTTTGGAGAGCTACGGTCTACTGTTTTGCTACACGATTACTAATGCGACCGGAACCTACTGCTTAAAGCCGATTACGAACGGCTACGAACATCCATGACAGCAGTGGGATGCGGGATTCCAACCCACGAACTCCGCTACTAAAGAGCAACACTCTACTGTTCGGCTATCGTTCGTTAGCCTCATGAGAAAATAAGTATTAAAATTTGAAGTCCAGAGAAAATACTTTAATATATTATGAATATTTATTAACAAAATTAGGTTGAGTCTTAATTAAAATATCGAAAAATTGAATTAAAAGTTAGACAACTTCTGTTAAGTAAAAAATTATTATATTTAAGCAAAATTATTAATATTATAACGTGATATATATAATGGGGTTTCACTTAAAAACTGAAAAAAAATTATTGCAATTGTGCTATTTAATGAAACACCCAATACAAAATGTAAAACAATTCAATTTTCTTTTTTTTATGCGAAGATTATTATTTAATGCTATTATGTATAGTAGTTAGTTTGTCGCAATTTCCTGCATTCAGATAAGGTTCAATTATGTAAAAAGGTTTGAATGTATTTGTGGTGGTTCCATATTAAAAAGAAAATCAAATAATGTTTTAAAGTTTCCTATAAGGAAGTTTGTTAAAATTATTTTTGTGCAAAATAATAATAATAATAATAATACAAAGTAAATAAATTTTGTTCTTTGAATAGATGTGTAATATATTATTATATTTATCATTATTAATAATAATTTATATTTTTAATATTATTATTATTAATATTATTTTTATTATTAATATTTATACTTATATTAATAATAATATTTATATTATTATATTATATTTTGCATATAGAAATATGCTTTAATGCTGAATTTGTCTTTGTTTTAATCAAAAGTATATCTTTAAACCAATTAAAATAAAACAAGAACATTTTAAAAGCTTTTAAAAATAAAATTAATGTTAAAATTATTTTTGTGCAAAATAATAATAAATAATAATAATAATAATACAAAGTAAATAAATTTTGTTCTTTGAATAGATGTGTAATATATTATTATATTTATTATTATTAATAATAATTTTTATTTTTAATATTATTATTATTATTAATATTATTTTTATTATTATTTATATTATTAATATTTATACTTATATTAATAATATTTCTTATTATTATATTATATTTTGTATATAGAAATATTGCTTTAATGCTGAATTTGTCTTTGTTTTAATCAAAAGTAATCTATATCTTTAGAAACCAATTAAAATAAAGACTAGAACACTTTAAAAGCTTTTAAAAATACTTAATGTTAAAATTGTCTTTGCGCAAAATAATAATAATAATAATAATAATAATAAGTAAATAAATTTTGTTCTTTGAATAGATGTATAATATATTATTATATTTATTATTATTAATAATAATTTTTATAAATATTGTTATTATTGTTAATATTATTTATATTATTAATATTTATACTTATATTAATAATATTTAATATTATTATATTATATTTTGTATATAGAAATATTGCTTTAATGCTGAATTTGTCTTTGTTTTAATTAAAAGTAAGCTATATCTTTAGAAACCAATTAAAATAAAGACTAGAAGATTTTAAAATCTTTTAAAAATACTTAATATTAAAATTGTCTTTGCGCAAAATAATAATAATAAGTAAATAAATTTTGTGCTTTGAATAGATGTATAATATATTATTATATTTAATATTATTATTATTATAAATATTTATCATTAATATTTATATTATTATTATTTATATTTATATTAATAGTATTTATTAATATTATATTATATTTTGTATATAGAAATATTGCTTTGATGCTGAATTTATGTCTATGTTTTAATCAAAAGTAAGCTATATCTTTAGAAATTACTTAAAATAAGGACTAGAACATTTTAAAAACTTTTAAAAATACTTAAAAAGAATATTTATTTAAAAGCACTTATTTTCACCCATAATCTCTGTACCTCCCATTTTTCTATATTTTCTTACATTAATTTTAGTAATGTTTAGTCATATATTATAAAGTTATATCTCATCTGTTATTTTTAAATACTTGCGTTTTGCTACTTTTAAAATACTTCAGTAAATTAAAATATTTATATAACAAAACAGTAAGAAAAGTTATGTGCTGAATAGCATAAACTCCTTTATATTAGTCAATATAAAAGTGAAATAAACAATATATTTTTTCATGCAATTCAGACAAAATTTAAAGTCTAAGCACTGGAAGAAGCAGTGAGTAAAGAAATAACTCTTACTAAATATTATAAAGGAACATCAATATGATGTCTTTTCCTAGAGAATAAATAATGCACCGGCTCACATTTTTTATGATAGATAATATTAAGGAAACGTAGACAAGTAACAACGCTTTCCCGACATCTGAATTACCGATGATGCCTCCAGGATTGATGCGTAGCCTAAAAGACTAGGGTATCGTGATATACGATGACAGTTATAGGACTGTGCATTATCGATACACCTCTCTATTTTTTATGTCAAAAACCTGCCACACATCTGTGTTACCCCAGCCAATAAACCATCAGAAATTGAGTTTCCAGATAAGAAGATGAAAGTGTATAGGAATATGGTTTTTAGATAATATATCGCATAAGCTTGTGTATAGAAATAGCATTTAGTTAATTACACTTTACAGTGTAACTATTTTTCAAAGATCTGTTACGATTATATAAAAATGTTAATAAATGTACAGTATATTTATTTTGCCTTCGATTTTTTGAGTGCGGTATTAAAAATTAGCTATAAACACAACAAAATGTCAGCTGAATATAAAAAATAGTATTTCATATATACTGTTTAGTTAATTACGAACGATACTATGTTTTTCTTATTTTCCTTAAATATCAAGCCTTGTTCTTTATATAAAGATAACTTTTTTTATAAAATAAAGCTTATTTGTTTAATATCCTAACTTTTATTATGTATTAATTTTTTAAACTAGCTTAACATAATGAAGAAACATCAATTCAAAACAACTTATAACAATTTTAAATATATAAAAAGTTCAAATAAAATTTTCTTCACAGTATTAATACAAGTTAACACTGATAAAAATTTCTCGTTAAGTGGCTATTTCATAACTTTTGTTATAAAAGCTATTTTTAAGCATTTTCAATAAATGTTTTCTGATATTTGAACATACTTCGATAAAGGCATGTTCGTCATTTATATAGGAGCATGATAGAAAAATATTGTTAAGAAAGCACAACGAGACTCTGTAATACTAAGGAACAAGGAATCTTAAGTTTCTATATTTGAAGTATTCAACTTTTAACTGTATTCTTAATTATGAATACAACTCAAGCTGTTATAGAAAACCCATAACTAGAAAATCTACAATAAAAATCTTTAAGAGAAATCCTTTTAAAAGATCCCAGTGCAGAGCGTATTACTGACTCAAATTTTTTAAGATTTGTTTAGCATTTGGATAGAAATATGACTAGAATTACATTTAAGAGAAATAAAATTTATACATATTTTAACAGTATTTTCGTTGTTTCACAGCATTTTATATTTCAAAACTCATCAAAATACTGCAAGAAAAATACACAATTTTATAACAGTATCCAGAATTTTGAAATTATTTAGAAAAAATGTTGGGTGTATAACGTTTAAAAGGAATAAAATATTGAACTCAAAATCTTTCATGCTTCAAAAAGGAAAAGTTTACAAGACTTTAAAAAATATAAAACAATCTTTCATTTGCACAAACATCATTGAATTTTGAAATTATATATTTTGCTTGACTCTTTGGGGGCAAAAATAATTCCTATATTTGGGGAAATTCTATTATTTTTAATATCCTTGTTTCCTTAATCAGGATTCAACATTAACTTTCATTATGGAAGATATAAATAAAAACTACTGTACAAATGCAAGCTGTGATTAGAAATTTAAAATGACTAGAAAAAGGCTATAAAATGTTAATTCCTATAATAACAATATTTCATAATACCTTCAGTTATTTGAAGGATATATAAATTTAGGAAGGTAGAGATTTTTGTTGTTTATATAAAAGAACTATGTAGTGCAAATTTGGAATGTATGCATTTGTAAAAAATTTAATCCTAGGATATTAAAAATTTTAAACTCAAATTTTACCCCCAGGATACATACATCTAAATTTGTAGTTTATAAGAAACTTATGAGATATAAATTTAGACGTAAGTATTACAAATAAAATTGTATTTTCAACAAAATGAAATGCATCGTTTAACTGTTATATATATATATATATATATATATATATATATATATATATATATATATATATATATATTATATATATATATATATATATATATATATATATATATATATATATATATATATATATATATATATATATATATATATATATATATATATATATATATATATATATATATATATATATATATATATATATATATGTATGTATATATATATATATATATATGTATATATATGTATATATATATATATATATATATATATATATATATATATATATATATATATATATATATATATATATATATATATATATATGTATATATATATATATATATATATAAATATATATATATATATATATATATATATATATATATATATATATATATATATATATATATATATATATATATATATATATATATATATATATATATATATATATATATATATATATATATATAATATATATATGTATATATATATATATATATATATAAATATATATATATATATATATATATATATATATATATATATATATATATATATATATATATATATATGTATATATATATGTATATATATATATATATATATATATATATATATATATATATATATATATGTATATATATATATATATATATATATATATATAATATATATATATGTATATACATATATATACATAAATATATATACATATATATATATATTTATATATATATATAGATATATACATATATATATACATATACACACACACACATATATATATATATATATATATATATATACATACATATATATATAGAAATATATATATATATATATTTTCGAACGTGTGTGTGTGTGCGCTCGCGTTTGTGTATGTGTGTATAAATGTGTGTAAATTTTTGTATCGGTAATTCGCATTAAGGTTTAATAATGGAAAGAAATTTATGACATATTTTACTAAATATAAAAAACTTACTTATGGATGTCTAAATTATGATATTAGCACAAACTCTTTCATTATTCGTTCAAAAAAATAAAACAATATATTTTCTTCAAACACATTATAAATATAAAATGCTTTGGAAAAACTCTCTCACGATTAACACTATCCGTTTAATTGCTTTTACTGGATAAATTTGCATAGAAAGGATTATAATTTGCATTTTATTAGTGCGTTTCCTCTATTAATAAAATATATTGTTCTTTAATCAGTAAGTTCAGTAAAAAAATAATTAGCATTTGCATATAAAATTATTTCGCATCGAGGCATAATCAGATTCTGTTTATGCGATGCTACATAGAATTTTCGCTCAAAATATTAATTAACCGCAAAAATTTCTTGAAATAATTTCTTTATCAAAAACTGTCAAATCTTCTGGCTAACAGAGGATAAAAAGTTACACTCTCGTGCACAGAGATATTGTATTTGCTAAGGAAGATAGTTTTCTGACATTTATAGTACATGTATTTCCAGTATAATCTGGGTACCTTTTTTCTGAATCTCTGAGTTATTTTATATATATATAAAGACGTGACATTGACATAGATAAAAACTACATGAAATTTCAGAAATAAAATTATAATCGGAAGTAAAATATGATAAAAAACATAATGAAGAATCACAATTTTCTTAATTAAAGCTATAAATAATAGGCGGGATTTGTAAGTATGTGCATATCATAAAAATCAAATTTTTTTACGAAGCGTATTATTGTGATTTTGATAAAATTCAATTTACTGTGAGCAAATGCCATATTTGAACATATGAGAGTATTTACCAAATGAACTATGAGATATTAATGAGAAAATTAATAATAAAGATAGACAGAACAAGAGATGGTCTGGCGAACTGCATCCTAAGTTAGAATTCCCGAGCGCCAGGTTCCCAGCAAGAGTGCGAATTATCTCCCTGTGTATCCAGAGAGTGTACATGAGTGTAGATGTCCTATCACTGAGAAGTTGATAAGTGGGATAGAGGTGAGGAATTCGGAAGAAAATCCTCCTATGGATGATCAGAACTGGGTATATTCTTCAGCATGTTATCACGAAAGCTTTATATTCGTTAAAATAGACGACCAAATGCGAGGTATCAATATATATATGTATATATATATATATATATATATATATAATATATATATATATATATATATATATATATATATATATATATATATATATATATATATATATATATATATATATATATATATATATATATATATATATATATATATGTATATATATATGTATATGTATATGTATGTATGTGTATATATATAATATATAAATACATACATATATATATATATATATATATATATATATATATATATATATATATATTATATATATATACATACATATATATATATATATATATATATATATATACATATATACATATATATATATATATATATATATATATATATATATATATATATATGTATATGCATACATCTATATAGATAGCATAAGTATATATATAGAGAGAGATATTATCAAGATATAGATATATTTCTTCAAAACTTACTTTATACTAACTACGATACCAGGCTTGGCTAGCTTGGTTTGGAGTACTGCGGTCTACATTCTGCAACACGAGGGATAATGAGACTAAGACCTACAGTTTAAAGCTGATTCCGAACGGCTAGGAACATCCATTCTCCAGTGGGATTCGAATCCACGAACTCCGGTACCGAAGGCCAGCACCCTAACCAATCGGCCATTGTTCGGTCTACGATATCATTAATATATTTTTTTCTCATCAGTCTCTGAACTCAAATTAATCGGCACTTTAACGGGAAAAAATCGTAACCTGAATTGCTATCCTAACAAGTACATATTGATGTGTGATGAATCTTTACACGACCAACCTAAAGTAAAGTGTATGAAGTGTCTTTTTTATTCAGCAAATTAAATGAGTAAAATAAAAAGGAGTAATCAAGATTTTCTCAAATGATTTTCTCGTATCTTGGTAAAATCAGAAACTGTTAATGCAATGCTCCATGTAATTTTCTCTAAAAATATTAATTAACCGCAAAAGTATTAAACTACTGCTTTATCAAAAACTGTCGAATCTTCTGATTAAAACAATACAAAAAAAAAGTCACACTCTCGTGCACAGACACATTCTATCTGCTAAGAAGGATAGTTTCTTGACATTTATAGCTTCTGAAATCATGTATTTCCGGTATAATCTTGAATAACCTTTTTTATGAAGCTTCAGTACATTTTTTATGATATACGTAACAAAGAAAAAAACATCATAAAAAATGAACTTTCAGAAGCAAAATTATAATCGGAAGTAAAATGAGATAAGAGACTTGAGGGAAATCTCAGTCACGACAGAAATTTCTCTAATTAATGCCATAAATAAAAGTTGACTTTGTTAAGTATGTGCACTTCATACAAATCAAAATTTATAAAGAAGTGTGTTACTATGCCTTTGATAAAATTCTATACGTTGGGACAAGACCTAATCTTGAGTTACACGTGTGATACATTCTCACAGTGCACTCTAAAATTGTGTTAGAAGAAATAAATGAATAAATACATTAATAATAATAACGCACAAACACAAGCATATATTTATTTCATCGAGATGATACTAAACTCTGTGACTTAGCAACATTATTAGCAATATTATAGGCACCTGTCCCAAGTCACGTAACACCCCGATTACTCACTTTTGTGAGACATGTTCATAACACAATTTTCCTACAGATCTTGAAAATAATATATATGTATATATGTGGATATATGTATATATATATGTATATATATATATATATATATATATATATATATATATATATATATATATATATATATATATGTATATGTATATATATATATTGTATGTATATATATAATATGTATGATTGTTTATATATGTATATATATATATGTATATATATATATATATATATATATGGGTGTGTATATATGTGTGTATATATATGTATATATATATATATGTATATATATATATGTGTGTGTGTATATGTATATATATATATATTTATATATATATATATATATATATATATATATATATATATATATATAGTGTGTGTGTGTGTGTGTGTGTGTATGTATTTATGTATATACGTTGGGCGCTTGCTTGGTAATTCTGATTTATCCCCCCAGACTCGCTATAGACTTAATTCAGCATCTGTCTGTACAACTTTAGTAGCCAACAGTTAGCACGTCTCTTTAAACATGGGTATTTTTTATCACGTGATCCACACACATATATAAATAAGATTTCAACTTTGTAAAAGGTTGAATACCTCTTGGTAAAGAAACATATAACAGGTTTCATTTTCTATTGTGTCTAATAACTAAATAGCTTGAAAATAATCTATATCTATATACGCTTATTCAGTTAATACTCTTATTTATTGCTATCCATTAGGTAAATTGTACTTGATATCAACACCATTTTCTAAAATTTTATTTAAAGTATATTTGTTTTGCAAATAATTTTTCATATTCCCTTTATCATATATAGACAAATAAGAGTTCCCCTTTGTCTAAAAGTTTTAATACCTCTGGGTAAAGAAACTTATAACATCTTACATTTTCTATCGTGTATAATAATTAAATAGCTTGAAAATAATATATATCTATTCAAGCTTATTCAGTTAATACGCTTATTTATTGCTATCCATTAGGTAAATCCAACGTGACGTCAACACCATTTTCTAAAATTTTATTTTTGGTATATTTGTTTTGCAAATAATTTTTCATATTCCCCTTATCATATATAGACAAATAATAGTTCCCCTTTGTGAAAAATGTGGAATACCTATTGGTAAAGAAACTTATAACATGTTACATTTTCTATCGTGTATAATAATTAAATAGCTTGAAAATAATGTATATCTATTTAAGCTTATTAAGGTAATACTCTTGTTTATTGCTATCCATTCGTAAAATCAAACGGGATATCAACGCTATTTTCTAAAATTTATTTAAGGTATATTTGTTTCGCAAATATTTTATCATATTCCCCTTATCATATATAGACAAATAATAGTTCCCCTTTGTGAAAAATGTTGAATACCTCTTGGTAAAGAATCATATAACAGGTTACTTTTTCTATTGTGTCTAATAACTAAATAGCTTGAAAATAATCTATATCTATATACGCTTATTCAGTTAATACTCTTATTTATTGCTATCCATTAGGTAAATTGTACGTGATATCAACACCATTTTCTAAAATTTATTTAAGGTATGTTTGTTTTGCAAATAATTTTTCATATTCCCTTTATCATATATAGACAAATAAGAGTTCCCCTTTGTGTAAAAAAGTTGAATACCTCTGGGTAAAGAAACTTATAACATCTTACATTTTCTATCGTGTATAATAATTAAATAGCTTGAAAATAATGTATATCTATTTAAGCTTATTAAGGTAATACTCTTATTTATTGCTATCCATTCGTAAAATCAAACGGGATATCAACGCTATTTTCTAAAATTTATTTAAGGTATATTTGTTTTGCAAATATTTTTTCATATTCCCCTTATCATATATAGACAAATAATAGTTCCCCTTTGTGAAAAATGTGGAATACCTAAGGGTAAAGAAACGTATAACATGTTACATTTTCTATCGTGTATAATAATTAAATAGCTTGAAAATAATATATATCTATTCAAGCTTATTCAGTTAATACGCTTATTTATTGCTATCCATTAGGTAAATCCAACGTGACGTCAACACCATTTTCTAAAATTTTATTTTTGGTATATTTGTTTTGCAATTAATTTTTCATATTCCCCTTATCATACATATATAAATAAGAGTTCCCCTTTGTGTAAAAAATTGAATACCTCTGGGTAAAAAAACGTATAACATGTTACATTTTCTATCGTGTATAATAATTAAATAGCTTGAAAATAATGTATATCTATTTACGCTTATTCAGTTAATACTCTTATTTATTGCTATCCATACGTAAAATCAAACGGGATATCAACACCATTTTCTAAAATTTATTTAAGGTATATTTGGTTTGCAAATAATTGTCCATATTCCCCTCACAATGCATAGACAAATAAAAATGGACGCGAACTTTCCTCTATCATCACTTACCTAAAAACAGCGATTTGCTTTCATGAGAAATACCTAGTTTAGTATATCTGTTTCGCTCTCAAACAAAAGAAATAAAATATCAAAAACAATAAGAAATCGTAACTGAGTCCTTCTGAAAACCGAAGTCCTTTTAATAATAACCAAGAAACAGATGTCCTCTTCGAACCGATAATTTATGATTCGGCAAATAGCAGTGCTAATAACCGACGGTTAGAGGCTCCCACTAAAAGACACCTCAACAGTCGCTTTCTAAACCCCTATTTATTGGCTAAACAAAGCCTAATCAGCCACTACAACCGAAAGAGAAAGAAAAAAAAAGAAGGGAAAGAGATATTAGAAAAAGTGAGCAGGCTTTTAGAAGTAGAAAAATTCCCTTCTCCCTGTTGGCTTTTATGATCATTTAATTATAGGCGAAAGAAGATAAGTTCGTTCTTAAAGCCTCGTCACACCTCGGTCCTACTAGCAGTGACCTTATTATTTTCTTTGTGTATCTCTGGTGCCGTTGCAAATTTTTTTTGTTCATTAAATTGTAGTCGTCATTTAGTTTGCTATTTAGAAAATTAAGGGAGCAGAGATAAACTGCAGTTCTGTCTAGAAAAGAAAAACAAAGTATGAGAAAATTTTGTATGTGTGTTGTTTAACACTAGATTTACAGATGTTGGTCATATACCTATTTTTACTGAAGTGAGCCATTTTGACTCATACAAGAAAAGTGGAGTTTTTTGCAAAGAAAATAGTTCCAAATTAATTTAAATGAAATGTTTATTATCAAAAATTTATGGAAAACATTTTTTCCATTTAAAATCTGTTTTTGAAAAACATTTTCCGCAAACATTTCTATTACATTTAGCACAATGGTTTCTACATTTGTTTCTTTTGCATGATTGTTGAACTTGACAATTCTTCCGTGCGTCAGTAGCATAAATTTCTGTCATTGGAATGGAAGTGTTCTCGACTTTTTCTCTATATTTACTTCTTAGCTCTTCAGCCAATTGGAAAATATCCCAGGCCTGATAGGACCAATAAATTTCATGTTATGCGATTAACTGTTAAACCATTCTATGAGTCAAATTGGCTCGAAACCGTGAAAATAGGTATACCACATTTCATAATGTGAAATGAAGGGGTCTGCGGGAAGAGGAATAAAAGTTTACATGATTGTTGAACTTGACAAATCTTCCATGCATCAGTAGCATGAATTTCTGGCATTGGAATGGAAGTGTTCTAACCTTCCTCTCTATAATTACTTCTTAGCTCTCCAGCCAATTGGAAAATAAAATCGTTTCGTGAAATATTTACTTGAGTCGTCTCTTTATACAGAGAATCCAAGCATCGATAGCTGTTAAATCTAAAATGTTGTAGAAAACTTGTAGAGGCCATATTCTTGAAACAGAAGAGAAATAAATCACGTGCGACTTGACTGTTGCCCATGCCTGAAAGGACCAATAAATTTCATGATATGCGATAAACTGTTAAACCATTCTATGAGTCAAATTGGCTCACAACCGTGAAAATAGGTATACCACATTTAATGAAATGAAGGGGTCTGTGAGAAAGAGGAATGAAAGTTTACATTTATTTTTTACTTAACTAAAACCCAAAGTTATGTTTTTGAAAAGTGATATTAAAGTTTTATATATATATATTGTGATCAAATTTTTACTGAGCCAAATTTGCTCTGTCCATAAATCTAATGTTAAGTGATACTCTTTTCGGAATTCAGAGCATTCTTCATTTTAATGAAATTTAAAAGTATGTTTAAATAGCATCAAATAAAATTTTGTGTAAATTAACTCAAGAATAAATATATGAATCAGCATCAAGTCTACGTAGAAATAATTATTTTTTACAATGGGAAATTAACACATTGTATGCGGGATACATACTAGTACGTTTTCTGACGATTGACACTTGAGAGCGGGACACGTATTAGTACATTTTCTGACGATTGATACTTGAACGAAGTCCCGTACTAGTACGGGTTACTGTAACAACATGGTTTGTTTGTGGGTACAAAAATAACGGTATATACAGGAATGTTATTAGTTTTATGATTGCTCTTTTCAATTTTTAATAATGTAAAAATGTTTATATATAACATAATTCGAAAAAATTAAAACTAAATACTAATATTTCTATTTGATTTTTTCATATTTACGATACTATTATAAACGTATCTACTAAAAATATATATTTTTTTGTTTACAAATATCTTATAATTGTTATTTATATATTTCTATTTATATATTTGTTTATACATTTTAATATAAAATACGAAAATTTTGTTAAAAAAATAAATAATTTTCGATCTATTGAGATTTAACTGAACAAATAAATTTACACCCGCTTCCGGTACAATTCCGCTGCGAAATGTACCCGCACACAATGTGTTAAGAAACAACTGTATGTACAAAACAAAGAAATCATATATCTATATAAATTGCTTTATGTGTGTGTATATGCAAACGCATACACATATACAAAGGAATTTATATAGAGAGAAGATTTCTTTGTGTGTTTACGCTATACATTCCGAATTAAGTGGTCCAATCTTGGCGAAAATTTACATGATGATTCAGGTTAACTATGGGAAGGTTTTAGATAGGTCAAAATGTTTGGAGGTCAAGGTCATGTCAGAGATATATAGTTTTTTTTTTTCTCCAAGCTATCATGTATGGTACGCTATATGGTACGCCAATTTATTTGAATGACCATTTAAATTAATTAAAGATCTTTAAAGTGCTTTAAGATAGCAACAATCAATCAAAGCGTATTTTAAAGCACAAAAGAAGTAATATGATTTCCAAAGTGATATTCTTTAACCCTTTAACGGACAGTGGTTTCGGAGCGAAACCACCTGTTAAATTCTTTCTCTCCTTTTGAAAGACATAAGATGGACTTTTAGGTTTTCTATGTTTATGCCCTTTCCAACTCACTACAGAGAGTATACAAGAGCTCTATTCTTCATTTGAAATATACGTGGTTAAACTTGCTTTACTTGGAAAAGTCAGTAATATGATGTTTTCACTTATAAACCCAAATAAATGTATATCCAAACAACACTTATGAATTGTTTAAGTTTAGTACGGTCTACTGTCTTTCAACACGAGGGTGACTAAGACCGAGACCTACAGCTTAAGGCCGATTCCGAATTGCTACAAACATCCATAACTGCAGAGGGATTTTAACCCATGAATTCCGTTCCCTAAAAGCAGCGCTGTATCCTATGGCCATCGTTCGACTGTAAATTGCTTAGTTTTTCTTTATCATACACTTTTATATATTAATCATTATTCCCGCATCATAATTAAACCTTTAAAAAGCATTTTCACTCCGTACAAGGGGCTGGATTTTGCACTTTAACCACCCCTCAAATTCCCCCCCCCCTTAAAAAATGTAATATATATATATATATATATATATATATATATATATATATATATATATATATATATATATATATATATATATATATATATATATATTATAAAATATAGATATTAATTTCATTAAATCTCAAAGAATTTATAATACTGACCTTTAAAGGGTTAACGAAAAAAATTTAATTTTCAAAGTGATCTTTAAAGTATGTCTTCGTTGATAGTTGCTATCTTGCATCACTACTATTAACGCAATTTATTCGTAGAATTCGAATCAAATGATAATACTAAATTCAATCTTTGTATAAAAACCTCATTTATAGTTATATCAAACTTAATTAGATTTGCAACACGGCGATACAAAGAGTTATCTTGTTCCAGGCAATCTACCCTTCAACTTGTTTCAATGTCTACGATGTCAAAAGACATCCAAATCTGATATAAATCGCAGTTTTCAAACGCATAGTAAAAGAGGACTGAAGCCTCTTTTTTAGTTTTATTTAAATATTCCCAGACAACGCTATGCAGAGCTTCAAAAATGTTGCATACATTACATTCTCAGTCTCCCATAAAATGTAGTTTGGATTAGCTAGAATTTTAAATCTAAATAAATGCTTAACCATGCAGTCATGCCTAAATTTTTGCTGCAGAGTAGTCAAAGTATGCCGATTTCGGACATTTTAAATGCTGTCAAGAACATCCTTTCAAGCCAAGAATTCTAAAATTGCTTATAAACTCTGAATTTTTATTTTTAGGGTTCCAAAAAGGAAATGTTAGCAGTTTAAGGATTTTCAGGTGTTTAAACTTTAAAAAAAAATAGAAAATTTTGCTAGCAACAATTAATTTTCAACTGTTAAAATAAAGTCATTCAATGTTTTCAAGTAAAACGCGAGTTACAGAGTATATTATACGTATTTTTTGACCTAATGTTAATTTTGTAGTCTTTTTTTTAATATTTATTTTCTCCACACACTGTAACATTCAACCCTTCAATGCATAGTGTACATTTATATCTCATAAAAAGTTGCTTGTCGAATTTTTATGTTACCTTAGAAAGAATTTTCCTATTGATAATAAATAAAGGGAAATCTTATAAAGCAGCTACAAAATTTTCAAGTAATTTCTGTTATTAATAAATTTTCCATTTGGATCGAAACTTTCTGATTTTTCAAACAGCGTACAAATTTACTTTTTTGGCAGGTACATAGGCTGAAATCATAATAAATTGCTTTTCCTGTTACAAAACTAAATTTGACAGTACTTATTTTACAAGTGATAACAAATAAATCTTTTATCAGGAAGTTTTTCCTTTTGCATTAATGGCATCTTACGATGTCTCAAACGATAGCCGATCACTAACGTGACCTGCTGTAGGATTCAAAGTTGTTTAAACTTCATATTTATTTTATTCTGTGCATCCTTAATAACTTAGATTTAAGATATGCATCGATGTGTTATCGGCAAAAATGGCTCTGGAATTAAAGGGTTAAAAATAATTAGTGAATAAATCAGCCATAAATTATTTATATTTGATTACAGGCTTACTATCGTCTATCGAATTAATATCGTGATCTTGAGATATCCTTTTAAATTAATTTAAAATTAAAATTTCTTACATATTTATTTTTTCAATTTCAATTTAAGTAGTTGGAATTAAATGACCCACACCCACATCCAACTGAAGAAGTTTATGGATGCAAAACCCTAAGTGGGTGGGGAGAACCTTTCGACATTATTCATTTTAATGTTATACATTGAATTATTAACTAAAAAAACACTTTTTTATCACTATCACCAATTTTACCAAGTATTTTAACTCATTTTAAATTTTTTTAAATTTATTTTGTATATAAAAGTAATTTGAATTTATTATATTATAAATTTCCTTTAACTTTTTAACATGATTACGATTATTGTCTATTTTTTTAAAATATTCTATCTGTGTTTCCTTTTCGAATTTTTTAATACACATCGGAACGAGATTACATCTTACTTGCATGTAATGCTGAGGGGTGCCTATCATTCCACATTTACAGTTTGGTGAATCTAATTTTCCAATTCTGTACAAGAAGGTTGGGAAACTTCCATGACCGGTAATGAAATAATTTAATACGTTATTTTCGAATTGTAACTTTTGTTCTACTTTAGACATTATAGTATAGGTTGCTCTTCCTTTTTCACTATTGTCCCAATAATCTTGCCAATCTTTATTTATGTTTTCTTTCATATATTTTTTAAATATTGATACCGGGAGCAGTATTGGTTTGTAATTTATTGATTTCGTGGCGTTCTTTGCTAAAATATCTGCATATTCATTACAGGTATTCCCCGTATGAGCTTTGATACAAATTATATTAATTGTTCGGTTATTCATGTTTTTACATTCTTTTTGTATCCCGGTAATTAATTTTGATTTCGGTACTAATTGTTTTAGGCTCTTGATTACTGAAAGACTGTCAGTATATAAATATATATTGTCTTCACTCAATTCTTTTATCTTTCTGAGAGAACCAAGTATTGCAGACCCCTCAGACTGAAATACAGTATTATGACAATGCAATTTTGTTTTACAGGTATATACTATCTTATTTCTTTTTATTATCACATAACCATAACCCATTCCTGTTTCCATTTTACTTCCATCTGTAAAGATTTTTAATCCTTCATTTATTATATTATCTTGGATCTTATTGTAATATAATTTAAGATTTATGGGGATATCTATTGGATTATTGTTCTTTTTCAAATTTTTCAATTCTATATTTTCTGCTTGTAATATATTTCCCTGATAAGTTTCTTTCGATACTCTGTATTTCAATTCATAAATTTTCGTTAAATATTTGGCTGTTATGAATATTGGTTGGATTCCTGATATTAAGTTTAATACTGGGTTTGATACTGTTCTACAGCTATGCAGGATTTTTATCAGAAATTTTCTTTGAATTGAGTATAGTTTATTAATTCTATGACTATTAAGAAAACCATAAGTAGTTGGACATGCCACATTTATTAAAAAGCTGAACGATGGCCGAATGGTTAGGGTGCTGGCCTTCGGAACCGGAGTTCGTGGGCTCGAATCCCGCTGTGGTATAGATGTTCATAGCCGTTTCGAATCGGCTTTAAGCTGTAGGTCCCGGTCTCATTAGCCCTCGTGTTGCAAAAAGTAGACCGTAGCACTCCAAGCCACATTTAGTACGAAATAAATTCATTCTATAGATCTGTTCTATAGATCAGCTGTAATACGCATTTTTGATAATTATAATGTAAAGTTAAAGTTTTTATGTTAATTAGAACTTTATTTACTTTACGTAAAAGAAATGATACAGCAAAAATTATTCTGAAAATGGTTTTACATTAAATAGTTAAATGATTAAGTGTTCAATTTAAGTGCTTAAATAGTTTTATATTTTTAAATTTAATACATAACGTATATATTTAAAGGAAATATTAGTTTTCAAAATTATCAGAAAAGCTATAATATGTTTTGTTAATTAAAATAGTTATTACATTTACTCATTGGATATCAAAATCACAAAACATTCAAGTTGCAACTTAGTAATGTAAATCTCATAAAACGGTGATAGAAATATTTTATTTATCATAGGAACAATTTAAATTTAAAATAATGAAGGACTTATAGCTTAGCAGAAGTTATCTTGAATTATCCATTTCAATTAATTTGAGTCACTAGTTAAAAAGCATTACATGTTAATATGCATTTCACAGCTGCACTCCTCTATAGATATTATAAGGCCAGCAATTTATGGAATGTGTGGTTTTTGAAAAAGGGAGAAATTTTAACTTGCATTGAAAATTCTTTCTAGAACAAGTTAAAAACCGATTTACTGATTATATGAATCAGTAGGGTTATTTAACTTTCTGACCTTTTTCTACAAAACTATAATCAAGACTATCCGTAAAATGTAAAACAAATTTAATGAATAAATATATGTGAAATTTTTCACACTGGATAATAATCTTGAGATATATAAAGTAAATTAATATAGTGATTATATTCTAAAGATACAGGCAAAAGAAAGACACAAAATCACTCTGCTCGAACAGAGGTAAACCCAAGAGCGAAGACAGAAAGAATTTTTCTAAAGGACAAAAAACTTAGCGATTTAAACTGTTAAGATCAGGAAAAACGTGGGGCCATTTGCTGGCAAACATGTTGAATAGACAAAAAATTTACTTCTGTAGGTCAGAAAGCTTTGGGAAATGTATTGGAAGAATTTTAAGTCGAGGACACTCCTTTGATTAAGACAATTAGAGGCTGAGAAAAAGATTTTAAGGAATTAGAGTGGGAGAGAGGAGATTTTTAAGGAATATATATATATATATATATATATATTATATATATATAAATATATATATATATATATATTATATATATATATATATATATATATATATATATATATATATATATATATGTATATATATATATATATATATATATATATATATATATATATATATATATATATATATATATATATATATATATATATATATATATATATATATATATATATATATATATATATATGTATATATATATATATATATATATATATATATATATATATGTATATATATATATGTATATATATATATATATGTATATATATATGTAATATATATTATATATATATATATATATATATATATATATATATATATATATATATATATATATATATATATGTATAAATATATATTTATATTTATATATATATATATAAATGTATATATATATATATATATATATATATAAATGTATATATATATATATGTATAAATATATATATATAAATGTATATATATATATATATGTATAAATATATATATATATATATATATATATATATATATATATATATAAATGTATGTATATATATTTATATATATATATATATATATATGGGTTATGTATATGTGTGTATATGAATATCAATGCATACTTCTTGACAGATAAAATTTGTTTTCAGAACTAACAAGAAACTGTCCTAAAAGTAATTCGATATTACTTATTAAAATTACAATTGAATCTAGAAACTAGAATATCTTTAAATTATAAAAATAATTTTTTAAAAATGACTTGACTTCTCTGACCTAATTTATATTACTGCAGCAAGTATTAAATCCCCAGAAAAACTCACAAGAAAAATTCATTATCTCCTTGATATTCCTGGGACCTTCTCTTGCAATGGTAAAAGAGGAGGAAAACCAGTGCCATGGAGCCAGTGTAATGATATATTAGTGGTCTTGGTTAATAATTTTGCCACTGACCCAATTAGTTTGGTCTCTATCATTAGGGACACCCCACTGTTTTTATCGTTGATCGCCGTGTTACATTGATAGATATTAGTGTAATATCTTAAAATCTTAAAAGAAAAAGTCTAGTAACGATTAAACAGAAGTTTACTAGGACATAAAGAGGACGTTTGTTTCGTATCTTGAAGGACATTGACAATTGATAATTATTGTCCCTAAGAATTGCAACCCCAGAATTACGCTACGAGTCATTATTGTCCAATTGAACCGTTTTCTGTGAAAATGGCGTAAGTCCATTTTTGAACAAAAAATGATGTAATCATGACAAAGAAGACAGTATGTTAAGAACCCTTTTATTTATAAACAATTCCCCACCCCCTCCCCCAAGCCTTTCAAAATTACCATAATTTTGTCAGTAGACATTTACGTAGCCAATGAAATTTCAAATATAATTACATTGAAAGTGGCATAAATCCGTTTTCCGTAAAGACGTAATATCTACTTAAAAATATATTACATAATTATACTGGATAACTGTATTACATTGTTTTACAAATATTAAAAGTAAAATTTTCATAATTTTGTCAATATAAATTTACCTAGTCAATGAAATTTCAAATATAATTACGTTGAAATTGGTATAAGTCCACTTTTCGTAAAGACTTAACATTTACTTCAAAAATTATATTACATAATTATACTGCATAACTGTGCTAGATTATTTAATAAATATGAAAAGCAACATTTTCATAATTTTGTCAATATAAGTTTACGTAGCCAATGAAATTTCATATATAATTATGGTGAAAATGGAGTAAGTCCATTTTTCGTAAAGACGTATCATCGAGTTTAAAAAATTATATTATATAATTATACTTCATTACTGTATCATTTTGTTTAACAAATATTAAAAGCAAAATTTTCATAATTTTGGCAGTATAAATTAACGTAGTCAATGAAATTACTAATATAATTAAGCTGAAAGTGGTGTAAATTCACTTTCCGTAAAGACGTAATATCTGCTTAATAAATTATATTACAAAATTATACTGCATAACTGTGATACATTGTTTAACAAATATGAAAAGCAAAATGTTCATAATTTTGTTAATGTAAATTTACGTAGTCAATGAAATTACAAATATAATTACATTGAACGCGGTGTAAGTCCACTTTCCGTAAAGACGTAATATCTACTTAAAAATTATATTACATAACTGTACTACATTTTTTAACAACTATTAAAAACTATCACATTATAAACTTAAATCAACTTACTATTTAAGTAAAAAGCAGATTCAAGTACACCAATGGTTTTCAAACTTTTCAAATAGAAATACTTAGAAAACTTTCATATAATTATATAATGGACAGTTTTAAAAATAACGGATCAGTTGTGATTTTTTTACAACTTTTGTAATTTTTTACGAATACCTTTTTCTATGTAGATTATTTAGATCAGTATGAATTACTAGTGCTTTTAATTTTATTTTTTTATTAAACATTAAATATAAATGCAAAAAATCGCAGGAGATGTAGAATATTTGTTAAAATATTTTCCTCGATTTTATGGAAATCGTGTTGCATCTAATATATTGAAAGCCATTTTATGCAGATAATAAAAAAGTACCCTCAGTTAAAAGAGTTAAACTCTCGCAACAGTGCTATAATTTAGTACAAAATTAATTTCACACAGTGAAAATTTATCTATTAATTTCTAAGCTGTCATTCATAATTTCTCTTCAATGACTATGGAATTATCTCTTGCATTTTATTTTAAAGTATTTGTATCTTTATAATTAAATTTCAACCATGGCAAGCTACAATGGAGTACAAGCGACAAATTTTCATATCTTCTACACACATATATACAAATACATATATGTATGTATATGTAAAACCAAAATTCCTTATTTATATATTTTAAATTAATTTAATTACTTTTGTTCATAAAGTACGTTAGGGGTTTGAGCGGTAATTCTGATTTTTCCTCCAGATACACTATAGACTTAATTCAGCCTATGTGTGTACTATTTTAGCCAATAGTTAGCGCATTCTCTTTAAACATGGGTATTTTTTATCACGTGATCAATTGTGCTTAGGGATTATTCGTTGTCTTTTTACCTGAGAAATTCCTACTTGAGAAGAGAGTGTGTGTAGGATCACATTGTCTGAGTGCACGATGTTCTAAAAGTGTTTGCCTGTTGTATGGATTTCATGTATCTCACCAGGAATAAACTGTGTTGTGATTTTGAATGAGTCTCGCCCATATTACACACACACACACACACACACACACACACACACACACATATATATATATATATATATGTGTGTGTGTGTGTGTGTGTGTGTGTGTCAGGTCTAAAAAAGGGGTAGTTGGAAATTATGTAAGTTAAAAACGATTCTAAAAAGAGAACTCTTTTATAATAATAAAAAAGACCCACGCTCGCTTAAGCTTTCAGGATAATCCGGTAGGGCGGAAGCATTTCTCAGATTTTTGATGAGCTTGTAAACAGATAAGTTGGATTTTGGTGCGTGGACATGGAGCGGTCAACACCTTCAAGCATAGATTCGCCACGAATATTGAAAATGGCGCTTTTTGCTTTCCGTAAGAACGATGAGTTAATAAAACTTATTATTATCAAGAAGACTGTTGTCCATTTGCCTTAATTCTGCACCACGACTTAACATGTATATATATATATGTGTGTGTGTGTGTGTGTATATACATATATGTATATATATACATGCAGATTATATGTAATTATATGGATATACATATACATATAAACACACACAAACATATATATACATATTACGTATTGTAAAAAACTGATTTTTACCTGCAATATATTTTATGAAAATGATGTTGAAACAAAATGAGAAATAAAAGGTAACAGTTTATGTAAAACGAAGGAAGCATAGCCAATTCCGCATTCATATTTGTCTTTGAAACCGGCATGAAATGATCCAAAATTCGTGGGTGACCTTAAAATACTTAAGGTGCTTATACTGTCTCCGCCCTAATGCTAGTTCGCATCTTCCAGCCTAATCATGAGAATATTTAACTCGAAGCTCCGAAGATGATGCTGAAAATAGCAGCTACTGCAAAATGTTTACCATTACCATAAAATTACATGCTTGAATTAAGTCATTACCAGAGAAGAGGAAATCCTCCTCAATTAACTTTTACAGATTATAATAGCGCATGTTTACGGCTGAACACGGAATTAACTAATCGCGGACGCATAACCGATAATTTACTAAGCCCCCGTCCGAAAATCTCGCCATCCATCATACACAAACAGACCTCACCTGTTTGTACAGGTGGGGAAGTAAAAAAAAAAAATGTCTTGACTTGGTGTCTCTGTGTTGGTCACCTGGTATTTAGACAGGAATTGTGTTTACTCTTCAAAGAAAATATCGTTTAAACATCTTTCGGAATCATTTATCAGCTGTGTGAAAGCTATTCTCGAAATCGAAGACAAATCTTACTTGCAAAAAACATATAGTAATACATCTGTCATCAAGGTTTTACAAACAGGATTCCATATGTAGGTCAGCCTAGCAGAAGAGAAGAAATTACGACTATTTAGAACTATTATTAGATACTAACTTTGACATAAATAAGCTTTAAGAATCCTTAAAATCAGAAATGCCTATTTCAGTTTAAAATGCACAGAAAAAGTTTGATCAAGGGAAATGGTTGAATTTTATCAACTTAGTTTGGAAATGTTTTGACTTCCTCATAAAAAATATCTTCATAAAAACTCAACAATCTAACTTTTCAAAATCATGTATTAATATATCTGTTATCATAGTTTAAATAATATAATCCCATATGTAGGTCAGCCAAGAAATTGTCATTTTTCTGAACTATAATCGATAAATTTTCACTTAAAAATCCTTAAGAATCCTTAAAATTCGAAATGCAGATTTCAGCTTAAAATATTACAAACTAATCAAATCAAATCTTCAAAGCAAACATGCACAGAAAAAGTTTAAACTTTTATAAAATCATGGTAAATGATTGAATTTTAGCAACTTCGTTATTTTGGAAGTTTTTTAACTTTCTCATAAAAATTATCTTCATAAAAAACCAAGAATCTTACTTGCAAAACCATATATTAATATATCTGTCATCGTGGTTTAAGTAACATAATCCCATATGTAAGTTAGCTTAACAGAAGAGAAAAAACTGATATTATTTGGAACAATTATTCTATAAACTTTGAGGTAGATAAGCTTTAAGAATCCTTATCCGAAACGCAGATTTCAGTTTAAAATATTATAAACTGATCAAATCAAAGCTTTAAAACAAACATACACAGAAAAGGTTTGAACTTTTATAAAATCATGGCAAATGGTTGAATTTTTGCAACTTAGGAAGTTTTTTGACTTCCTCATATAAATTATCTTCATAAAAACAGAACAATCTTATTTGCAAAACCATATATTAATATATCTGTCATCATGGTTTAAGTAACATAATCCCATATGTAGGTCAGCTTAACAGAAGAGAAAAAGTTGCCATTATGTGGAACAATTAATGTATAAATTTTGACATAATTAAGCTTTAAGAAGCCTTAAAATTTGAAATGCAGATTTGAGTTTAAAATATTATAAACTGATCAAATAAAAGCTTCAAAGCAAACATACACAGAAAAGGTTTGAACTTTTATAAAAATCATGGTAAATGGTTGAATTCTAGCAACTCCGTTATTTTAGAAGTTTTTTGACTTTCTCAAAAAAAATTATCTTCATAAAAAACCCAACAATCTTACTTGCAAAACCATATATTAATACATCTGTCATCATGGTTTAAGTAACATAATCCCATATGTAGGTCAGCCAAACAAAAGAGAAGAAATTGCCATTATTCGGTACTATGATCGATAAACTTTAACGTAAAAAAGATTTAAGAATCCTTAAAATCCAAAACACAGATTTCAATCTAAAAGTTTACAAATTAATCAAATGAAAGCTCCAAAGTAAACTTGCACAGAAAATTTTTACTTTTATAAAATCAAGGGAAATTGTTGAATATTTTCATCGTAGTTATTTTTGAAGTTTTTTGACTTTATCATAAACATTATCTGCATAAAAAGTCCAACAATTTCATTTGCAAAAAACCCCAGTTTTTATACAGTGAACGTGTAGAGAAATTCATCTGTCATCCTGCATTAAACAACAGAAAACAATATTAAGGTCTGTATTCAAAATATTTAAGTATTTTCTTTGGTTTAGCATAATAAGGTAATATAAGGCCATAAGAGGAATGTCACTGAAACATTTGAAATTGTTAAGAGATTATTATAAACATCAATAAAGTGTCAAATTCTATGAATTCAGAAATGCAGATTTAAAAGATTATAAATGAATCAAATGACGGCTTCAAAGAAAACAATTGTCATGATCAAAATTTTATAAAGTGAAGTGAAATGAACAAATATTTGAATTATAATATGTTTCGAGATTTTATTTACTGAAAATTACTTTTATAAAAACCTCTCCAATATCTTTCTCACAAAAAATGTATAATTACATTGATAATCGTTCTTTAATATCGTGCTTACTCGTGCTTATATCGTGCTTATTCTTAATCGTACTTAAAGAAATATTATTCCGTATGAATGGCAGTCCTAAGAATATTTTAATCTTTACATTAATTAAACCAAATGAAAAATATAAGATTATAACTATTTTTTCTCATTTTTGTTTTAACATCAATATTTTAATATATTAAATAGCTAACATTTTTTTTATCTTCCTCATGCATACTACTACAAGCAGGCTTTTTTCCAATATACTTATTCTACCTTTTGCTAATTTAAAACTTCAAATGAAAATGTTGCCAATAATTGAAAAAAAGTTTTAGAACTAAAAATGTATAATTACACTGGTAATCGTACTTTAAGAAATATTATCCCGTACGTATGTCAATCCTAAAAAATATTTTAATCTTTATATTTATTGAACCAAATAAAAAATATAAGATTCTAACTACTTTTTTCTCATTCCTGTTTTGACTATCATATATTAATATATTGAATATCTAACTCTTTTTTCTATCTTTTTCATGTATACTACTATAAGCAAGCTTTTTGCCAATATACTTACATTACCTTTTGCTAATTTGTAAGTGTAAATTTTCAGATGTAAATGTTACCAGTCATTATAAACAAAATTTTAGAACTAAAACTAAAATGGGGAAGAATGATTATGAATGAAATTACTACAGTTACAGAATAAGTGAATGAAAACTGTAAAACTATTCTATTTCATTGTATAAAAAAAATTCAAGACAGTTAAATTTAACTTAATTTTAAACATAACGCTTGATCGTATAAGAAAATATTTTTCAGTTAACAAGAATTAAAAAAGGTTTTTTCTATAAACTTTAACTGATGTGGGTTTTATATCATTTAAAGAGACCTTTTATTCCTGAAATTTATAGTTTTGATTTAAAATTACTGACAATACAGTAATAAGTTCACAATTTTTTTGGTTAAATAACAACCGATTGTATCTCGATCCTTGTAATACATGTGGTGCTATTAATTTATTGTGTGATTTTCATACATTCAAATACTATATATATATTAGACTACCCGACAGACGTTGTCTTGTTTTAAAGATGTAAATCCAATTGTAAGAGGTTTTTAAATAAATTATAAATTGGACCGTTTAGATGGAAAAGTAAGGAAAAAATATTTAAAAAATACTTGACGCTACCACGTGTACAGTCATCACAAACGTAATTAGATTACCTTACGCTTACCACTGAACCCCAGATACGTTGTCAGCGAAGGTTTCAAGAGGCATTATAATTATCTCAACATGCGCGCAATTTTAGATTTTAAATAAAAAAAAAATTATATCGGATGAAATTGTGAATCTAAACCATTCTTGAATCAACTTAATTTCATACACAAAATTTCATACCAAAATCAATCCGGCCGTTTAGGAGGAGTTCTGTTACAAACAAGAATTTTACAAGAATTTTATCTATAAAGATAATTATTTTAATTATTTTTTAACAAATAAAGTAAATTAAAATCTTTAAGTGAACTTATATATTTATTTTTACGGATGTTCATACTGTAGGAAAGTTAAGATTTTCAGCTCTTCTGTGTAAAAAATGATTAAAAATTAGTTAATTATCAAAGCATGAATACCTTACCAAGAGTGGGAGAACAAGTGCTTAAACAGAATTTCTTCCAATTGGAAGAACATAAGATCTTACAGCTAATAAGATTTGCCAGTACATAATGCTTTTCCCTTTATCAGGCAATTAACTAGCTAGAATTGCATAACCTCGATTAATGGAAAGACAGCAGATACACAAGATATGCCAATACTCTTAAATTCAGATATCTAATTAAATCGCGTATAATAATATTTACGTAATTACTTCCGTAAAAACATGAAATTCTCTGTTATTAATACAGCGCGTTTTGCAAGATTCCCCCAATCTTTGGGCACAAAGCAACGAGACGAATTAGAGGCACCGTTATTTAAGCGCAATTAATTTAATTAAATTCCACCCTTCGGCAAACATTAACGATTTGCAAACTCCGTTTCCAACCAAGAAATAAAACCAAACAAACACCGGCAACGCTTAAAAAAGAAACAGCAAAGAATAATTCCTCCGATCCAGGCTCTTTAATCATGATCGTCTGCGATTACGAAAAGGAAAAGAAGAGGCGATACGATTCTTCATCGATTAGGCGCCCACGATGATGGAACGGAAGCCCAGAACGAATGATTCATGGGGAATATCCGGACGAATCAAATGGACGAAAAGTAATTAAAATTGTAGCGATTTTCACGGATATCTGCGTTCTCCGGCACGCGATGTTCGATTAGGGATGAAACAGGACTGAAAGAGAGAACTGAGTAAATATTGTTTGCAGTGGAAATCAGTTGGGTATAAATTCTAAGAAAGTTTTGGTTCAGATGGTTTCATTAGAGTTTTTACAAAAGTTACTCATTAATTTCGGATGAATAGTTTCTGTGTGAAAAAGGATAATTGCAATAAATTTCAAACACATAAATGTATGCTTTTATAAAACTCCGGAGCTCAAAAACATTCGAAAGATTGTCGCTCAGATGAATTAATATTATATTTTAATACTGGCAACTGTTGTCTGCGAAAAATACATTAGCATTAAATGTTATAGTTTAAATATTTTAATCTAAAATTAATAATATGTAATGTAAATATTCAACGTTTGTTGTTTCTAAAATCATTCTAAAATCGATTTAGAAAAGGCGAAATATTCAATTAAAATTTTCAAAATTTATTGTAGACTAGCTATTTTCTAATGATATACGGGAATTAAAAACTACAAATTAGAATATTGATGAAACAAATTTTCTGGGGTAAATAAATAACTTTTAAACCAGAACTTTAAGTGAGACCTTTCTCCCTCTAAAAATCAAAGCAAATATAACTTTGTGAATTGTTGTAGTTATTATCAGGAATATCTGAAGAATTCTTGAGGTCCTTGACCATGTGAAAAAGAGCTTTTTCTGTGATTCATAAACAGACAAATGACAAGCATGTTTGATTTATATATATATATATATATATATATATATATATATATATATATATATATATATATATATATATATATATATATATATATATATATATATATATATACATATATATATATATATATATATATATATATATATATATATATATATATATATATATATATATATATATATATATATATATATATATATATAATATATATATATATATATATATATATATATATATATATATATATATATATATATATATATATATATATATATATATATATATATATATATATATATATATATATATGTGTGTGTGTGTGTGTGTGTGTGTGTGTGTGTTTGTGTGTGTAAGGTCGGGAATAATAATTGTGCAGTGTGTACAAGCGCACAGATGTCCAAATTTCTAGGGCGTCCGATTGAATATCTACTAGGTACACGCACTAATAGGACGCGGCTAAATACTATCTTGCACGCAAGCGGCTAACAGTTTAGAACCAGTCTTGTGTATGAGTTTTGGTTTTTGTAATATCAGAAAATAGTATGAACTAAATTATTAAATTTCAGACTCCTTTTTCCTATTGGGATAAATTTATTCACTGTATAGGGATAAATATTGTGATCTAGATATAGATTACGCAGCGTGGACAACTGCATGAATCACTGATTCAACATCGGACTTCCTACTAAATATGTAATACTGAGAGATTTGATGTTCGACATTATTCCTTTTATAATCTATATAAACATCCATCGTGAGAAATCTCATGCTTTCTCCCTTATGTCTCTGAATATAATATGATCTCTTATACTGTCCAGCTCCTAGAATAAAAAAATTAAGAATCTAGAAACAAGTATTATGTATTTCATCTCTGTACCTTGGATAATATTCATGTATGTTAATAATATTTTGGTGAAGTGGTTAAAATGTTCGATGTTTTACACACACACACACACACACACACACACACACACATATATATATATATATAGTATATATATATATATATATATATATATATAATATATATATATATATATATATATATATATATATACATATATATATATATATATATATATATATATACATATATATATATGATATATATATATAAATATATATACACTGTCTACCAATAAGTATTTGGACACCTATGAAAATGACGATATTTGCAGTCCTGAGGTACGTCACGGCCTCTGCCGGTATATATCATGTAGGAAACAGCATCGGCATTAGTCGCATGCAAGATGCCGCGCAGTTCGGAGCTTTCTGATTTCGAGAAAGGTATAATTATCGGGTATCACAAATGTGGCCGATCCTTAAGGGACATATCTAGCGATCTGAAGTACCCCAAATCGACAGTGGCCTGTGTGATTCAGAAATACAAGCTGAGCGGCGATTGTCGGAATGTGCCGCGAGTCGGCAGACCAACGAAACTGGGAGATAGAGACCGACGAGTGCTGTCAAGAGAAATTCGGAAGAACCGCACCCAACCGATGGCCCTCATCCACGAGGAGTTTCAACAGGCATCCGGGAGTATTGTTTCAATGAATACCATCCGTAAGGAAGCACATCTGCTTGGTTTTCATGGTCATGCTGCTGCCCATAAGCCTTTGATATACCAATTGCAACCGCACTGCTCGGTTAAAGTGATGCAAAGCACATCGAAATTGGACCGTAGATCAGTGGAAACGGGTACTTTGGAACGACGAATCAAGGTTCACCCTTTACCGTTCGGATGGCAGGGGCTGGGTATGGTGTCTGCCTGGAGAACGTCTCCTGCCAGAATGCATTGTGCCAACAGTCAAGTTCTGCGGAGGTGGAATTATGGTCTTGAGGATCCCATTCATGGTAAGCTCAAAGCCGATGCCTACTGCACTATTTTGGATGACAATGTGCTTTCTACGTTGTGGTAGTTTTACGGGTTGGACCCCTGTTACTTTCAGGACGACAATGCCAATTGTCATGTTTCGAGGTTAACCAAGGCTTGGTATGGTGCCAATGGAGTTTAATTAAGGGATGCACTACCAGTCCAAAATCGGTGAAGGAACTTGTATGTCCACTCCAAGCCGAGTGGAAGACAATACCACAAGCTGTAATACAAAGACTTGTGGAAAGTCCCGGAGGGTTCACGCTGCAATCGCCTCTAGTGGAGCCTCTACCAACTATTGATTTTGAATAAAGTTAGTTTTACTTTTCTATCACAGGTGTCCAAATGCTTATTGGTAGGTTTAGTTTGGTTTGGAGTGCTAGGTCTACTTTTTACAACTCGAGGGCTAATGAGACCGGGACCTACAGCTTAAAGCCGATTCTGAACGGTTACGAACATTCATGCCACTGTGGGATTCGAACATACGAACTCCGGTACCGAAGGCCAGTACCCTAAAATTCGGCCATCGTTCGGCATACTTATTGGTAGAGAGTGTATGTTTCACACACATGTATATATACACATATACATACATATATATACCTATACGTGTCTGTGTATTCTGTCATATAGATATTATTTAAGAAGCCTCACTTTTCAGGAAAAGTAATATTAAGCTCCATCTGTAATGAAGACAATATTTCTTCAAAACTCTGTCACCTCAACAAATACAAAAACTCGAGTATTTTTACTTCTATATAAGTGTACAATCAATTTAACTACCTTAATTCTTTTAATGGCATTACATCTAGTTTCTTAAGCAGAATTTTTTCAAGGGGGATTCATAATTTTAAAAAAAAATTGCAGCCCGCATAATTGTTACTAAAATTTTTATTTTTGCCGTTTTGTCTGAACTCAAGGGGGGTGTTTAAACCCCTAAACCCTTCCCCTCGCGTACGCCCTTGATTACATCAGTATATTTTGTTAAACAAATTATTCATAAATGCACATTGTTTTGCAAAATGTTACCGCATGCACAATATACAGCATGCATTCATATTCCAGTCTTAGTTTTGTAATTTAGTATGTAATTGGTACATTATTCTGTAATAGCAAAAACAAATTTATACAAAGCCAAAAGAGAAGAGGCTGATTGTTCGTCAAATTGTATGTTGCAGATATTGGTATGGAGTTCTGTTAATATTTTAAAACTCTAAGAATTGAATTAATATCCGTTTAACATGATGCATGATGTATCAATTTGAAATAATGACTTCACCTTTCTATAGTGCAACAATTGCAGTCACTGAAGTAAACAAATTTTTATGCATTTCTTATGTTGCAAGAGCTGATTATGAAAAAACCGGAAAATTTAATCGAGAAATCGGTTGTTCTCTTTTCACCAGATATACTGATATATATGAAGGTTTTATATAGACAATTAGACCTGAACCAGAATAACTATGTCAAAAACCTCGAATTAACCAGAATTTTTATAACTCAAAAGAGAATGTAATTTTCTAAATTTGAATAAATTCGAATAATAATCTAATATCCATGATGACGCTTGCTACTATTCTCTCACTTATTAAGTTATAATTTTTTTAATTGCAACTTCTCTTTTCGCTTTAAATTAAATTTTCTTGTTTTAAACTTATTATGCTTTTCCTAAATTCATATAAAAAATAAAAAAAAACAAATACAAAAATGTTTGTTAATTTTGTAAAATGAATGTTTCATCCACAAAAATAATTTTTCTTGATTTTATTGTATTTTATTATAACTGTAAATATTTTCTTCTCTTTAATAATTTTTAATATATTTTTGTAATTTATGTAATTTAATGCTATCTAAGTCTGTAAATATTTTTTTTAAATTCTTAATGATCTTATTTTTAATATTGCTTGAGCCCATAATATTTTAACTACCTCATAATGCACACCTTGAATAAGTATCTCACCAATCAAGACTAGAGATTCAGCTTCAAATCCTGGTACCTCAAATAAACTAATATTTCAATAATCTAATAGCTGTTAAACATAAGTTATTATGGCATTCGAAGAATATTCTAGAGTTTTCATCTAAAGGTAGTAGATGGGTATGCCATACAATACATTGTGCAAAAGTAAATGGAAAATCAAAGATCTTAAAAAAATATGTTAATTGTCGTAAAAAAGCTATAAATATTGGTGTGGATTTCTGTAAACATTTGGAAACTCAGTGTCATAATGGAATAATCGTTTAATGTGTGTAATCAATCAATTTGAAATATTTACTACACCTTTCTGCAGTGAAATAGGATCACTGAAGCAAACATATTTTCATGGGTCTCGTATGTGCCCTCAATTGACAATAAAAGATTTTGAATTGTTAGGGAGAAGTGATGTTTATTTTTTTATCATATGTCTTTATACATAGGTGAAAGTAATGTTGAAATTTCGAACTTGAGTAACTAAACTGTCGAACTCATAATAATTTTTATAACTAAAAGAAAAGAGTTGTTTACAAAAAAAAATATTTATACATAATATATTACAGTTCTCCTGGCATACTCTGATTTTGCCTTTTGAACGAATGTGATTGGTATATTACATAATGAATTTTGCAAAAGTAAACAGAAAGAAAATGTCTTCTCAAGAATATATGCTAATTGCAGTAAAAATACAATTATTATAAGTTATATTATGGTATTCTGTTAATGTTTGATAACTCTGTGTAGTCAGCAAATAATCCTTTAACATGATATGCAACGTATCAATTTGAAATTTTGCTACTTTATTAGTGGTACTGCTAAGTTACCGAAATAAATATATTTTCAGGAATCACACATGTTTAAACTATTGCATATTTTGGGTATTTAATCCAGAAAGTAGGGTTTTTATCTAAGGATATTCCTGGACACATAAGTAGAAATAATGTATTTGAATATCTACATTTTGAATTTGAATATCTAAGACAAAATCTCTGAATTAACTGGAATTTAGTCTGTATTTATTTTTCAATAGATCCACTTTTCAGAATCGATTTCCCAACTGTTTTCGAAATCTAAATTAAATACAAAGCCACGTATGAGACTTAGGTGATGAAAAATGTCACTGAAATTAAAAGTTTGCTGAAAGGAATTTAAACTTTCTTTTAATTTTTAACTTAGGAGTTTCATATGGGGTTCAGAGTTAAATCATAGATTCTTTAAAAATAACAAGAAAATTAAACACATGCCAAAGAAAATACACTAATTGCTCAGAAAATTATGTATTCTAAATACAGGTATAGAGTTTCGTTAATGTTTAGAAATTCACCGTATCCAAGTGAATAATCGTTAAACATGCGTTGCGTATTTAAAATATTGTATTTAAAATAGTGCCGAAGACAGCTGCAGTCATCAAAACAAACGCATGAATCTCGTGACTTTTTCAGGCTTACCTCTAAATACGTGGGGAGAACTAATGTAGAAAATTCGACCTTGAGCAACTAGATCAAAAACCTCAAATCAACTCGGATTTTCATTACTTGAAGAAAAATGTTATTAATTAAAACAAATATCAAGATACTATTTATTAAACTTCGTTAACAATTACTGTAGCAATTACTTTCATAATAATTGATAATAATACCTGTTTATTCTTCTGACTGCATCTCAGCATTAATGCAAAAATAATCTAACAGAAAATGCATTAAATTTTGATAAATGAACTAACTTATGATGTAAGCCTAAAAATTGTGATTTATTTAAATTAAAGAAACCTTTCAAAATTTTAATTTTTCTACATCTTATGTTTTACTTTTCATAGACGATGGTATTTCCTACCTTACGATTAAAAAAATAGATGGCACAGCTGAAAATTGCATTGATATTTCAAACAATCTGAATGCTGCATGGTTTACTGATATGTAGCAGATGGAAAAATAAAGGAACGTATGAATAATACTTTTATATATACTTTTTTAAAAATCGATCTTTATGTCTAAAAAACACGAAAACACACACATACATATACATATATATGTCCGATAAATAGACTCTCTATGATTTGATTATATTTAAATGACATAAAATACTTCGAAGCAGAAAGAGTTAGTTTCTTTTTTATTTCTAATAATTCTATTTCTTTATTATTATCAAGTTAGTAATAAAGAAATCCTTCTTATAACCAACAAATACATCCCCTAAGTTTGTGGGCTCTAGTCAAATGCTCCGTGACTTCTACCGATCATTGACCAAGTTCGATGATATATATATATATATATATATATATATATATATATATATATATATATATATATATATATATATATATACTATATATATATATATATATATAATATATATACATAATATATATATATATATATATATATATATATATATATACATATATATACATATATATATATATACATATATATATGTGTGTGTATATATAGTGTATATATATGTGTGTGTAACGTGTGCGTGTGTGGTGTATACGTTGTGCACATATATTTAATGCTGTCTTAAGCCTGATATATTTTATCTATTGCTTTAGTGATATTATAAAAAAAAAGTAAAATATAACTCATCATTTATCTACATCCAACATATAAAACGTTCTGAACTCATATGCGTATTTGAAGCTATAAATATATCCATCCAGGAACTATAAGCCATATAAATACTGATCTCCGAACAATAGCCAGCCATCGGCATATATATATATACCTCGAGGTATATATATACATATTCGCATATATAAGTCCAAAAATGCGAGCTGCATATATACATAGGATGGTGGGAGGAGTTATTAATTGTCACCCTCTAAGGCACAAGGCCCTAATAATGAATAAGAGACGCTTTATAGGCTAGATTAGAAACTTAACACTGGTGAGGTAATAAAAAACTTACTACTCTAAGAAATCTAATACCGTAAAAATATCAATATACTATTTTGTTGTGTTTTGTATTTATATTAGTGATTTAAAAAAAAAAAAGTAAAAACTAACTCATCATTATCTACATCCAACATACAAAACGTTCTGAACTCAGTATGCGTATTTGAAGCTAAAAATGTTCCATCCAGGAACTGAAAGCCAGGAAAATGCGCCACTGATCTCCGAACAATAGCCAGCCATCGGCAAGATGGATGATGCCTGGAGGTATTATTATCGGTCGCACGTCGGCCCGAGTGTGGGAGGAGTCCAAAATGCGAGCTGCAGGGAGAGACAAGGATGGTGGGAGGAGTTATTAATTGTCACCCTCCAAGGCACAAGGCCCTAATAATGAATAAGAGACGCTTTATAGGCTAGATTAGAAACTTAACACTGGTGAGGTAATAAAAAACTTACTACTCTAAGAATAGACTTCTTACTTTAAAAAAATTAATATATTCTTTTTGTTTTGTTTTCAGTACGGCGTAATATATTAAAATATTAAAAACATTACAAAATTGCGTTATAATGAAAATTATAAGTAAAATAATATAGATTCTGTTATAAAATTGACAGTGGTTAAATAAATGGCTGCAGTGTTTGTCTTCATAAAATATATGTTTTCATTTCTTGTACGAATATCTCTGGACTAGTTGGATGGATAACCATAAAGTTTTGTGCACATACAACTAACTCAAGT
>CM063501.1:53694392-53711892 GCA_032207245.1 Pardosa pseudoannulata | reverse complement strand
ATTTAATATTATGCATCACGATATCACCTGTTAAGCTGCTGAATCGAAATAAATTTATATCGGGCATTTCGCATTACCATTTCTTGAAAATTGAAATAACAATCGCGTAATAAGATTTTTTTCTCTCTCTCTTCCCTCCCCCTACTAAAGACTAATGACACTTCGGAGGACTAGGCATATAGATAGTTTGGTCACGCAAAGGTTTGGGATCTCAGGGAACGCTACTGCCATCTATTGAGCAAAGACTCAATGAAATTCCAGCTCTACCTATTTAAAAGGCATAAGTTCTGACAGCGAGGTTTCAGTTTAGAACATTTATAAAATAATTTTTAAGGCCATTAGAAAGTATTTTTTTTTTCGGGGAGAGACGAGAAAATGCTATGCCACTGGGGAAAAATTTTATAAAATTAAAGGTACTGCTATTTATCTACACCAATGTTCTTCAAATTGAGTTCTGTGGAATCCCGGGTTTCGCTGTAAATCTTTAAAAGTACCGCAAGTCCTAAAAATTATATAAAATATTGTACAGCACTCTCCTTATTCGACTAGTGTTTACTGAATTTAAGTAAGAACAGTTCTTAAAATTTTGGTTCCAGTTTTATGCTGAATAACCAGAAGTTTCTTTCACAGATATAAACATATTAAGAACATCTGGAACAATGTATTACTGCGAAAAGGCTTTCTTATACCAACTGCTATTTATCTACATCAATGTTCTTCATATTGTGTTTGTGAAATCAAGGGGTTAAGCTGTAAATCTTTAAAAGTGCCGTCAGTCCTAAAAATTATACAGCACTCTCATTATTTGAGTAGTGTTTACTGAATTTAAGCAAGAACACCTCTTAAATTTTTGGTTGCAGTTTTATGCAGAATACCCAGAAGTTCCATCCCCAGATATAAATATATTAAGGGCATTTGGAACAGTGTATTACTGCGAAAAGTCTTTCATATATCAACTGCTATTTATCTACATCAATGTTCTTCATACTGTGTTCTGTGGAATCCCTGGGTGTCACTTGAAATCTTTAAAAGTGCCATGAGTACTAAAAATTATATAAAAAAATTGTACAACACCCTCATTATTTGACTAGTGTTTATTGAATTTAAGCAACAGCAGCTCTTAAATTTTTGGTTGTAGTTTTATGCAGAATACCAGAAGTTTCTTTCGCAGATATAAACATTGGAACAATGTATTACTGCTAAAAGGCGTTCATATATCAACTGCTATTTATCTACATCAATGTTCTTCATATTGGGTTCTGTGGAATCACATAGTTCTGCTGTAAATATTTTAAAGTGCCGCGAATCCTAAAAATTATTTTTAAAAAAATATTCAGCACTTTCCTTATTTTACTAGTGTTTATTGAATTTAAGCAAGAGCTCTTAAATTATTGGTTGTAGTTTTATGCAGAATACCAGAAGTTTCTTTCGCAGATAGAAACATACTAAAGACATTTTGAACAATGTATTAGTACAAACAGTCTTTCTCAACATACGGTAACAAACCAAAAATGTAGAAAAATCAAACGCTGTATATGGAATGTGACTGAAAAAACACAAATAAAGCTATTTAGTAAGATAAACACAATCTTATACCAATCACTATACATAATGAAGGTGACACACAAAGATTGCACTATTAATGGTTAATTATATTGCATGTCAAATTTTTATAATTGGACTACAAGTTTATTCTATTCATTATACATAATACAAGAGTAGGTGACACCTAGAGCACGAGTTTGAACTATTGAATAAACTACGTTAAATGCATATTCACTTTTTTTAAATAAGAAATGCATATTCATCTCAAGAAGAAGCAAGTGCCTAAACCGATATGGAGACTATGTCGAAAAATGACCTTATGTTATATCAGCTGACTGTTTTGGTTTTAGGAAATAAAATGCACACATTTCGCTGCAGCCTTTGTAACTCTACTTTTGATCGACGCTCATAAAACCAACAGGGTATCTACATTACATACCTTAAATACAGTTTAAATAAAACAAGTATTTCAAATTCCTCTGAAATCTGAAAAGGTTTTTTATGAATTGAAAAAAACATAACCAGTTTTGTGAAAGAAAAAAAAACATTAACTGCAGACAGTCTCCTAAATTAAAGAGATAATGAAAAGTTTCATTACATTATGAAACGCATGGACTACTGGATAACTTCTTAAAAAACAAGTTCATATTTTTCATCGAACTCAGTCTTTTTGAGAGACTTGTATTAAAGGGAACATTTATTGTCTCTCAAAGTCAACACTATTTTACATGGGAAAAAATTATATTTATTGTGACAAATTATAATGAAAAATGCATATATTCAGTACTGCAAAAATAAGCTTTTAATAAAATAATGCACTCTATTACAGCGTTGAATTCCAGCTCTGCAAAACATGAGCCTTTAAAATACGAAAAGAAGAAAGAGTAGTTAGCTTTATAAATAAGGAAATCACATAAGCTTTTAATAAAATAATGTACTATATTACAGCATGGAATTCCAGCTCTGCAAAACATGAGCCTTTAAAATACGAAAAGGAGAAAGTGTAATTTGTCTTATAAATAAGGAAATCACATAAGCTTTTAATAAAATAATGTACTATATTACAGCGTGGAATTCCAGCTCTACAAAACATGAGCTTTTAAAATACGAAAAAGAGAAAGTGTAATTATAGCCTTATAAATAAGGAAACACATAATCTTTTAATAAAATAATGTACTATATTACAGCATGGAATTCCAGCTCTGAAAAACATGAGCCTTTAAAATACGAAAAGAAGAAAGTGTAATTAGCCTTATAAACAAGGAAAACACATAAATTATAAATAAATTCCCAAATTAATATAGAATAATCAATAATTATACGGAATGTACATGTTTGTTAAAACAAAATTGTGGCTTTTAATAAAAATTCTAGCTCTAGAGTAAATGAGCCGAGATTTTTTTTTAATGAAAAGGAAATTGTATGGTTAATTCTACAAATAAGAAAAACATATGAATTATAACAACATTAAAATACATAAAGAATAATCAGTAATTATAAAAATGAACATATTCGGTAGAAATGAATTGAGGTTTTTAATAAAATAATGCATTACATTAGAAAGCGTCATTCCATCTCTAGAGAAGAGAATAAGCCTTTTGTTTTAAATGATAGGGAAATATTATAATTAATCCTATAAATGAGAAAAATCTAAAAATTTTAAAAGATATATCAATATCAATAAAGCATAATTAATAATTATAAAGAATGTGCATATTCGGTAACACAAAATTGTTTTTCAGTAAATATAATATTAAAGCTTTTAATTTCAGGTTTAGAGAACATGAGCTGAACCTTGAAAAACTGAAACCAAAAAGTATAATTAAACCCATAACAATTTATAAAAGATAATCAATAATTATAAAAATAATCAATAATCCTAAAAATAAGTAACAATTTAGAGTAGAATAAATCATGTATATAGAATATGGATATTTGAACGGGGTTGTGTATTAGCAGAGTGATAAAGGTGATTTGGTAACCATTTGGTAATCTACCGAAAACCTACACTGCATGGGCGAATAATAACGGTTACCTTAAATGCTAGAGGTTCAATGATGTCTAAAACTGATAGATGGTTATGAGAAGGTAGCTTTATTCTGTAAACTCTCTCCAGCCTCTTAATTGAAGATCCGGGTAACAAGGATTATAAGATGGACTAGAGGTTATGTTTGGCTTTGCTTTACAGATACAAAATACGGAGAAACGTTTTTAACCGTATAACCACCAATGTTCCAACCCATATTTGACTAAAGTTTTCTTCGAGAAATTACTTTTAAAAGACTAAGTGGTAATCATTGGATATTCAGGATAATTTGAAGAATTGAGTTTTTGTATATTTCTTGAAATTACTTTTTAAAGTTATATTTTCTTTAAATTGTTCATATTTTTTACAAGGACATTTACCAAAAATAGATTTTTTTTAAAGAAAATGTGACAATATTCCTCATACACATAAAAAATAGAGTTTTAGAAAGTTTAAATTTTAAAACTTTTTTCAGGAAAGCTTTGTTTAAGATGAACAATGAACACGTTTCAAAAATGAAACATGCCAAGAAATATAGAAGATATTTTTTCGGAAGTTTAGAATTTTACTATGAACAGAACCTATAAATAAATCTTATTACAAACTATTACATAATTACTTTTATCCATTCATAATTCGTTATATACAAGGGTGAGACTTTTTAAAAGATTAACAGCGTGTAAAGAGTTAACTGACATTACGCAGAGTTATACGTAACTCGATCTATCAGTTGAAATGTTACTAAATTTATTAGACAGACTAATAGTGACATAAAAAAAAGATTTCTTGAAAAATAATTGAAAAATCTGTTATTTCAGTACGTTTATTCACTACATTTTAAAAAACATTTACCCTGTTCATCGCCTTTGCGCAAAATTCCTATAAAATGTTTAACATTGTATGCAAATGAGTAAAAAAATTAATTATAAGTAAAAAAATTAAAATTAAATAATTCTTATTCCAAAATAATGCATGATTACTTTTATCCATTCATAATTCGTTATATACAAGGGTGAGACTTTTTAAAAGATTAACGCCATGTAAAGAGTTAACTGACATTACGCAGAGTTATACGTAACTCGATCTATCAGCTGAAATGCTACTAAATTTGTGAGACAGACTAATAGTGACATAAAAATGATTTCTTGAAAAATAATTGAAAAATCTGTTATTTCAGTACGTTTATTCGCTACGTTCTAAGAAACGTTTACCCTGTTCATCGCCTTTGATCAAAATTCCTACAAAATATTTAACATTTTAAGCAAATAGGCAAAAAAAATTAAATGAATAAGAGGACAAATATAAAAAATACGTTAATAAATCATTTAACGGAACTTTCTTTTGACATAAAGTATTAGGAGAAATTTTAACAACTTCACAGTATGCTAAAATTAAATAAAGGAATGTTGACTAAGTTTATTTTTGGATTTTACCTTTATTTCTCTCAGTGATAGAGTAATTTTTTTTATTAACACATTGTGTGCGGGTACATTTCACAGGGGAATTGTACCGGGAGCGGGCATTTTGCGCTTAAATTTAGTTATTCAATTAAATATCAATAGATAGCAAGTTATTTAATTTTTTAACCAACTTTTCGTATTTTACATTGAAATATATAGACAAATATATATATATATAAAATATATATATATAAAATATTATAAATATAAATTTTATATATATATATATATACAAACAGATATAATATATAAATATGCATATATAAAATATCATTTTCGCAAGGATAAATAAAAAGTTAATTTTAAATCTAAATTGACTTTTTAATAAACCTTCCCGTTCTGTGGTTCCTCATCGACTGATGTGAAAACTAGTTTTTATTTGTCTAAATTTTTCCAGAATCTGTGTAGTAGACAAGAACATTCGGCTTCGTTTTCCTGTATATACTGTAACGATCCGTTACATGACCCCAAAAGAACGAGGAGCCCGAAGGTGACCTTTCGCCGTGGACTCACGATTAGCCTCGAATAGAACCAGGTGGTCTAAGCACCTTAATTGAAAACTGTTCTTTGCCGGCTCCTCATCGTCTGGGCATTGTAAACCTGCTGAATGGAACGACGCTGTGGAAAGAGTGTAAATAATTAGAGTGCACCTTGCCGCCCATTAGCGGTTACAAAAAATGCCATTAAGTTGGTTCAGTCGATGGATCTGAGTAAATGCCTTTCGATCACATCTGGAAACATAACAGCTGATCGGACACTTGGGCGCAACCGCAAGATTACTTCACCCTGGTTCTGGAAGTTTCTCGAAGGACCGAGAAAAGGGAGCGAGTGCGGCTATAAAAGGGAGGACAGGACTAGAACGGAGGCTTTTTTTTCTTCTCGAGGCTTCTACCTGATAGAGCCTGGTAGCCAAGGACCGCTCGTATCTTCGTGTCTGGAGTTTTTTTTTTTTTTTTTTTTTTTTTTTTAGAGACCGCCAGCGTCTCTGTTGCTAGGAAGTCGACCTTCGACTCGGGAATTCCTTCCCCGTTATCTGCTAATTTTTAGTTAACTTCTTGCATAGAAGTAGGCAGCCGAGAGTGACTTTGCTCTCGAATTTGGATCGGCTTGCATCTTGAGATTTTCTTCACGAATCCCAGCGTGATACGCACTCAGAGCTTCCGAACCTTGCTGTGAAAACCAACTGTGCTAATCGACAGACGGATATATATATCAGCATTAGTCTCGGCACTAATTAGTTCCAAACTCTTGTGATTGGAAGCCCTAGCCATACTGTTCCGGTATCCCACGCATCCTTGTGTGTGAATATTATCTCTGTACGAGATCCCCGAATGTTAACATCCTACTGAATTTGTACATAGCTGTATATAATCTATTCTATTGAATAAAATATTTAATCCAGAATACCTAGGTTTCTAGCCTGTTTCATTGACGGCCTCGCCTACTTTATTCCCAGTACGTTACAATACCGTTATTTTTGTACCCACAAACAAACCATGTTGTTACACTAACCCGTACTAGTACGTGACCCGTGCTCAAGTATCAATCGTCAGAAAACGTACTAGTACGTGTCCCGCATACAATGTGTTAAAAATTCGAATTGCATTAACATGCTTTTTTTTTAACCCTTTAAAGTTCACTATTGAAAATTCTTTGGGATTTCATGGAATTAGGTTATAATTGATATCTATGAACCTTATGTGAAATATGCGAAAAATATTAAAATTGTTTTGGTAGAGTGGTGGGTTTTAACTGTGAAACTATCTAACCCCTTTTACGGGTCGAAAATAATACATTCTTAAAATTGAATTAATATTTAAAGAACACTGCACAATTATCATGAAAATGATGAAACAGATAAATAACTAAACTATTTATATATTAGACTATTATAGATTTATATTTATAGATTTATAGATGTTGCTATTTATAGATTAAACTGTTTATCTTTTGGGTAGGTATATTTATTTGACGTCATGACGGAGAAAAACCAAATACCTGTTGTTGTTTTTTTCAGTTGTGTGTAGTGTTACCATTTATTAATAGTTTGAAGTGTCAAAAACATCCGAAAAAATCATTATTATACCTCTAAAAAAAGAGAAAAAATATTTTAAGAGGTGGTTTCACTACGAAACCACTGTTCTTTAAAGTGTTAATGGTTTTAAATCAGCTTCAGAGAAATTCCATAACTTTTATATCAATATTTAAAATTTAAACCAATCTAAGTTTGAAAATTTATTAATATATTTTCTTACAGCTAAAGACGCTGGATTCACTGACACTACATTTTCAAGATTTTTCAAGAATGTGTGGATAATACAGTTACTTTAGATGACACGTTACAGAATATATGCAAATTCAATCGATGATTTATTTTGCGAATGAAGTATGTTTCTCTTTCTAAAAGAACAATTTTCGAGTTTTACTAAGCAAGTTATTCTACTTTTTACTGTCTTAAAAGCAAAATCTATAATCCCTAAATCTACTGCTGTAGTAGCATTACGCAAATTAATAGCAATAACAGCATTCTTTGGATTATTAAAATTATACGTCTTATCTAGGGAAGAGAGTCTTTCAAAAATGAACCAATAAATGAAAAGATAAGATCATTTTTTATTATATAATTTGAGACCTATTCGGCTTGTCTCTAACTCATTATCTATTGTTCTAGACATCATTCATCATTCTCATAACCTCAGAAAGGCATTATTAAGGTTACTTCAGTATCACAATGACTATATTTCCTTTCACTCTAACTTAACTTATTTTTAAAACTCTCTAAAATCTTTTTCTTTTAAATCCAACAACATCAAGATTGCATGATTAATGCAGACGTCTCCAATACCACTAATTCTCCAAGGTAAGTCAATCATTTTTTTTTAACTTGCCGTGAAATGTAACTCCCCTTTAATACCTCTTAAAGAAGCAACGGGTGATTAAATAGAAATGAAACTTCACAGTGGACATTCCAGTCTCAGAGACCTCTTAGAAACTTGAAGAAGATATCACTCTCTTTAGTTCTTTATTAGCTTACAGGATTTGCATAAACGAATCGCCTACACAAATCGTCAACAATCGCCTCTAAAAATGCAAATTATGGATTATGGACAAACAATGCATGCGTCACACCTTTACCTTTAAATTACGTGACGTCCCAGACGCATTGAAGCAGAAAACCCGAAATTAAACTCATTAGGATGATATGCAACTGTTGCACACCCAGCTATTCTTGGCTCATCCCTGGCAGCTTATCGCAGTTGATAAGGATTATCCGTATCTATGTGACCAAAAAATTGATTCAAGGAGACTCGTATAGAATCGTAATTATTATAATTCATCAAGCATTAGTAAGCGGCAATTTATTTTTTATTCAAGCGTTGACTTCGGCCACTCTCTGGGTAGTGTTTTAATGACCTTGCCATTGTGGTGTCAGTATGATAAATACGAAGCGGCCCCTTTTAAACCACACTTAAACGCTAATGAACAAGCTTTCACCGTCTACTACTACGTGTTATTTGTCGTTACGCCTTCATTCAAAAACTACAAACAACAGCATCAATAATGACAAACGTAATGATTTTCACATAAGTTTCGCATTAAACAATCAAAGACAAATTTAACTGATAACAGTATCCGCTTTGAAGTAAAAATCAAAACAACGATTGATGATTTAGTCTATTAATATATATAGAAATTAAGATTATGCTAGTCTAATAGGTTTATAACAGGAAGTAAAAAAGGAGACATTTAAATAATATATATACTTATTTATAATTATATTTGAATTTGTGTTCACCAATGTATAAAATAATTATAAAGGTTTTTTATAACTATTCAACCTATGTATTCTTAATGATTTTTACTTATTGAATACATTTAGAGACTAAAGAATGATGTAGTTAGAGAAACAGTATCCGTTTTGAAGTAAAAATCAAAACAGCGATTGATGATTTAGTCTATTAATATATATAGAAATTCAGATTATGCTAGTCTAATAAGCTTATAACAGGAAGTAAAAAAGGAGACATCTAAATAATACATATACTTATTTATAATTATATTTGAATTTGTGTTCATTAATGTATAAAAACAATTATAAAGGTTAATTATGACCATTCAACCTATGTATTTTTAATGCTTTTACTTATTGAATATATTTAGAGACTAAAGAATGATGTAGTTAGGGAAATAGTATCCGCTTTGAAGTAAAAATCAAAACAGCGGTTGATGATTTAGTCTATTAATATATATAGAAATTCAGATTATGCTAGTCTAATAGGTTTATAACAGGAAGTAAAAAAAGGAGACATTTAAATAATATAAATACTTATTTATAATTATATTTGAATTTGTGTTCACCAATGTATAAATTATAAATGTTTATTATAAACATTCAACCTATGTATTTTTAATCCTTTTTACTTATTGAATATATTTAGAGACTGAAGAATGGTGTAGTTAGGGAAACAGTATTCGCTTTGAAGTAAAAATCAAAACAACGATTGATGATTTAGTCCATTAATATATATAGAGATTCAGATTATGCTAGTCTAATAGGTTTATAACAGGAAGTAAAAAAAGGAGACATTTAAATAATATATATACTTATTTATAATTATATTTGAATTTGTGTTCACCAATGTATAAAAACGATTATAAAGGTTTATTATAACCATTCAAACTATGTATTTTTAATGCTTTTTACTTATTGATTATATTTAGAGATTAAAGAATGATGTAGTTAGGGAAACAGTATCCGCTGTGAAGTAAAAATCAAAACAGCGATTAATATATATAGAAATTCAGATTATGCTAGTCTAATAGGCTTATAACACTAAGTAAAAAAGGAGACATTTAAATAATATATATACCTATTTATAACTATATTTGAATTTGTGTTCACCAATGTATAAAAACGATTATAAAGGTTTATTATAACCATTCAACCTATGTATTTTTAATGTTTTTACTTATTGAATATATTTAGAGAATAAAGAATGATGTACTTAGGGAAACAGTATCCGCTTTGAAGTAAAAATCAAAACAACGATTGATGATTTAGTCTATTAATATATATAGAAATTCAGATTATACTAGTCTAATAAGCTTATAACAGGAAGTAAAAAAGGAGACATCTAAATAATACATATACTTATTTATAATTATATTTGAATTTGTGTTCATTAATGTATAAAAACAATTATAAAGGTTTATTATAACGATTCAACCTATGTATTCTTAATGCTTCTTACTTATTGAATATATTTAGAGACTAAAGAATGATGTAGTTAGGGAAACAGTATCCGCTTTGAAGTAAAAATCAAAACAGCGATTGATGATTTAGTACATTAATATATATAGAAATTCAGATTATGCTAGTCTAATAGGCTTATAACAGGAAGTAAAAAAAGGAGACATATAAATAATATATATACTTATTTATAATTATATTTGAATTTGTGTTTACCAATGTAAGAAAATAATTATAAAGATTTGTTATATCCATTCAACCTATACATTTTAATGCATTTTACTTATTGAATATATTTAAAGACTAAATAATGATGTAGTTATGGAAAGCTGGGATTAATCTAAAACTATAAAGTATACAACTATTTCTTTTTGCAGTATTTATTATTAAAAAAAGTTCAGCTAAAAATGACCAATTTTTAGTGATTATATTTTTGGAATTTCGGTAAAAATATACTGCAAAAGTTAAAAAAAATATTTTTAATTGGATGTTTCTTTTTTTACATTCCTTTTAAATTAGATGATGTTTTAATATCCCTCTTTATTATGTCTTATATTTATTTTTGGTCAAATTAAAAAATTCTACAACAGTATAAAGATAATGTTCGGATAAAATATAATATTAAAAGATAGGATAGAGCTGCATAATCTTGATTTAAATCATAGTATAAGATATTAAATGGCTTACAACTGTTGAAATGTGGCTAAGAATGCAACATTTCTAAAACGTTGAATAATTAACATATAGCTAGCAAATTAAAAACAGCAAATTCTTTAAAATACCTGCCATTCAATTCTATATGTCAATACTGAATTATAAAAGCATATATCTCAATACTTGAGAAAGTAGTTCTTTAAGTTCAAGAAGCAAAGTTACTAATTGATACTTTATTCAAGAATCAAAGGGCTCGGTCTTATGTGGTCTAATATTTATCTTACATAGTTATAATCTATGAATTTGATTCTAAAACCTATTTTATTACTCAATAATGCCAACTTAATGTTTTTAGCATTTTTAGATACACTAATTAGATTCATATTTAAGTTCGTTTTTTAAAAAATTGCTGGCAGTCGATTTCTCTTTCTTATTGGTAGACAACTCAATTAACGAGAACTTTTAAAGTCTAGTTTTTATTATTAGGAGATTTCAAGATAACATTAGAGTAAATAAATAGATGGGTTTAAACTAAACAAAAATCACAGATCTGTAACAGAAATAGCAAAAAGCATATGAGACAAAATTTCATCAACACTAAAATTCATATCCATTTCTAGATTGTTAGTAATATATTTCTCTATTCTATTAATTGACATCTTGATTAACGAATACTATTAAAGTTTAGTTTTTACTATTATTAGATTTCAAGAGAAAATGAAACTAAATAAATAGATGCTTTTAAACTAAACAACAACCAGTGATTTGTAATAGCACTAGCAAGAAGCATACGAGACAAAATTTCATCAACATTAAAATTCATATCCATTTCTAGATTGTTAGTAATATATTTCTCTATTCTATTAATAGACATCTTGATTAACGAATACTATTAAAGTTTAGTTTTTACTATTATTAGATTTCAAGAGAAAATGAAACTAAATAAATAGATGCTTTTAAACTAAACAACAACCAGTGATTTGTAATAGCACTAGCAAGAAGCATACGAGACAAAATTTCATCAACACTAAACTTCATATATATTACTAGATTGGTGGCAATATATTTCTCTATGTTACTGATAGACAGCTTAATTAGCAAATACTATTAAAGTTTAGTTTTTATTATTATTAGATTTCAAGAAAAATTAAAGTAAATAAATAGGTGCGTTAAAATTAAACAACAACCAGTGATCTATAATATCACTAACAAAACGTATACGAGACAAAATTTCATGAACACTAAACTTCACATCCATTACTAGATTAGTGGCAATATGTTGTTGATAGACAGCTTAATTAACGAACACTTTTACAGTTTAGTGTTTATAATTATTAGATTTCAAGAGAAAATTAAAGTAAATAAATAGGTGCGTTTAAACTAAACAACAACCAGTGATCTGTAATAACACTAGCAAGAAGTATTCGAGACAACATTTCATCAACACTAAACTTCATATCCATTACTAGATTGGTGGCACTATATTTCCCTTTGTTATTTGTAGACAGCTAGATTATAGAAAACTTTTAAAGTTTATTTTTTATTATTATTTGACTTCAAGAAAAAATTAAAGTATATAAATAGGTGCATTTAAACTAAACAACAACCAGTGATCTGTAATAGCACCAGCAAGAAGCATACGAGACAAAATTTCATCAATACTAAACTTCATATCCATTACTAGATTGGTAGCAAAATATTGTTGATAGAAAGTTTGATTAATGGAAACCTTTACAGCTTAGTTTTTATAATTATTAGACTTCAAGAGAAAATTTAAATAAATAAATAGGTGAGTTTAAACGAAACAACAACCAGTGATTTGTAATATCACTATCAACAAGAATACGGGACAAAATTTTATCAACACTAAACTTCATATCCATTACTAGATTGGTAGCAATATATTTCTGTATGTTATTGATAGATAGCTTTATTAACAAATAGTATTAAAGTTTAGTTTTTATTATTATTAGAATTCAAGAGAAATTTGAAGTAAATAAATAGGCCCATTTAAACTAAACAACAATCAGTGATCTGTAATAGCAATAGCAAGAAGCATACGAGACAAAATTTCATCAACACTAAACTTCATATCCACTACTAGAATAGTGGCAATATATTTCTCTATGTCATTGATAGATAGCTTGATTGACGAAAACTGTTAAAGTTTAGTTTTTATTATTGTTAGACTTCAATTACTGTTGTTAGTAAATAAATAAGCACGTTGAAACGAAATAACTAGTGATTTGTGATAGTACTAGAATACGAGACAAAATTTAACCAACGCTAAATTTCATATCCGGTACTAGATATTAGTGTAGATGTCGTCCTGTGGTAGACATTCTCAATGTTTGTTACAGACAGATGTGTACATTGTTACAGATCTTTACTTCCTTATCGAACAAGAAACGTGTGTGTCTTAATTCATTAGATCATAAGGTAGATTTAAGGTGAACGATCGTTCACTGTTAACCCTTGTTAGACTTTGTTACTTGAATCTCCGTATTGGATTTTATGAAATAAGGCTTAAGTTACTTTCCTACCTATGTCCACAAAGTTATACCTGGGAATTATTTATGCAAACTAAAGTGAAAAGCTTCAATGAAATTCCTTTTATTTGAAAATTACGTAGCACGTTGAAAATTTGAAATATTAATGAAAATGAATAATAAAAATGTACTTTGTAAAAGTATTCTTTTACAAAGTCAATTTCTTCGTCATGAAATAATGTTATGCTGGTTTGATGTTATATAAATCTGGAAAAACGCATCGATAATCAATCCACTAGATGGTGTAAAAACATCATTTATAAAATTAGTTATGAGTTTCCGATCAACCACTAAAATAATTATAAAAATTTAAGTACTTTAAGTAACTTTTAAGCAAGTTTAGGTATTTAAATAATAAACAATAAGCTTACTTAAATAATAAGCAAAACATAGTAATATATAATATTTATATAGAAAATATAAAATATTGTATTATATTACTATGTTTTTCTTACTATTTATTACAAATAAAAAAATTATACAATTACTAAGTATGCAATCATATGGCTGGCACTCGAAAAATTTTCAATTCAATTTACTATTAAAGCTTAGATAAAATCCTATTTGACATTCTTATTACAGTTGAGTACAATTAATAGAAATCTTTGTATAAAAATTAAACAGGTACTAAGTATGCAATCATAAGGCTGGCACTCGAAAATATTTTCAATTTAGTTTACTATAATATTAAAGCTTAGATAAAATCCTATTTTACATTCTTGTTACAGTTGAGTACAATTAATGGAAATCTTTGTATAAAAATTATACAGGTACTAAGTATGCAATCATAAGGCTGGCACTCGAAAATATTTTCAATTTAGTTTACTATAATATTAAAGCTTAGATAAAATCCTATTTTACATTCTTGTTACAGTTGAGTACAATTAATGGAAATCTTTGTATAACGATTATACAGGTACTAAGTATGCAATCATAAGGCTGTCACTCGAAAAATTTTCAATTCAATTTACTATACTATTAAAGCTTAGATAAAATCCTATTTGACATTCTTGTTACAGTTGAAGACAATTAATGGAAATCTTTGTATAAAAATATTACAAATCAATCGCTGTGCTTATATTGTAACATTTAATTTTATATACTACTCTCTTAGAAAAGCATAGTCTCGGTATATCTATTCTAAGCTGTATAGTAAAATATATATTTAGCCTATCGATGTGATAAGATGCTTTATTTTTCTACTTTAAGTAAGAGTTAATTTTTATTTATTTTGTTAAATATTAAGTTTATATTCAAACATAATTCTCAAATTTTATGAATTATTTCTTAATTTATTTATTGTTGTATAATAAGAACAAAATATTTTTCTTTAACATCTTAACTGCTGCGGGCGTATATATACGCCTTATGCAGTCAATACTTTCACTGCTTTGGACGTATACTTAAGGCTTCCTGCAATAAATTTCTTAGTAATTTCCTGCTTGTCATTAAGCACTCGTATTTAAACCCCTTTTAATGAATACCAGGTATACGCATACACACTACGAGTCAGTTAACACATTGTGTGCGTGTACATTTCGCAGCGGAATTCTACAGGAAGTGGGAGTTTTGCGCGTAAATTTAGTTATCCAGTTAAATCTCAATAGATCGAAAATTATTTAATATTTTAACCAACTTTTCATATTTATATTGAAGTATATAAACAAATATATAAATAGAAATATATAAATAACAACCCTAAGATGTCTGTAAACAAAAAAATATATTTTTTAGTGAATAAATTTATAATAGTATCGTAAGTATGAAAAATCAAATAGAAATAGTAGTATATAGTTTTAATTTTTTTGAATTATGTTATATATAAACATTTTTACATTATAAAAAAATGAAAAGAGCAATCATAAAACTAATAATGTTTTACAGTGTGGTAACGTTCAAAGCATTTTCCTCCATGAAGAGATACACGGCAAAACTTGCATATGTAAGATGTTTCACTCCTCACTTTTTTCACATCCCACATACAACATTGTCTTTGCGGCTTTTTCTGCTTCCCAGTAGTAACAATTTTCTCTAAAATATGTTTCGTATATCCAATGATAATCTTCCAGGAGGAACATATTTATGATTTTAATCAACCTTCCCGTTCTGTGGTTCCGCATCGACTAGTGTAAAAACTAGTTTTTTTTTTTGTCCAAATTTTTCCAGAATCTATGTAGTAGACAAGAACATTCGGCTTCGTTTTCCTGTATATACCGTTATTTTTGTAACCACAAACAAACCATGTTGTTACACTAACCCGTACTAGTACATGACCCGCTCTCAAGTATCCATCGTCAGAAAAAGTACTAGTATGTGTCCCGCATACACTGTGTTAATGCATTGACTACACAAAGTGTATGTATTCACACGAGGCAGTTAAGAGATTAATGAAAATTTAGCTTTAAGATGGGTTTTATTTTGCCTTTCTTTATAATTGTCATTCATTGTCTACCATTTGATGGTCGCCATATTTAGCTTTTTGTTTCAGACATTTCTATTTTTAAGTAGACAGTAAATGAGACATTTCAAGTGGAATCAATTGATGCATCCTAATTGGCCTATATAGTGAAACAATACTTCATACACACCTCGTTTTAAACTACGGTAGTTAAGAGATTATATAATTATACATTAATCAGTTGAAATCTGTTCATTATACGAGTGACTATCTATTTTTTATTTGGAGGATTATCCCATTTTATACTTTGACTAGACGTAGTTCACGATGCGTGAATGTTACAAATGAGTATTTGAGTATTGCGAATTATTTTTAAAAGCTGAAGGAAATATCACCAAATCAGAACGGCTTTTTCAAATTGCATCTGAAACAATATTTTCTATTTCCTGTATTTTTACTTCCACAAGTCAGTACTGAGTTATAAAGAAATATATCCCAATATTTGAGAAAATAGGTTTTATTTGGTGGAAAAAAAATGGGTAATTGGTACTTTATTCGGGAATCAATGGGCTCGATCATGTGTGGTCTTATTAATGTATGACTTATTTACATAATTATAATCTATGAATTTGATAAAACCTACCTTAACACATTGTATGCGGGACACGTACTAGCACATTTTCTGACGATTGATACTTGAGCTCGGGTCACGTACTAGTACGGGTTGGTGTAACAACATGGTTTGTTTGTGGGTACAAAGATAACGGTATATACAGGAAAACAAAGCCGAATGTTTTTGTTTACTACATAGATTCTAAAATATTTAGACAAATAAAAACTAGTTTTTACATGAGTCGATGCGGAACCACAGAATTGGACAGTTGATTAAAAAAATCAATTTAGATTTGAAATTAACATTTTATTTATCATTACGAAAATTATATTATATATATTTATATTTATATATTATATATATATTTGTATTTATATATACATATTTGTTTATTTGTTCTAGTTATATATTTGTTTATATGTTTCAATATAAAATACGAATAGTTGGTTAAAAAATTAAATAATTTTCGATCTATTAAGATTTAACTGAATAACTAAATTTACGAGCAAAACGCCCGCTCCCGGTACAATTCAGCTGCGAAATGTACCTGCACTCAATGTGTTAACAGTACCACTCAATTCAAAAAGGAAATGTAAATTATGTTCCTAGTAAAATTCATAGAATTTGAAAATTTCTTTCATAATACCTCGTTACCAAGACAAAAAACCTTAAACAAAAGCAAAACTGGAAGGAATTTATTTACTAAATGGATTTTTTCCTATCCTTTAGCGAGCAGTTATCGGCGAAAACAGTACCTGATTAAAATAATATTATCGTTTCCCGATGAAAACATTAATATGAAATAATATAAACACAAAATTCGGTTTTTCAGCGCTGTTTAGTCTTTGCCAAATGGCTCGCAATATCCATCGCATACCTAAAAAATGGCTTCTTCCTTTACCAAAGCCTCCACCTCCTTCGCGTAATAAAGATATCAAAAATTGAGTAGCTCCGAAATAATCGAATCCCGTTTATCATAAGCGCCGAACCAGACTGTCATTAGA
>CM063501.1:53641892-53689392 GCA_032207245.1 Pardosa pseudoannulata | reverse complement strand
TATGACTTTCATGCTATCAGTTCATATAATAATGGAAAATTACTTAAATACTTTGATACTAGACATAGATAAAAGTAAATAATACTTGTTAAACATGCATCATTATTTCTCCTGGACTAGCATATAACACATAGAAAGTTTTTTAATATCCTTAAATATTAAGAACAAAGGACAAGAAATGCACAAACATAACTGATTTTGTATGACTTTGATATTATCAGTTCATATAATAAAAGAAAACTACTTAAATACTTTGATACTAGACATAGATAAAAGTAAATAATACTTGTTAAACATGCATCATTATTTCTCCTGGACTAGCATATAACACATAGAAAGTTTTTTAATATCCTTAAATATTAAAAACAAAGGATAAAAAATACACAAACATAACTGAATTTGTATGACTTTGATATTATCAGTTCATATAATAAAAGAAAACTACTTAAATACTTTGATACTAGACATAGATAAAAGTAAACAATACTTGTTAAACATGCATCATTATTTCTCCTGCACTAGCATATAACACATAGAAAGTTTTTTAATATCCTTAAATATTAAGAACAAAGGACAGAAATGCACAACCATAACTGATTTTGTATGACTTTGATATTATCAATTCATATAATAAAAGAAAACTACTTAAATACTTTGATACTAGACATAGATAAAAGTAAACAATACTTGTTAAACATGCATCATTATTTCTCCTGGACTAGCATATAACACATAGAAAGTTTTTTAATATCCTTAAATATTAAGAACAAAGGACAGAAATGCACAACCATAACTGATTTTTGTATGATTTTTGATATTATCAATTCATATAATAAAAGAAAACTACTTAAATACTTTGATACTAGACATAGATAAAAGTAAACAATACTTGTTAAACATGCATCATTATTTCTCCTGGACTAGCATATAACACATAGAAAGTTTTTTACTATCCTTAAATATTAAGAACAAAGGACAAGAAATACACAAACATAACTGACTTTGTATGACTTTGATATTATCAATTCATATAATAAAAGAAAACTACTTAAATACTTTGATACTAGACATAGATAAAAGTAAACAATACTTGTTAAACATGCATCATTATTTCTCCTGGACTAGCATATAACACATAGAAAGTTTTTTAATATCCTTAAATATTAAGAACAAAGGACAAGAAATACACAAACATAACTGACTTTGTATGACTTTGATATTATCAATTCATATAATAAAAGAAAACTACTTAAATACTTTGATACTAGACATAGATAAAAGTAAACAATACTTGTTAAACATGCATCATTATTTCTCCTGGACTAGCATATAACACATAGAAAGTTTTTTAATATCCTTAAATATTAAGAACAAAGGACAGAAATGCACAACCATAACTGATTTTGTATGACTTTGATATTATCAGTTCATATCATAAAAGAAAACTACTTTAATTCTTTAATACTAGACATAGATAAAAGTAAATAATACTTGTTAAACATGCATCATTATTTCTCCTGGACTAGCATATAACACATAGAAAGTTTTTTAATATCCTTAAATATTAAAAACAAAGGATAAAAAATACACAAACATAACTGAATTTGTATGACTTTGATATTATCAATTCATATAATAAAAGAAAACTACTTAAATACTTTGATACTAGACATAGATAAAAGTAAACAATACTTGTTAAACATGCATCATTATTTCTCCTGGACTAGCATATAACACATAGAAAGTTTTTTAATATCCTTAAATATTAAGAACAAAGGACAAGAAATACACAAACATAACTGATTTTGTATGACGTTTGATATTATGGTTTGGTTTGGAGTAATAAAAGAAACTACTTAATACTTTGCATACTAGACAGGGCTAAATGTAAACGGGACCTAACAGCTTAAAACATGCCATTCCGTTATTTCTCCTTTACTAGCAATATAACACATAGAACAGTTTTTTTCGAACCCACAATATTCCGTACCGGAAGGCCAGCACTCTAACCTATCGGCCATCGAAACATAACTGAATTTGTATGACTTTGATATTATCAGTTCATATAATAAAAGAAAACTACTTAAATACTTTGATACTAGACATAGATAAAAGTAAACAATACTTGTTAAACATGCATCATTATTTCTCCTGGACTAGCATATAACACATAGAAAGTTTTTTAATATCCTTAAATATTAAGAACAAAGGACAAGAAATACACAAACATAACTGACTTTGTATGACTTTGATATTATCAGTTCATATAATAAAAGAAAACTACTTAAATACTTTGATACTAGACATAGATAAAAGTAAACAATACTTGTTAAACATGCATCATTATTTCTCCTGGACTAGCATATAGCCCGTCATATGACGGGATTTGTACAATTTTTAATTTACCAGAATTGTAAAGTACTCTATGAGGCAGGTGAAAAAATTGTTTGTTTTTTGGCTGAAAATTATCTAGTACAAGCTCAATAATTTGTTTATCTTCATACTCCTCTAAAGTCTCCCGATACTGTTAATGCAGTTAAAATCATAATTGAATTCATTTAGTCAAAGTTAGTATAGTTATGTATAAAAGACAAACACACAAACGAACGAACTTCTTAATTTTCAAATATATATAACTTAAACGTTAGATATTTATTAATCTGTAAAATAGACTCCTAGACTTTTATTAAAGGAATTTGTTGCTAATACCGGTGATAAAATTTTCATTGCAACAAAAAATAATCGATGATTAAATTTAAAATTATCACATATACACCTAATCCATTATTTTAGGCAAATATAAAAGAAAATTATTTACGTAATATCTAAGTTAAATGAAAAAACGAGTTAAAATAATGCAGACGATATTTAAATAATTTAAAACAAGAATGATTAAATGAGATGGATGATGGAATGACGTCATAACGTTAGAAAAAAATATTTTTACCTACTTTTTTGTGATAAATTGACTAAATGTTCTTAACCGGGTAAAAAAAGGGATTGAAATAATGACATTAAACGCCCGAAAAGGGGAGAATTTTGAAAGTCTTGACGAAGACTTGCTTTGAATTTTGTTAAACATAGCGCATCAAGAATCTAATATGGATGCTTCTATCCATTCCAGGTCCAACCGCTTCATAAATTCAAGGACAGACGGGCAGATAACTTAAACTATTATTATATAGGGGATTTTGTTACTAACATAACCTCATATGAGGTTATGTTAATCTCTTAATTCAAGATATAAAATTAGTTTAAGCTGACAAATCACTTTAAGCAACTTTAAATGGCAGATTTTTCCTTTTTTCGCCCTTTTCATATCTTTTTTACTTAATATTGTAAATACATGGAATTTTTATCATTTGTTCTCCATTTTTATTTAATTAGTTTTGTTAAGTTTACTTTGTTTTTAAAAAACAATAACGTTTTATATAAAGTGAAAAATGTCGGCTTGTTGAAAAATTTAAAACATTGTCTGAAACACTGAGCAGAGACTTACAAAAACAAAAAGTAACTTTCATTAGTTTTTTTGTTTTCGCTTTTTCTAAACAATATTAAATTATAATTCTTCAACTATTTAAATTTTTAAAGAGTATCATAAATATTACACCAGAGCAGTGGCGTGCGGTCCATATGTGCAGGGTGTGCACTGCTCACCCTAGCAAAATTATGATAGACAATAATTTTCTGCATCTATGTCTACTTATCTTTATATGGTATATAATAAATATTATTTAAAATATATTTAAATATTATGTTGATTTGCTTGCTTGTATTCTTGCGGTGCGTGCGGTACTAGGTGCTGCACCACGTAGCGCGTTCAAAGGCAAACGAACATAAGAAATTTTTATGTGTACTAATAGAAAACTGCGCACTAATAGAAAATCACGCTTTATGTGTATGGGCTACTGGAGAAGTAAAGCATATTATGGCGCTGAGGCAAGTGCAGCTATTTTTCCTGCACTCGGCATTCAGAATCATCCGAAGGTACGGTTTATTAAGAGTTGTATTACAACGGTGACTTACGTGCTGAAGCGATTTTGGTTTTTTAACTGATTAACTGGCCATACGATTTTGCAGACGGTTAATGTTTAAATTTATATATTGTAAGATTTTGTTTTCACAGAAATATTAGAAGTATTTCATCAATATAGAGGAAAATGTTTTAGTGTGGTAAAGTAATTTTGGTGACTTATAATATTTATAGATATGATTCGTTGAAAAACAGTTTTGTCTTGTTAGACAAAAAAGAAACGAATTTCAACAGGAGATTCCAAATTTCACCATTCATTGTGTTTTTGCAGACTGTATATAAGTTATATCTGTAACACCATATCCCTGGTTTTGTTTTTAAAAATTGTCAAGATGTTTTTCGCAGAATATATGATTTCCAAATGTTAAAAACAATTAATAAATATAATTTAATCCACTGACCGAACGAGAAACAGTTCGTTCTATTGCGCCTGCGTGCAGTGAAATCCTCTGTACGTGAACTAGACTTTCGGTTTGTCAGCACCAATGAGCATCCTGATGTCGCACCGCAGCGGCGGGCTCCGTGTGGTGCTACGTTCGCTGAATAAGTTTTTCGTGGAAATATAAGCTTTTCGTTATTTTATTAGTAACACGGATAGACGTATGGATTTTTTGTACAAATGAATAATAAACGTTAAAGAAGTGTTTAATGTACATATTTATGGTTTTATTATTGTTGTTGTTGTTGCTCTCTGCACACCCTGCGTGAACACGTACCGCACGCCACTGCACCAGAGGTATGAAATCTCAGAATTTACGAGTCATGTATTTACGAGAATTTTCCATGCATGTAAAATAAAGATTGAAATGCTTTTAAAATTCCACTTAACTGATGCTACTGATAAAGCAGACATTAAAGACTCGTCCGGATTCTAAATATCTTCCTATACTTTATTCAAGTCATTGTTAAAAATTGTTACAAAAGTTCAGATTACTCCTTATTATTTCTGTGTTTAAAACACTTGACGTCATTTTTTGTGTAATAGGACAATTATAGATGATTGCAAATTAATTTATAAGGAAATATATGTGGCTGAGTTTCAAAAAAAGGGCATTACTACAAAGTTAAACATATACTTTATTTTACAATGAGTACAAAACATATATTCAGTCACTAATATTTTCTGTTAATGCAGCCATTTCAGACTGATCGAGGGCATCAGGTCTTACCATTCTTTTGGAGAGTCTAACCTTGTACAATAGATATGCAAACAATGGAAGGAGCAAAAGGAAGGAAGCTCCTAAGAAACTGAACTGGTGCTTAGTTAAAAGAAACATTTGCTAAATAACGTAGAAATAATAACACAGAATTATGTTAAATCTACAATTCTCTTTGAAGTAAACAAAAAATATTACAACCGTAAAAGAGAAATAACAAGGAAAAATTGCATTATATTTCAATATTTAACATAATTACAAACAATACTATTGACTTAGAAAAGTAATATAATTTTTATACAAAAAGGAACTGAATAATGTAATATTAATCAAAAATTGTATAGCGAAAACTTTAATGTTAAAGACAATGTATACAGTGTTTTCTTTTAATTAAGTATTTTTATAGTCATGGATATATTTTAAATTTAAAATAAATGAAAACAACAGTAACATATGAAATTTATGTCTCTATCTTAATGATAAAAATTATAATAATTCTAGAAAAAAAATGATTTAGAATTATAAAATTGAAGAATGTTTTATTTTCCCATTTGTGTTTTGTTTTAATCTTTATTTTCTTTTTCGTCTATTGAAGTTCATATTTCTTGTAAATGAGATCAGAAGAAAAGTTGAAAAAATAATTTATAATCCACATTTTTCCCTTTTGTTAAAATTATTTCATTTTCAGATGTTTGTTTCAGTACTTTTAACTTTGGTTCTCTCGGCATTCTTTTTTGTTCTAAAGTTAAAACTTCCTTTTAAACATCAGAGTAAATTTATTGGGATAGGACACAAATGGTAATGAAATGGTAAAAGAATTATATTATAAAGAATACAAGGCAAAACTTATACATATCTCAGTAGGTAATAAGGGCTTCAAATTAATACGCTACCGTATAAATATAGTCTGATTTTGACTTTCAAAACCTTAATATAACAACATTTTCAGAGTATTATTAAAACATTTTTAGAGTATATGCAAAATTAAAATATTTTTAAATAAATACTTTCGGTATTAAAGTAAAGATATACATAACACATTTACTTAAACAACATTTTCATCAATTTATTTGCAAGACCCTTTTTCATTTGTTAAAGTAGCTTAAGATATAATTTGTACATAAACTTTAATTTTAAGTTAAAATGATCATAAATATTGGATTTATAGAGCAAATTAACTACGTGATAGATGCAACATTAAAAATTAATTAAAATTTAAAAAAAATAACTTTTAATTTAAAAATTATTGGAATTATCGTAGTATCTCATTCATTATTTTTTTTAAAGACTAAATTAAAACAAAATAAATTTTCAAATACATCATTAGATTGTTTTAAATCTTAATGATAGTGATAAAAATTACAGTTTTAAGAAAAATCCAAAAAGAGTCCCATATGTTCTATACTTTAGTCTATAACTCGTATTCTACTAAGAAATAATCACTGTTTTTTATGCGTTCAAAAGTAGCTGCAGAAAAAAATTCGCTATATTTTTATACGATTTTTTATGCCATTGAACCCCGAAAACTAATATTTTTCTTACTATATCTTCATTTTAATGTGCTACTATAAAAATTTCTAGATATTTATAACTTAAATAAGATTCAGATCTTTTTATGTATTTGTTGTTTTAAAGTAACATAATAAATCTTTTACTTCATACAATGTGAACTAAATCATAAAAAATATCCTACAATACTACTGAAAATGAAATTAAACAGCTTCAACAGATGTTTAGAAAAATAAAATCCTTAATATTTAATTTCGTTTCTATATTTTTCAAGAGAGTGAATCAAAAAAATTTCAGTCTATTTCACAATGCTATTCTTTGTGATTTGGTTTTATTCCATAGATTTTGTAAAATTTTGTAACAAAGCCTTATATATGACTTGACGTAACTCTTATAGTTTTCCTCCCAATATTTGGAAACTGAAAAAATGCATTTAAATGCTTTTTTTTCATCCTGTTGGGATTTTTTTTTCACTCTAACTGCAATGAAAAACATAATATCGCAAAGCATTCATTTTAAACGCAATTAAATTTTTGTAACTCGATATACTTTTTAATCATTAATTTTGGAAAACGTTTTTGTAGGCTCCGTTTTTTTTTTTCTTCAGTATGTGAATAATTTTAAAGTTTCGAAATCAAGAAGAAGTATAAAAGGGGGCACTCTACGTTCAGTTTTTGCCTGGTTGCCTGTTTGTTGTTGCCTGGTGATGCCTGTTGCTCGTCGTGTTTTTGCTTCAATAGTTTTTTCCACATCAGGTAAATTACATAATATAATCACTTGCCAGAATGTTGAATTTGCAAATTAGTTTTGTATTACCTGCCAACTGTTTTGGGTGTTTCGTTTAACTGTTTTTTTATTTACATTGTTTTGAGAAAGAAAACATAAACGTTGATGTTTTTATAGTTTTGGTGTAACTTCTTTAAAGAAACTCAGTCTTCAGTTAGACCATGCTACTATGCTAAACATCAGTGGAAACTTGCTGATCGTTACTGTTCAAACAAATACAAACCGGAGCACAAATTGTAAACATCACTTGCCGACAATTTGGCGATCAGTTGTACAAAAATAGAGCCAAAAACATGGCGGCCGGCCCCTAGAACTGAGATTCTACCTAATTTTAGTTATGTTTTTTCATCAAATTAAAAAATATTACGAATTTTTATATGTTTGGTATTTTATTTGAATTTTATTTGTTTTTATTTGTTTTAACAGTAACGATCTGCAAGTTTTCACTGATGTTTAGCATAGTAGCATGGTCCTAATGGAAGACTGAGTTTTCTTTTAAAGTAAGTTACACCAAAACTATAAATACATCAACGGTTTATTTTATCTTTCTCAAAAACAATGTAAATTTTTTGTTATATATTTTCCTTTATGTCCTACAGATAATTTACGATAAACAATGAAAAAAAAATATAAAATATTGGATATAAAAAACAAGTTTAATATTATCTTCTCATGTTTCTCTAAATAAAGATCAATTTTAAAACAAATATTGCTGTTTAAAATATTAAAAAAGGGCTCCAGTAGTAATCAGCCCCCTTAACCACGTAAATGTCTCTATATAAACCATAAGTTCCATTGACAATCCTCTCCGACCAATCCACTTCTCCCATCCTGCTGTATAAATATACCCGATCTTCATTAATCTTGGATATATGAGGTTATTAAATATGACGCGAGACCAGCTATTCCATTAACTCGGAGCCCGTAATGTTGGGCAAAATTATTGCTCCCGCCAAGAACGGAGTGGAATAATCATTTGTTTTCCCACGTTGACAAGCGCGCATTAAGTGGATAATATTAATAGAAACATAACGCGCGGCATGAGTGTCGTCTTAACTAGTAACACAGTTTCTCGGCCCATGTAATAAGGCGCTTAATCACCCGATCTCATTTCGAAGAGTTTCTCATGCCGAAAAAACTGTTTTCTTTTTCTCTCGAGGTGGCTGCTAGCTAAGAGAACGAAGGCACAGAAGTACGTGCTCTTAAAAGGCAATTATAAAAGCAATGCATAACAAGTCGAATACTTTCATATGTAACACCACTAGTTCATCTGTCTGATCTTTACATATTATTATAGTAAAATGACATGATGTGACTTATTATGGTTGTATTTCAATATAAAGGAATAGTACAAGGAAACTATTTTTAACCTTTAATTTGACAAGATATTTTTTCAAATATCGATTAAAAATATATTTAAATAAATAATAATAACAATAATAATAATGATTTAAATAATAATAATAATTAATAATTATAATATATATTTAATATGCTATATATTATCGATAAAAATATATAATTATTATTAAGATTTTATCTATTTGATTTTTCGTTGTAGCGGACTTGACTTAGCCAAATTAACCCTTTGACGGTTAGGGAAATGAGAAGTTTTCGTTTATTTAATTTGCGCAGAATTACGAGTAAACAGTAATCGAAAGTGGCAGCTGTTTTTCCCCAACCGTTCTTCCGAAAATGTCACCCTTCTCTGGCGATGCCGTAGATAGCTCGCCTCACGCGTTTTAAAAATTTATTAAAGTATTTGTAGTACATAAAAAAACAGTTTTACGCACTTTAAAATAATTAATAAAAATAAATTATTTATTATTTTTTTTTAAATAGTAAATTATAAATGATTATAATCAATTATATAAAATAATAATAGTTAATTATAAATATATAGACAAATATTAAATTGAAAGGACTAAATAAATGCAACTCAAATGTAAAACTTTATGAAGCTTGAATTTCGTCTTCTGAGCTTGATTATTCGTACTGTGACCAAAGTCTTCATCAGACTCAAAACTTGATAAGCTTTCTGTATCACAATTTATAATCATCAATCATAATTATGTAAATTCGCTTTTGAGCCATTTTACTTTACAAACACCCTAAAACACGCGCCAAAATTACGCATAAGAAGAAGAAGATAAAAAAAACAAAATCCCCCTCATTATGAAAGAAATTTATGGAACCCGTACTGCGATCTGTAGGCAGTAAAATTAATTAAATTTCGCGAATCGGAATCTTTTGTAAACATAATCAATGCGAATAAGAATAATAGCGGTGAACGAGCTCAGCTCGTCAGAGCGCATTGGGGATAATTTTCACTACGCTAGTAGTGCTCGTTTCTAACCATTTCGGTCAAAATTTAGCACACGAGTGGAACTCGTTTGAGAACATTATGAAGCAAGATTTGATTGCGAGCTGAACTCGTTCATAACCGTCAAAGGGTTAAGGGTTAATCGTTTAGTGTTTTGTATTTTTATTCCTACAATGAAAGACCTTAGATGTTGTTTCCAATTATTAACCCCTTCCGGTAAAATGACGAGTCTAGCTCGTCATTGGTTTTTCATTCCATACCGCACAATGACGAGCTACACTCGTCATGCAACTAAAGTTACTGATAAATATGATAATTAATTTAGTTTAAAATTTCTAATGTACTGAATTTAGCAACACTTTTGTTACTTGTGGAAATCCCAGGTCAATATTACATATTGTTTATTGAAAGTTTTTTTGGTACAAGTCACTGCCAAATTGATGAGTCAGAATAAAAGAAAACCTACTAAGAAATGCCGTGTGTGTTACAAGAATCAAATTAGAAGTGAGACCCCCGTTTCTGATACTTAACACTATGTAAAAAGTGGATTTTAATTAAGAATATGTAAGAATTGTAAAATAAAACAAGTTTTTTAAATAAAAAATAAATGGTTACTTCACGCACAGTATTTCATTATTAAATCGTACCGGAAGGGGTTAACACGTTGACTGCCATGGGTGTCACCGGTGATTGGCACTTGACTTGGCTACATCGCCGTGGTGCCACCGGTGACGCAGCAAATGATAAAAGTACATAATTATAGTAAATATGGATACTGATAAATTTTTCAATAATACCATTGTTATTATAATGGTTTAAAGAAATTAATGTAATATAATACATACAAAAATAATTTTATTAGTACATGAAAAATATACATTTTATCAGTACATATTGCAATGAGTCAGATTGAAATATTTAAGGCAAAGAAAAGAATCAGCGCAAATCGGAACAATATGTCACCACTTTTTTAGTCAAATTCTTTGTTCTAGTTCTTAGCTGCTATGAATGTTAAAGAATGTGAGTAACCACTTAGCAATCGAAGCACGATTGTTTGAAAAAAAGGAAATCGTAATAACTGCCTACCGCGCCGTGGGAGTCACCAGTGAGCCCCACCACGAAAACTGCTTTAACCCTGATTTTATAACTCATTTTATCTGTTGCAAATAATATTTCAGCATATGCATCGTATAATGAAAAGTTCACGTCGGTTCCATGGGCAAACCATCGAAAATACGTCTGGCAGTCAACGTGTTAAAAGAGGACGAACTTTTTTATCTAATAATATTTCTTCTATTTTATATGTATTATTAGGCAATTTGCGTTAAGTCTACGGTCTGGATAATTAAGTTGATATTGAACATTACAGGATATTTTTATTCATTTTTAATTCAAAATATGAATATTTGTACCTAAATAAATTAATAAATTAATTTATCGCAAAAAGTTTTCTGAAAGTCAATAAAAAATTCACATTTTATGAATTTTTTTGATAATTTTAAAACGCTTCCTGCTACTTAATTTTTCATACATTCCAACAAAATGTTTATCAAACATTCCTAGTGTACACTAAATCAAATTTAAGTCCTAAGTCCTATTTAGTCAAATCAAACCTAAATCTGTTTTAAATTTGGACCTAATTTGGAAGATTTTAACTCATTTTAAGTTTAGAAAAGTCGAATTTTTGATGAAAATCTTGGGAGCAGGCGTCAACATATTTTCTGTAATTAAATATTCAATCTATAGATAAAATAATACCCAAATTTGCTTAAAATATATTTTTAAGTGCTAATGCGGTAACAATAAACTCAAAAAATAAAAATTCTCAAGGAACATTTTAAAAATTTATAAGATATTTCAAAAACTGAAATTTTCAAATATATCTTATATTTAAAAACTTTTTAAATGGGATTTGTTCGATTGTATGTTAATGTATATGTATACGAAATTTCATAAATTCAAGAATTAAAAATTAAGCTATAATTTCCAAAGATATTTACTAACGTTCACAGTTCCATTGAGGTTCTCACCAAATAAAGGTTATATTTATTTTATTATTCATCTTAACTTTTAGATTACAATGCATTTTTAAACTAAATGTCTGACTCTAAAATGTTTACTCAAATGTTAGTAGTGTACAAGGACGTTATTGCAAAGTCTTCAATGGTTACCAACAATGTCTACCAATGTCCACAACAGTCTACCATGATTCTACAGCTTAACAATAATTTCTGGATGATCTCGAAGTTACCAAATACTTTTTAATACCAAGTATGTAGTGACGACAATATACACAATGACACAGATGGCGAAACAACGATACCCGTGCTACCTAGTGATTCTCGGCAGGCATTTCGGTAACACGATGCAGATAGATAGATAGCTCCTGGGCCACTACCAACTTATGGTAGTCAAGACCAAAGTAGCACGATGCAGCTAACATTAAACAACATTAAAAATAAGGACTCTCCAAGACTATCAGCCATCAAAGGCGAATTCAAAAACAAGTAAGGGCATGACCGCCTTTATGAAGTTCAGTAGGACATACAGGTGGCTAATGTCCCCCTCCACCATGTAGGTCTATGCGGGAGACACTGTCTTTTTCATTGGAAGTACTCGAGTGGTATGAGTTATAAAGAGAGAATCCAAACTTAATCGTAAATTATGGCATAGCTGGGGTTCTGGTTTCTTATATTTGAATAGGAAGTTGATAGGCAACAAAACTGATGTTTCGAAATATGAAAAAATAATTTTTCGAGAATGAGAGCTCAGATGAATGCTATCGTCACCTATAATGATTCAGACAATACTTTTTAATATAACAGACTATAAAAGTAACAAGTTAAAAAGTTTCTATACCATACGAAAATTGAATTGTTAAATGGATGAAACTTTAAACCTTTATATTAGAACAATGACTCTCACACTGTGACAAGAGATCATAGAACATTTTTAAAAACTAAATACTTTTATGTAGATTGTAAGGGTTTAAAGATAATTTGAAAAAAAATAACAAGTAGCTCACTAAACACCTAAAAACATAATAAGTGTTTATTTAACTGACACACTAATTAAAAAAGGTTCAGCAAACCTGCACTATGAGATCCTCAGGGTGTATACAGGCTTCAAATAAATGAGTTATTTCCTAATTAGAAGAAGTCATAAGGATTGAGATTCGTTGAATGAGAAGGCCAAGAAACGGGGCCAAGACGGGCAAACAGTTGTAACGCCTGCATGCGTTACATACACTCTAAACGTGGCTTGAGACGCCCCATGTTCTATTGCAGTTTTTAAGTCTCTTGAGATCTGTTAAAAACCCATCGAGTTTATAGCTCGAATGCACTGTATATAAATAGTTATCAATGCATCAAGATACTTAAAATGAGCCTTTTTTGTAACTTTGGTTGTTCTAAGGGCAGAAATTCCACTATTTAAACCATGTGCCTCTAATCTAAATTTTTTTTCCTCATGAATCTAATTTGTGGAAGAATTCTAATTTAGAGGTTACCCTCGTCGTAAACAAAAATCTATGTATATTCCGAAAAACGCTAGGAATTTTTCACTCTTCTTTGATAAGTCAGTCCTTTTCTTTTTTTGTATGTATACAGATTATTATATTTTAATAAGCATGTAATAGAGATAAGGACACAATACGCTATCGTCAGCACTTATGTAAGAAAACCGTACAATTTCATATTAAAAAACACTAATTTTACAATTTTACCACGAGATTAACTTCAACAGTTTCCGTATCATTTTAGGATTAATACAAAAGAGGGAATGTTAATCTAGCCTTCCTCCAGACATCTAAATTCTGCATCATTTATCAGCTTATTTACACATGTCCTTAATCCCGCTAAACCTGGAATCATTTTTGCCTACCTACCCTCCTCCCTTTACTGTTCATGACGGAAAAAACTTATGTTATAATACTTAAACTTTTATTAATGCCATCATTATATATAGTCTTTATTCTATGGCTCACATTTCCTTGATTTGTTGTGGTAAATCAAGTACTTTTATGTGATTTATTTATTTTATTTGCTGTTTGATTTATATCAATATTTTTGTGTAATTTACCTTCTTTCCTAAATATGATTTTAATTTTTTTTTTTTACCCAAGGCGAAATTTTTGAAATATTTCGATGGTTTTGTTTTTAAAAAGTTCACAGGCTCCTGGGACAACCATTCGGCTCTCTTACTTTATGCATAAGGTTAGAGATCCATCGTAACCATTTTTCAATAAAATTGCAGAAAAATGGATTGGTACCTTCGAATTATCTTGGTCTCTTGCAGGTCATAAACTATGCAAGATTGTTCGCAACTTTCAATTCTTCCAGTGTTTCAATCTCAATTCCATGCTTTCGAATACTCTATGGTGCTTTTATAAGGGCAGAAATATCTAATAAAAACTAAGTTCTGTCCTCTTAAATCTCAATTAGAACAATTCAGGAGAAATTTTTTAAACCCTTTCTCAAAGGTTCCATACATCATAACATAAACCTATACTTGGAAGTCTCACCTTAGAAAATTCAGTAGTTTTCACTCTAGTATGATAAGTTATCAGCTATTTAGTTTCTTTTTATGTACAAATAGAGATATAAATACCTTTCTGTGAATCCAGAAGTTTAAAATGGATCCTTTGACAATTAATTAGTGAGGAAAAGGCAAATATTTTCACATTTATTTTACCTTCTACCACCCTATCACTCCCTAACCGTTTGAATTTTCAAAAACCTTTTATATATCTTAACTGAAATCTATATTTCAGATGTTACGTTCCTGGAATAAATAGTCTGAGCTCTGCTTTAATATGTCAGTCTATCAATCAATTTCTTCTTTAACATATATACACTATAGTATTCTTATTGTAGCAATTCTACTGAATTCCCCTTCATTGAAACTTTTTCAAATCTTCATTTTATGTAAATTAAATATACATTTTTATATAAACGATATAGAAAATATTCAAACAATGGTAATCGTCGGCCTTTCATATTTTAACTAACAATCTTTTTTTTTCGACAAGCGCACTCAAAGGATCACTATATACTTAAAAATAGTCTACGTGACTGTTATAACATTAATAATATTTTCTGATAAGTAATAAATAGATCTGGTAAGGTCAAAAACGCTATCTTAAACAGCCATCTATTAATTCCACATTCAAAACACTAACCTAACAACTTTACATAGAAATTAAACAGAACTTGACCAATTTGCAGATTATTTAGCAATAGTACAAAGGGTGGGGGAAGTTAAGTAACCCCTTCTTCTGACAGCTAAATTCGGCATCGTTTATCAGCTTACATATACGTTCCTTAATCCCGCAGTACCTAGAATGTTTTAATGCTTATCTCCTCTTAATGTTCTAGGCCTAAAAACAATGTTATAATGCTTAAGCTCTTGGTTGTTACAATTTTGTTAATCTTGTAAAATATTTTGAGAAAAATAATGTGCCCTTCTTCTATCATTGTATGATTTCTTAGGTGTTTTTTTTCAAAAATCATCCATATATATTGTAGTTGAAATCTCTATTTTAAATTTTACGCATAAAAATTTTCGGTTCTGCATTCATACGTCAAGTTATCAATCAATTTGTTCTTTAATATACGTATATAAACTATAGCAGTCTTATTGTCATCTCTGAAATTTTCCATTTTCCAATGTGTGTACTTTGGATATACATTTTCTACAGAAAATATTCGAACAATATTGATCCTCGGCCATTCATATTTTAATTGAATGCCTTTTTACTGACAACACGAGAACACAAATCATCACTACATACTTCAAAATAGACTACGTACATCTTATAACAATAATATTCTCTGATAAAAAATATGAATAGAGCAGGTAGGGACAAAAACGTTATCTTAAGATAGCATCTAAAAGTTACACATTGAAAATACTAACCTAACAACTTTACATCGAAATTAAACAGAGCTCGAGCTATTGGAAGATTATTTCAGCATTAATACTACAAAAGGGGGAAAATTAAGTAAACCCTCCATCTGACAGCTAAATTCAGCCTCATTTATCAGCTTACATATACATATCCCTAATTCCGCAGTACCTAGGATTTTTTTATGCTTATCTCCCCTTAATGTTCCAGGCCTAAAAACTAATATTATAATGATTAAGCTCTTGATTGTTACAATTTTGTTGATCTTATTAAATATTTTCAGAAAAATAATGTGCCTTCTATCAGTATATCATTCTTTTAAGTTAGAATTTTCAAAAATCTTCCATACATACTACAGTTGCAATCTATATTTCAAATTTTACGGGAAAAAAATCGGTTCTGAATTCATACGTCAATCTACCAATCAATTTCTTCTTTAATATATATACACTACAGCTGTCTTATTGTCACCCTCTTTGAAATTTTCTATTTTCCAATGTATGTACTCTGGATATACATTTTCTACAGAAAATATTCGAACAATATTGATCTTCGGCCTTTCATATTTTAATTGAATGCCTTTTTACTGACAACACGAGAACACAAAGCATCACTATATACTTCAAAATAGACTACGTACATCTTATAGCATTAATAATATTCTCTGATAAAAAAAAATATGAATAAAGCAGGTAGGGACAAAAACGTTATCTTAAGATGGCATCTTTAAGTTCCAGATTTAAAACACTAATCCAACAATTTTACATCAAAATTAGATTATTTTTAGATTATTTAACAAATTAGATTATATAATTAGATAATTAGATGATTTAACAACTTTACATCAAAATAGATCTGGTAAGGTCAAAAACGCTATCTTAAGCAGCCATCTATTAATTCCACATTCAAAACACTAACCTAACAACTTTACATAGAAATTAAACAGAACTTGACCAATTTGCAGATTATTTAGCAGTAGTACAAAGGGCGGGGGAAAGTTAAGTAACCCCTCCTTCTGACAGCTAAATTCGGCATCGTTTATCAGCTTACATATACGTTCCTTAATCCCACCTACCTAGAATGTTTATGCTTATCCCCCCTTAATGTTCCAGGCCTAAAAACTAATGTTATAATGCTTAAGCTCTTGATTGTTACAATTTTGTTGATCTTATTAAATATTTTCAGAAAAATAATGTGTCTTCTATCATTGTATCATTTCTTAAGATGTGGAATTTTCCTAAATCGTCCATGCATAATGTAGTTGAAATTTCTATTTTAAATTTTAAGCATAAAAAATTTCGGTTTTGCATTTATACGTCAGTCAGCCAATCAATTTCCTCTTTAATATACGTATATACACTATAGCAGTCTTATTGTCATCTTCCCTGAAATTTTCCATTTTCCACTTTGGATATACATTTTCTACAAAAAAAATTCGAACAATATTGATCCTCAGCCTTTCATATTGTAATTAAATGCCTTTATACTGACAACACGAGAACACAAAGCGTCACTCCATACTTCAAAATAGACTACGTACATCTTATAACATTAATAATATTCTCCGATAAGTAATATGAATAGATCAGGTAGGTACAAAAACATTATCTTACAATGGCATCTATAAGTTGCATATTCAAAACACTAACCTAACAACTTTACATCGAAATTAAACAGAGCTTGAGCAATTTGCAGATTATTTCAGCATTAATACTACAAAAGGGGGGAAGTTAAGTAACCCCTCCTTCTGACAGCTAAATTCGGCATCGTTTATCAGCTTACATATACGTTCCTTAATCCCACCTACCTAGGATTTTTTTATGCTTATCTCCCCTTAATGTTCCAGGCCTAAAAACTAATGTTATAAAGCTCTTGATTGTTACAATTTTGTTTATCTTATTAAATATTTTCAGAAAAATAATGTGCCTTCTATCATTGTATCATTCCTTAAAGGTAGAATTTTCAAAAATCTTCCATACATATTGCAATCTATATTTCAAATTTTATGGGTAAAAAAATTCGGTTCTGAATTCATTCGTCAATCTGCCAATCAATTTATTTATTATTATTGAAATTTCTTCTTTAATATATACACACTACAGATGACTGATTGTCATCTTCCTTGAAATTTTCTATTTTCCAATGTATGTACTCTGGATATACATTTTCAACAGAAAATATTCGAACAATATTGATCCTCAGCCTTTCATATTGTAATTGAATGCCTTTTTACTGACAACAAGAGAACACAAAGCGTCACTACATACTTCAAAATAGACTACGTACATCATACAGCATAAATAATATTCTCTGATAAAAAATATGAATAGAGCAGGTAGGGACAAAAACGTTATCTTAAGATGGCATCTATAAGTTCCACATTCAAAACACTAACCTAACAACTTTACATCGAAATTAAACAGAGCTTGAGCAATTTGCAGATTATTTCAGCATTAATACTACAAAAGGGGGGAAGTTAAGTAACCCCTCCTTCTGACAGCTAAATTCGGCATCGTTTATCAGCTTACATATACATATCCCTAATCCCGCAGTACCTGGGATGCTTTTTGCTTATCCCCCCCTTTCTGTTCCAGGCCGAAAAACTAATGTTATAATACTTAAACTTTTATTAATGTCGTCGAAGCAGAGTCTCTATTCCGTGCCTTCGGGGGATCTTGCGTAATAAATTACACTTTCCGCCCGTTTGATATTCGAAAGAAATGAAAAAAAAATGAAAAAGTAAATATCATAAAATAATGAATCATGGTCGCTATGTACCAGATTTATTACCTCGGAATCCTATTTGCTGCAGACCTAGAGTCGTAATAAATTGCAAAAGGCGGGTTTAGCAACCAATTTTTTTTCCGTCCGTTTTTTCGTTTTAGAGGGAAAAAAATATGAACCGCGCGTTCTCTCTTCATTCGGGCGAAATACATTTTTCATTTCTGGGAAGGAAATGGTTATTTATTAAGGCGATTCGACAAATTGTTCATCAACTCGCTTTTATTTGTGTTTTTCTTCATTTTTAGTTAATCTTTCCAGAGCGCAGGAATAAGCTTGTAAATAAAGTGAGAAAAAACAGGTATCATTAAGAGATTTTACGCTGTGGTATGTCGGGAGGTTTTTTTATGTACCTTTGACATGCCGTATCTCCAACGATGCAGTTAAAGATTGTATTGATTTTGAGATTTTGCGTACATAACCTAAGGAAAAGATCCCTGAGTTAATAACATTGGAATATCTTCATTTGTTTCTCGTTTCTACATCTACAGCACAGATATTTTTATATATATTTCTAAAGTAAACTGCTTTTAAGTGAATAAAACTTGTGACATTTCAATATAAACAGTGTTTTATAAACTACACAGCGTGAGACATTTTATTTGAAATTATGGGCACTGTTTTTATAATGCTTGTTATTTATTATTATGTTTTTAATGCTCGTCGGTAGAGTTTTAATAAAAATGATGTAAAGTGAATAACATTGTGGTATTAAAAACACTGCAATAAAAGCGAATCCAGGAGCACAAATCCATTTACGGTGCATTTGATTAAGGAGATCAATCGCTCCATATCTCTGGCGGTAGATGCTCCTGCCCCACTCATGCTCACTCGCTGTGTACATACCATTTTTTATCCTACTGATAGAGTCTTCCGGGCTCACTACATTAAGATGTTGAGTACTACTATAAGGGCCTTGTTTGCATAACTCATCATCCTTCTCATTTGGATGAATTCCTCGATGCCCAGTGGTCCAGGCCAGTCTAACAGATTTGATTTTTCCAATTACTTGGCTAATTTTACTTTGCAGCAGAAGGATGACCGCAGGGGATTTTGGGGGAGCAGACTGCAGAGCCAAGAGGACGAAAAAACTATCAGATATAATTAAGAAGTGGTCTTTCTGCTGGCAGAATGTGTCGAGAGCCAGAATGATGGCAAGGGCCTCTGCAGTAAAGATCGAGTTTAACTGGTGGGTCAGCATGGCTCTTCAAGAGTTAAATGAACCACGATGGCCACTTTATCTTCATCCTTGAAGGCGTCAGTATATGGCTCCTTAAGAAAAGATAACACAAAATACATACAAGTCTTCGAACCCAACCCACCGGTTCGAAGAACGAAACGCTCACAAGTTTGAAATGCGGGTGAACACCTGCCAACAAAGTAGACGTAGTCATTTTCTTTATACCATTATTTTTCATAATAAAATTGAACTATATGTTGCATTAAATTAAGTAAATATAAAATTTTGGCTCAAAGTTCTGCTGATTTGCCACGTTTTTTAAAAACTAAAACTACATACTTTTTGAAATATCATACATATGCATGATACTAAGACAGGTCAATCTCCAACCTCATCATTTTGAAAATAAAGTTATCAAATACATACATATATAGGTCTGAAACATTAAAAGTTATAAAAAACAGGGAAATGTTATAGTCACGTCCAGGTGCAAATATATTTTGTAATAGTTATTGAGTACCTGTTCACCTGCCTCTTTTCGACACATCCTGTACCGCTAAATGAAGGTAACATTTGGAGAAGCAACTGAAACGTTTATTATTCATTTATGTCTAATAACTACAATTTTAAGAATCTGTGTCGCAGGATTAATGTTAGCAGTATTTTCAGGAACCTGAGCATGCAATTAATAAGAACCAGAAGCTTCAAACTAAGGATATATGCCATTAGTAATGCTAAAACGAAAAAGAGAATTTAAGTATATAACATTATATTCAAGTAATATTTATGAACCCGATGATACTAGTTTGAATTTGAGTAATTTGCATTCTTTACTATTAAGCCATCAGTATTTAAAATCTCAAATTTTGAGTTTATGCTCAGCAGTTTTTTAAACACATCAAAAACATTACAATATGTTAAAAATTGCTTCATTCTTCTTGTGAAAATTGCAAAAACTTTTTGGTAGAGTAGCACCTTTAAGAAAAGTATATTAATTTAGAAAGAAAGTTTCAGTAAAATGTTAAATTATTTACTTTGTTAGTTGTACAAGAAAATTGTCCATTATTCACCAGTCTGATTTAATGCCAATGCTTTCATCGAGATTAAGTCCATAAAGTAACAGACACCTGAATTCAAATACAGTTTTTACATCTACGTTGAGACATACAAAGGAAGTTTAATACTTTACTGAACCTAATACTAGAAGAGTCCAAAAAAGTAAAAGTGCTGATCCTCTGATGCTCAAAAGAAGTTTTTTTTTTGCAAAAAATTATCAGCATTGTGTCTAAAGTATGAGGCTTAGAGAGTGTTCATCTTTGTCTTACTCGGTTTGAAAACTCTTCTTTTGGCAGTTGTATTGAAATATTGAACCATTCTTTGACTTTGTTGTATTGTTGTTGTTGTTACAAATCCCCGATTGTTTAGCTTAGCTAGACAATCTCCATAAATCCAAAAATACACAAAAAGTCCAAAAACAATGGAGGATATCGAAGGACCTCCTCCTGTTTAAAGTCCACGCAAACTAATGGCATTTAGGAAAAATCTTCTGTCCCTGCTTGAAAGTGAGTGCTCTGACATGGCCACTCACGAAGAGCGAGAAAGCTGTTTGATATTTCCTAGGCGAAAGCTGAAAGAACCCACCCGGGACTCTTCCAAAATAACATAGGCGATTGGGAGGAATCTATAAGTCGGTTTAATGACTCTGTTGTAGGGGCTAGTAAATTACTATGGTACGCAGACCAAGATTGGACCGCACAAGTAAATCAAAGTGGATTGTCTGGACGTCTTATACAATCTAATTTTTGAATAATTATCACACGTGACTTACAAGCTGTTACTTCAGAGAAGACGAGAATGTCGTCAGTTTTGCTTTGGTGATACAGTAAATGCTCCAAGTAAAATTCTAGTGTAAGAACTTATAACTGATGACCATTTACAAGTAATGTTATTCATACGAATTACTAACTTTATGCCCACTATGATGAAGTGTTTTCTCAGATGAAACAACTTCGATCTTCAAATTACAACAAATTTTGCCCCATTCAATAGTCTCATAATTTCCTTTGTGGTACCAACGCTATAGTAAAAGAAACTATAACAAACATTGAAAAATATGAATCTTGCGTTTTAAAGCTCAAAAAATCCAAGTTTTTCATAATAACAGTTTTCACGAGAAGGCAAGTTTTCATGCTACAGACTCGGATTGACCGAGTTTCGAAGACGATATACTTCCATTTCCAAGCCCCATGCTCACCGAATTGAATAATGTGACTTTTTCTTGTATCTTTATAAAATAAAGTTGTTATACTGTTGTCGTTAATATTGCTTTCTTTGTCCCGTGATTTAGTTGAACCAGATAAAAGAACCCCATGTGCTGTGAATGCGTTGATAATATCATATTGAAAAAGTCTTAGAGGAACTGGACTGTTACAATGATGTATACCATGTTCCCTTATAGAACACTTGTAAGGGCTATAAATAGAACATGAACGGTTTCTGCATTTAACATAATGTTCTTTTTTGCTGTGTTCCTTTTAGTATTTGTAAATATAGACTCGTGAAATCCCGGGGGAAATCATGAACAACTCTGTATTTGATTCCAAATATCAGCAGTAATTTGTATAAATATTTTGTAAAGATATTACCATAAACTAACTTTTTTAAAATTTCTAATGCTGGAGCACTTGCTTCTTATAGCATTTGCCACGAACAAACTCCATATATCTGTTGGCTAGTTTATAATATTGGCACCATTATAGACTAGCAACATTACTATGAACAACAAAAACTATGAACTAACTAGAACTTCCAATAAACTACGAAATAACTATTTGGGTTAAATTGCGAGAGCCTATTTTATGTACCTATTGCAAGTACCTATTGTAAAAACATAACTATTTGCGTTTGAAATCTAGCCCACCAAACATTATTTCAAAAAATGGAAGTCTGTTCTGTAAAGGTTTGTTGACTCTCAGTTGTAACTCACATTTTTAAAGTTTTCACTTTCCCAAAACTGTGTATGGAGGGAAACAATTTGATGTCAAAGAATGGGCCAAAGATGCAGCGTAAGATTATTTTCGTGAAGGTAGGAGAATGCTCGAGCTCATAAAGGGCAGAGAAGAATGGTGACCACATCAAAAAATAGCTTTTAATGGGCATTTATAAATTTATAAATTATTCATAAATATATAACGTTTTCAATTTCTTAAAATTGAGTACACTTACATTTTGGATATGCCTTGCAAAGTTGACTAACTTTGATGAAATTTTCGTACAAATTGTAAGTTTTGCATGCTTCGAGAAAAAAAGATTTCAGATCACCTAATATTTTAATAACGAAACTCCCTTATATCACCTAAGATTGTCAATTTCTAAGATTGGGTATAACAACTTCGAAGAGGTTATTAATATTTATTTTTAATCACGTAAAATTCAGAGCAAAACCTTCCAAAACCTGAACACGATTATCGTCCTTTTCATCTGCATATATTCTCTCTCATTCTATCAAAAAGCCCACCTACACTTTCTGAAGGGCCGCTAACAAGGAAAAAAATGATCAATTTTCTCTATAGGTACGCGTGTGTTCAACCTCTGTTAAAACTGATAAATAATTCAGGTATGCAGAGTGAGAAATATTACAACGGCGCGTCAATCTTTCTTCATATCACTGGAATATATCGAAAATGATTTGATAATGTCTAACAACATTGAAATTCACATTTTTGATATTCGCCTATAAAATAAATGGTTTCTTAATCGAAAAGTTTCAAAAGACTTTTACACTTCAGCGAAGTATGCGTGCTGCCATAGAATGTTTTGCTTTTGTTCAATATATTCTGAAAGGAGTGGAAATTTTATCATGCTTAGATGGTATTTATATGAGAGAGGAGGGAAATTGATGAAACTTCATTTTATACTTATTTTAGAAACATATTGACTACGTAAACTTATAGAAATATATAAAAACTTAGATTCTTTGCACAGGATACTGAAAAAAATTACCCTTGTGATGTATAATATCTATCAGAAAAGCTATAAATGAAAAATATGCCGTCACATTATCCTTTTTATGGAAGATGAGTGCCGTGGTAGTTAATACCGTGGCATTCATAACACTCATAACCTCGTCAAAGACAACGATCTCGTAACTGAGTGCTTGCGGGTTCGGAACCCGAACCGGCCTAAGATTCACCGTATTCGTTAAAGGTGACTGGGGAACGTAAAATAAATTTGTGAACACAATGTCCTCCAAGTTCTTAATCAATACCATTGGGGGTGGCAGACCAAGTCTAAGGGACTACTCGGTCCCTGCTTCAAGACTACGAGGACCCACTTGAGCAAAGTCATTCTTTTACCTTAAAGGTGCTCATTAAAAGGAAAGGTGCATCCATTTGCCTTAATAAGAGTAGTGTATGGCTCAATTGTTCTTGGTTTGTCCAATTGGTATCAGATACAACAACAACAACGAAGATGAGCTTTTTTGGTAACAGGAGCAACTATACAACTGACGTAAATAACATAAGCAATTATTATTCTAGGCATTGTGATCGTAGAAGAGTAATGTTTGCGTATGAGAAAGCTAATAGATGCATATATGGTACTCAAATGGTTGCTGATTCTTTTTCTGGATGGACCTATCGGTCAAGATTAGTGGATATTATTCATTTCTATCACACAGAAATACAAAGACCATTTTAAAACTTTCAAAAATGTAATTTTCAAAATATGTATAAAAATTTTCAAAATATGTAATTTTTTAAAAGCAACTACCAAAGTTTCATAACTCTTGTTCAGGGCCTCCCAAACTTTTTCTGTCTACCACCCTTTTTACAGACAAAAACTTCCAACGCCCCTTCTTCCATAATATTTAATAAGGTAGAATCAGAGAGTAAAAACTAATTAAAAACTATCAACTGTACTAAAAAACATAAAAATAAGCATAAAATAAATAAGAAATTTTTAAAAGTTGATGACATAGTTGAGGTGAAGTTAGGGCTTTAACAACTGTTAATGTTGTTCCAATTTCGTTAATATTGCCTCTTAAAGAAGCGTTGCCAGTGACCTCAGTGGCCGAATGGTCAAAGCACGAGATATAGACCTGCAGCTTGCGGGTTTGATGCTTGCTATGACGGTTGATCCAAAGTATGGACTTTTAATTTAAAAATGTTATTCATTTTTGCCTTATGTTCTCGAACATTCTAGATCTTTCTTTAACATGTAAATTAGTTATTTCTCGAATATTCTGTTCAAGTATAAAAGCTGATACCCACTAGTTGTAGGCAACTTCTAGATCTTGTAAAGTTGCGATTTGCACTTTGCTTCAATAAATTAATTAATCTGTTAAGCCAAACGGTGTGTTCATTAGAATACTCGTAACAATATCATTTACAAGGTTTCACGTTAAATGATGTGCAGACTGTTCATTTTATTAGACAGTAAATTTGCTACTGTATTAAATATATCCTAAATACGATGAGGTAGCTGGATTTAATCTTTGAAGCCAAAATTTCTTAGTATCCACTTTTGAATTTTACTTTTAATTCTTGGTTAGTTAAAAATTCTAAGAAATTCTCGTCTAAATTTTGTGATTCTTCTAGATATGCATTTAAGAAATTATCTATAACTCAAGATATATCCAACTCTAATATATTCTTTAATCGGTTCGTAAAATTAATATGAAAACTCCTCATTATTGTAATTGACAATTGATCGAATTAAGTATAAGCATACCTAATATTAATTTAAATTTTTAATGTTTGTTTACAAGATAATAATTAAATATAAGTTTTAAATAATTAGATAAAATGTTTATTCATGAAAAAAGCAGGTATTTTCAGTGTTTTATTAACTTCCTAAATAAATAGGTACACCATAATGACTTCACTTAGCTGTCTTAGTGCTCCCGATTTTCCTCTCAACCCACCACTGCCCTCCCCATGGAAGTATTACGTGCCCATTAGAGGGAGGTACCACCTCCATTAGGTTGGTGGGTTGGTTGGTTGGTTGATTGGAATTTAGTGGAGCTAATTCCTGAAAGGACAAACTGCGCCAAACAAGATGAAATTAAAAACAAAGCAAAAATCAATAGAGAAAGGAAATTTGAGGATGAAATAGAAGAAATAACAAATTGAATGATAAAAGCACATAAAGATCAAACAAAAAGATATAGTAAAATAGAAAATATATACATGATAGATTATTACAGTATAAGAAAATTTTAAAAAAAATTGAAAATTGATAAATCCTAAATCAAAAAAATGTTAAATTGAAAAATAATAATGAAAATTTGAAAATAAAGATTAACGTACACCACCTCCGTTAGGAACCTAAGCTCTAGGTTAATAATTTACATAAACCTTAAGTATAAACCACTATATTCTTAAACAGATAAATGACAAATAAAGGATACAATGATAATATTTGTTCTTCTGTGTTGAGATTTGGGCAGCACAGTTATATTTCTTGCTTGTTCAGAGCTCATCTCGCCTGTCCAAACTGTGCACATGTGATACACTTGAATATCTGGATTAAAGAACTTGTGATCAAAAGGTGCACTCGCCCAGCCTTCATCGCATTCACACCAGTGCCCTTTCCGATCCACTTTGCCATTATGACACCTGACATTCTGTAGAAGAAAGGAAAAAATAAAAGAGAGAAATTTCAATCTACAAATATATTTATATAGGGTATTTAGATGCAAGTGTCCAAACGATTTTCTTTTTTATTAAATATATACAGCTTTTAAAGAAATAAAGTTTTATTGGTTAGTAAATGTCGGAAGAGTAGAAAATGTTTAGAATATTTCTATAAAGAGTACCTATTGATAAATCTTTCAACTATTGAGATTGAAAGAAAAAAAATCTCTCAAAGTAGCATATTTTGAAAATATTAATATTACCAATCAATGCTATTGTTTTTTAAACAATTTTTTTACTTCTGTAAATCTTTATGATAACAATATCTCCAGCAATGGAAAAATTGGAAACTGTACACGATTAAACTTAGGACTGAGTTATTAAAATTTTATTTATTTGCATAATTTATTCCCTTTCGAATTTAAATCTTATTAAAAAAATTAAAGAAGTAACTTATATTAGTTTATAAAATCATAAATAGATTTCTTTTTCACGTATATTTGCTGATTATGATGCTTAAAGATAGAAATCCTAAAAAATAATAAAACCCTATAAAAGTAGTTTATTAAATGTCTATCAGTATTACCAATCAATGCTATTGTTTTTTAAACTACTTTTTTAGTTCTGTAAATTTTTATAAGCCCTAAAAAATAATAAAACTCTATAAAAGTAGTTTATTGAAGATGCTTTAATTTCCTGCAAATATTATGATGTTTCTCTGGCGGCTATCTTTCCTTTATAATTCTTTCTTTATAGAATATTCTTTAGAATTAATGAAAATTAGGTTTTTCGTATATAGAAACGGAAGTCAGAAAAATCCAGATTAGTTTAGAACAAATGTATGAAATTCTGATAACCACGGAATAAGTTCAATATCCAGAAAATAAATGGTACAAAATCTGAATGAAGACTGTATATGTACTTTATGTACACAGAGAGAGACAGAACTGGAACAATATATTCCACTACTTTCGTTTTATTTCACTGACGATTTTTTTTTCTGATTCTTTTCAATGGTAAAACTGAATAGGTGTCATTATTACTTGTGCACTTGATGTGGGCAGAAAAGTTTCCCTAATTATGAAACACATAGATGTAAAAGAAAGTTTTCAACCAGAAAAGTAAGCAATCACAGTTCATTGCAATCTTACCTTTGTATCTTCTAATTAAGTATCTTTTCATAAAATAACTCAACTCTTTTATAACTTATAGAAAGAACTAGAGACAGATAAATTTCATTCTTTCTCAACATTTTAAATTATCATGAAAACTGATTTGTTTTCCTACTAATTCTAATTGTTTTAGCTATTTTAAGTGTTTCGCATATTTTCACACACATTTTTCAGGCTGTTCTTATAAATAAATGCACAGTATTTTAGAGTATTAGGGATATAAAGATACTGCTGGCCCTCTAGCGTATATCAAATTTGTCAAGGGTTACCTTTTGGTAAGAATAAAAACCATTCCTGAAAACACTCTTTAAGTTTCGATTAAAAAATGACTGAATATGATGTTTTCAATAGTAGCAATAATAATGTAAATAACAGTTATAGTTATTACTATCTTTATATATAAAATTCTTCTGTCCTAAACGGCTGGAGTGATTTTGATAAAATTTTGTGTATGTAATTAAGTTCATTCGAGAATGGTTTAGATTCACAATATGATCCTATAGAAAATGTTTCTTTTTAATTAAAAATACAGAATTGCGCGCTAGTTGAGATCACTATAATGACGCTTGAAACCCTTACTTGCCATCGTATCTGTGGTGCAGTGGTCAGTGCATTGAGATTTACCACGAGAAGTCCCAGGATCAAGTCACCGTACAGGCGATGTGGGAATTTTAACTTAATCTAATTACATTTGTGGTGACTCTACTCGTGGTGGCGTTGAGTATTTTTAAAAAATTTTCTTTACTTTTCAATCAAAACTGTCCAACTTAAAATTTATTTTAAAAACTTTTACAATTTTTGAATTTGCAGCGTTAAAACAGGACAACATCTGTCGGGTTGTCTAGTTATCACTATAATTATTCTGTTTCAGATGAACTAAATAATTTTTGAAGGCGTACTTTTACTTGGTATATATTCTTAAACTTCGTAATTTAAAAAAAAACACCTTTATTGTTTATCCAAAATCTAAATACTCTACTACTTACAACGATAACTTTTACCTGTCTTTAGTATTTTAATTTTTTCGTGTCTCGAAAGCAGAATTATTTAAGCTTGGCAGTAAATACTCACTATTGGATAGCCATGTTCATGAGATAATGAATGAATACTCGGCTTTCCTTCTCTAAAACCCGCAAAATCATACTCAGTCATCATCGTTATCAACGTCTTGCAGGTCCCAGTTTCTACATCATAAGCCTAAAATACAATTAAAAAATTGATAAGCACTAACAGACCCCTATACAGAAATTTCTGTGAAGCAAAAATTTTAATCTAGAAAGCTTAAGGTGTATGGATAAACCAATGTGTAAACAAGATAGCTCAATAATGCAGTGAATTTGGTTTGATCAATTAATTTTTTAAACGTATACAGGGTGTCTCAAAAATGACCAACATATTTGAAAAATCAATAACAACTAAAAGGACACTGATAGAAATACACAGTTTATTGCAATATGCTTGGAACAATATTAAATTTTCAGGCAGACAAACCTTCAAAATTAGTTACAATGTTCTACAACAGATGGCGCTGCAAGGTAGAAAAATCTAAACTACGATATTTTCCAGATATCCACCAGGTTCAGCAATAATATGGCGCATTCTCAGAACGAAATTATCAGAAACCGTGTAAACGTTTCAGGTGGGACGGCTTCACATGCAGAACAGTTGTACTGCTCCAGTTATTCAATTGTTTCTGGATAGTGGCGGTATACCTGGTCTTTTAAAAGTCCCCACAGAATAATATCGTAGTTTATATTTTTCTAGACTGCAGCGCCATCTGTTGTGGAATATTGTAACTAATTTGGAAAGTTTATCTTCCTGAAAATTTACTATTGTTCCAAGCATATTGCAATAAACTGTGTATTTCTATCACTCTCCGTTTAGATTTTATTGATTTTTCAAATATACCAGTCATTTTTAAACACCCTGTATATGTTATATAGTTGATTACAGCAATAGTTGGTTATAAGTATCTTATATTTCGTATTGTCCCTTTATAATATATTAAAGTTGATAACCAATTTAGTACTATATGCATAATAACTATATATTAACTATTATAGAATTCACTTTTCTTGTGTAATTCTTAACAAAATAGTGAATAAATAAAGTATCATTCAAATTGGAACTGCACACAAACTCCCATCGTGTGTGTTCAGTATTTAATCACCGAGCTACCCATGCATATATATGGAAGGTTAAAAAATGATGAAAATGACTAGAAAATCAATGTTTAATAAAATTATTTAATTTATCTATGATGACAAAACTTTTTGATTGATTCATATATTGTCATTGAATTATGTAAGTTTTATTGATGCATAAAACTTTAGCTCACTTAGATTAGTGACAAATAATCCCAAGATTTTGACCTAGATAAAAAAAAATATGCAGTACGAGTTAAATAAAAAAGTGTAAAATTGGCTTTCTTTTAGTTAAACCGTTCATAGAATAGTTTTTTATTTAACGAGTATTACACATTACCCATATAAATTTCATAAATGAGAAAGCAAAAATATGCTAGAATATCAGAAAAATATTATGACGCAAGCAGGATTTAAGAAACAATATCATAAGACTGCGGTTTGGTGAGGAGTACTATAATCAATTTTTAGCAACGCGAAGGATAATAACACTAAAATCTACTGATTAAAGTCAATTCCAAAGGGAAACGAGCATACATTCCAGTAGCAAGATTTGAACATATGTACTCCTGTTTTGAATAGGCAACGCTACCAATTCGGCCATGGTTCAGCTTGTCATAAGACAGGCAGTACACAAATTCCTCTTGTAACAAAATGTTAAAGATATAACTAACTATAGTTAACTCCTAATCCCCTATATAATAATAGCCTAAGTTACCTTTTCGTCTATCCTTGAATTTATGAAGCAGTTGGACCTGGAATGGATAGAGGCATCCATATTGGATTCTTGATGAGTTAGGGTTATCAAAATATTGTAGTCTTTAAAACGTCCGAAATTCACCCCTTTCCCCCTTTTTGAGCGTTTAATTCCATTATTTTAAGCCCTATTTTTATCCGGTTAAGAACAGGCGATTAAATTTATCAATTTAGGTAAAAATAACATTTTTTAGTATTATGACGTCATTCCTTTAAACATCTCATTTAATCATTTCTTATTTTAAATTATTTAAATATCGTCTGAATAAGTTCTTACGCTTTATCATTGCACTTAGATATTACGTAAATAATTTTCTTTTATATTTGGCTAAATAATGGATTAGATACATGTGATAATTTTAAATTTAATCATCATTTTTCTTTTTTGCATTGATAATTTTATAACCGGTATTAACAACAAATTCTATCTACCTCCAGGGTGTAGTGGAAATGATAATTTCACTCCTTTACTTCTATAATTACTCTGGCAAAAAAAAATTGGAAGAACTTAACGATAATTTCGACATAGCTAGGAAAATTTCGAATAATCTTTCTAAATTAAGGTGATTCTAAACTACTGTATCGGGAAGGTTTAGAGGAGTATGAAGATATACAAATTATTGAGCGTTTGGCAGATAATTCTCAGCCAAAAAACAAACCATTTTTTTTACCTGACTCATAGGGTACTTTACAATTTTAGAAAATTCAAACCTTTACTGATCCCGTGATATGAGGGGATATATGCTAGTATAGAGAATATTTATAGCAGCAAAAGATGATAAATTTTTACTGAGATTTTTCTCTACCATAATTAACGGAGATGAAATTTTCTCTTGCAGTTTACATGTTTTATTCAATTTCAAAATTCGTCGAGAACTTACTATTACCTAAATATTGTCATTTTACTTTTCCTGTAAAACTTGTTTCACTGCTAGTGCAGCGCAACGGCTGAGAAAGCAATACAAAAAAAGACTCGTTCATAATTAAAACGACACAACATTGCAGTGTAGGGAAACAGATTCAGTTTACTACCTGATTCATATCTATTTTGTTCTGTAGTATGTTGAAGGGAATTATAATTTGAAGTTGCACTTTCAAAACGCTGTAAAAATAGAACCATTGGTAAGAATGCCATAAGATTTAACTTGACTATATACATGAAGTAATGGTAATTTGAATGGCATATAAAAGCAATGCTATCTGAAGCGCAAATGACGTTCAGTTCCTGTTCTTATAAAATGGGTTCATAAACAAAACTCGATCTTTCAGTAACAGAATCATTTTGATCGTTTCAGACCTAGAATATGAAACTGCATATGCCTCTGAATTTATCGCACTTTCAGTGTGTCTTTTACATCTTTTAATTGGCATATGGATTGAATTGGATGAATTAAATGAACCCACATTTATACTATCCTAGGTTTGTGGCAACCGAATGTGAATAGGAACGTTTGTTCATCTAACAACCGGTCTTTAATTCTATTGAAAAATTTCTTACAAATGGCTACAGCCATTTACACAGTCTACCAAACAACGGGGCAGCCTAACGTTTCAGTTTTATTTGCTTTTTCGATACATATACAATGCTTTCTAAAAATTGAAGTACTTTTACTGTTAGATACTTTTCCAGAAGCAATAAATATACCATGCTACTAGGTTGAGAGCTAAAGGACGAGGTGACTGGCCTTTGGAGTGATTTATTTTATAATTAGCATATGAACCCTTATATTATTGCGAGCATAGTACCAGTTATTGAGAAATGTTTAAACTACTCATTTCCGCCAGACATATTTTATTTGTTTCATTTATATCCAGGTCCAACTCCAGGTTATTTTGGACAGCTGTTCTTTATTTTCAGGTTTTTGAAAATAAGACTTGAATTACAATTAACCTGCATATTAATGCAGTCTCTTTATATTACTTTTGCTGTGATACGCGCACACTTGGAGCATGTAACTGGTAAATGACATGAGATTAATAGTCTGATGTGGTCAACATTTGTGAAACACATTTCAAAAACCCATTTTAACATTAAATATTCCTTTTGTAAAGCATTATGCAAAATCAAATTTAAGTAAATAATAAGAAAATGGTAAAAAGGTAGATAATGACATTTGTTGAATTTTCGTCAATAATAGTTTTATATCTTGCGATTATATAATCTTACATCATCAACAATTTAAAAAAAACTAATGTAAAATCTTATGTTAAATAAAATTAATTTAATACCGTTTTCTTTATTTTTTGGCTTATTTTATTATAATTTTTTCATTTTCCAATATTTTGGGCATCGTATCATTCCGCTACTTTGCTCTCGTTTATGTTTTGCTTACGTAATGTATTGTCTTGTTTTATGTTTATAAAAATCCAAAAAACTGAAAAAATGCTTAATAAAAATTTTAAAATCTTATAAAAACCAAAAATATATCTTTTTGTTAGTGATGTCACTTTTTGTTTATTTTTATTTGCTGTGCCAAGTTGTAACTTTTTAATGTCCCTATTTTTTATTATTGTACTACTTATTTTATATATTTTCTGAGCATCATGTTGTTGAATCAGTTGGTTTTCAGCTTTTCCAGGAGAGGATATATTAACTCGGTTAAAAAACTTGAATTATAGAATACGCTCATATTTTCTTAGATGTTTTATTTTCACTCTCTCTAACCGTACTCTAGTTTTAAACTTCTAACAGCACTGAAAATTCAAACTTCTAACACACTGATGGTGTTAAAATACAAAAAGGAAAAAGTTTTAAAACACAAATATTTACAAAAATAAATTAGTTAAATTAATTCTAAATTAAATATAGTTAATTTACAGTACGAACGTTACGTAAAAATAAAAAAAAAAGTAATTAAAAATACAACATCATTTAATCGTTTTTCAAATCTACATTTGGATTGTCTAATGATTTGATTTTTTTATTTTACAAGGTTGATTTTGGTGTTGGCATGCTGTTTACACAGTTTATTATAGGATTGTCTTATTCAGTATTTTGTTAAGATAAATACTGGCTTCATTGTCTACTGTACAGTTACGTCTTTATTCTTTTATCTTCAGAGTAAAATATTTTGGTAACGACAAAATGCTTCGTATGTAGGTTCAAGTTTTAACTCGATTTCTAGAAAACGTGAGAAGTTGATGTAAATCATGTTCAAATATTTTGGAATTCCTTTTTGATTTATTTTTCTAGGCTGATGATTCCATACACTGTTGCAAATTACTATTTTGTTACAAAATCTATGTATTGCTGTTAACCATACCAAATGGTCATTTTCAAAGTTACACTCTAATTATCCCCTAATTAGACAACGCGTTGGTTAATCATAATTTTTTATGAGAATGTCCTCACCTCCTCGCTTCCTTGTGAGCTGGAGTGTATTAAGTTTTTGTTTCGACTACTTTTTGCCTAGAAGCCTAAATGTATGGTTTGATCTGCTTATGTTTGGAGGTTAGAGTGAAGACTTTACACTTCGCTAGGTACTCCGTTAAATCCAATTACCTTGATCTTGAAAATTAAAGTCTTTAGTGTAAAATCTCATTTACGTCGGGACTGTTTAGCAAAAATTTAAGCCTAAATTGAAAAAAAAAAATGCTGAAATCCACGGATTTTTTAACGTTATTTAAAATACATTTGTATTGAAATTATTGACATTACTTAAAGATTCGTTATTATGCTCTTAACATATGCTTGTACCCATAAATGACTTCAAAACTCCAGTGATATATCGTAACAAGGTGTTTTGTGATAATTGCCTTTTAATAACACTTTCTCAAAATAATTTTAAGAACTCGTATTCTCTACTAGCTGTTTCTTAAAGTTTTAAGCTGTTTCTCTATAGCATGGAGATACATGCCATGTTGTGAGTGGCATTGAGTAGTTGGGTTCCTTCTGCCAGATTTTGATGAAGACCATGATGTAGACGGTTGAGTTGTTTTCCTCCTTCTTCTCAATATGAAATATTGTGGCAAGTGCGTGATGTTGGACTTAGAATTTTTTTCGAAAATGTTTCTGGGTAGCACGTGGGATATATTCGAGATTTAGATTTTTTTAGATTTGATTTTGGAAATTTATTTTTAAATAGTTAGTTTTTATATTTTTAAACTTAAATTTAAGTTAAATTTTTAAAACTTAAAATTTATTTTACATTTTAATTTGGGAGATTTATTTTCAATTTATTTATTTATTTATTATTATTTTCCATTTACTAAAAAGTAAAACATTTTAAACTTTGATTTTATTTTATGTCTTAATTTTGGGGGATTGATATTAAAAATTTAGATATCTTATTTTGAAACTAAAATTTATTTTACAATTTTGAAAACTTAGATTTTTTTTACTTTACATTTTTAATTTTCGGAGTTTTTTTTCAGTTTATTTATTATTTTTTTAACTTAAATTAATTTTACCTTCCTTTTAAAAGATTAAAAAAATTAATTCATAATTTAATTTTGAAGATATATATTTTTTGTGTTTTTAAATTATTACTCTTTTATAAAAATGATAAAAGCACTTTTGAATTTTGAATTTTAGTTTTAGTCTATTGTTAGCCGTATAAATTCACCCCTTGGATTTGTTATGGTATAGTATCCGGATGTTTACTTAAAATATTTATACATCCTATTTTGCTTACATCTGACATCAGCTAAAAGAAGTTAACCTTACAAATTATTTTCCTTACAGCAATTTTTTGTTGCAGTTTTTAGTCCCACAAAGAGAATATTGCTCTATCTGTTTCAAAAATAGTAAACAATTTTGCAATAAGGCAATTTACGTGATTAGACAATTTTAAAAAAAAAATGGAGAAACCTTTAAAAAACGACTTGAAAAGCATTGGTACACAGAAAAGTAAACCGAAATGGTCAAAAATAAAAATTTTCATTGAAATAAAATAATTTAAACATTATTTTTCCATATTTATAATAATTTTCCTTGTAGATTTTAGAGTCAAAGAATGCTTGGCTTTTAAGAAGAACACCTAAATAAAATCATTGTAACCGTAAAGTTTCATAGAAGGGACAATTGGAAAAAAAGTATTAATGTTTATTCTTGAAAGGAAAACCGTTTGTTTAGCAGAAAATTAAACGAAAATAATATACAGGTCAAACTTCCAGGTAAGAATTAATCTTAAATTTATCTTATTTTACTTATAATATTTTTTCTTGTAGCTTTAAGGATCACAAAAGAGAATGCTTTTTTAAGAAAACCTAATAAAATTTTTTGATCAAAAAATACACAGAAGGGACAATTTAAAAAGTTTTGAATGGAAAACCTTTCAAACTTAACTTTCGGGTATTTAACAAAAATTAAACCGAAATGGTCAAAAACAGAAATATTCATATAAAACATGTTAATCTTATACATTATTATCCCTCACATTTCAACAACAATATTTTTTTTCAGGTTTTAGTCTCACAAAAGAGATTACTCTGCTTTTAACAAATGTAAGTTTTGCTACGCAAGAATTTTAATTTAAGAATTAATAATTTCAGAGGCATTTACGTGATTAGCAATTTTAAAAAGCATTTTAATGGGAAAACCTTTAAAAAACGACTTTGTAAACAGAAGAATGGTACACAGAAAAGTAAACCGAAATGGTCAAAAATATTGAAATTTTCATCTGAAATAGAATAATCTTAAACATTATTTGTTATCCATCCCATTTATAATATTTTTTCTTGTAGCTTTAAGGATCACAAAAGAGAATGCTCTGCTTTTAACAAATAAAAATTTTGCTATGTAAGAATTTTAAGTAGCAATTTACGCAGCAATTACGTACGTAGCAATTTTAAAAAGGATTTGAATGGAAAACCTTTCAAAAGCGACTTTATAAGCAGAAGATTGTTAAACAGAAAAATAAACCGAAATGGTCAAAAATATTGAAATCTTCATCAAAAATTAGGATAACCTCAAACATTATTTGTTATCCATCCCTTTATAATATTTTTTCTTGTAGCTTTTAGAATCACAAAAGAGAATGCTCTGCTTTTAGCAAATAAAAGTTTTGCTATGTAAGAATTTTAAATGGCAATTTACGCAGCAATTACGTAAGAAGAAATTTTAAAAAGGTTTTGAATGGAAAACCTTTGAAAAGTGACTTTATAAGCAGAATACTTTTAAACCGAAATATAAACCGAAATGGTCAAAAATATTGAAATCTTCACCTAAAATAGAATAATCTCAAACATTATTTGTTATCCATCCCATTTATAATATTTTTTCTTGTAGCTTTAAGGATCACAAAAGAGAATGCTCTGCTTTTAACAAATAAAAGTTTTGCTATGTAAGAAATTTAAGTATCTACGCAGCAATTACGTAAGTAGCAATTTTAAAAATATTTATATGGAAAACCTTTGAAAAGCGACTTTATAAGCACAATACTTTTAAACCGAAATATAAACCGAAATGGTCAAAAATATTCAAATCTTCACCTAAAATAAAATAATCTCAAACATTATTTGTTATCCATCCCATTTATAATATTTTTTTATAGCTTTAACAAAAGAGAATGCTCTGCTTTTAGCAAATAAAAGTTTCGCTATGTAAAACTTTTAATTATCATTTTACGCAACAATTACGTAAGTAGCAATTTTCATTAAAAAGGATTTGAATGGAAAACCTTTGAAAAGCGACTTTATAAGTAGAAAATTGTTAAACAGAAAAATAAACCGAAATTGTCAAAAATATTGAAATCTTCACCTAAAATAGGATAATCTCAAACATTATCTGTTATCTATCTCATTTATAATATTTTTTGTGGCTTTTAGGGTCATAAAAGAGAATGCTCTGCCTTTTAAGGAGAAAACCTAAATAAATTCCTTGCGACCCTAGGATTTTAGAGGAGTGACAATTTAAAGAAAAATTTTTATGGAAAATCTTTAAATGTCGGGTCTGTTTAGAAGAAAATTAAAGCGCAACGGCAAAGAAAAGAGCGAAATCTATCATGGCAGGTAGCGGTGAGTAACCAGTGGGTGAGCGATAAGTAAGTGGTCAGCAGAAATCAATGCGGAAGCACCAGAAAGGCCCATAATGACGGGTCCCCTGTGCACGGAAATGGGGCATTAGCTGTTTCTGCGCCGAGACGTTTTCTGCTGTCCGCGGCAGGAGCTCTTGACCAGCCTCCCGACCCGCCCATTTTTATGTGGCGACAAGGGATCGGCAATAAAACGCGGCAATGAAAGTGCCCCGGCCTGCAGAAGGCCATGCGGCTTGATTAACGCTTAAATAATTTACACGCTCATTCCGTGTATGACAGAAGCGTGCGCAGAACTTGTAAATTGAATTTTTACTAGGTGAGGCTCAAATGTTTCAAAAATGAGGTCAAATATTCAGTTAATACATACAACATTCAAACAATAAGCTACTTCTTTGGCAATCAGTTTCGAGTTATTAACCCTTGAAACTAACATGATTTACTTAATTTAAGTATACATAGCTCCTTAAACCTTCCTTATAACGGCATGTATTTATTCATCATAAAGTAGACTACTTTACTTCTTTTAATATGAATTTTTTACATGTTCTTCAATAAGTCTAAATTTATAAAAAAAATATTTAGTTTTGTTATTTTGCATAGTATATATTTTTAAGTTACATAAAATATACACCAAATAAAAATAGAACCTTCATTAACCAGCCAGATAACTTTGGACAGATGCATATTATAAACTAAATTTTTAAATCAAATTGAATATTAACCCTTTGACTGCTCATCCCATGATTTTCACAACCAATTCAAATGTAGCAAAATTTACTCATCCCGCGATTTTTGAAGACATGTGTTTTTCTTCCTTTATTAAGAAGCACATTCCGCCTTCTCAACGTTTAACCAGTGGAATAAATTATATACAGTATTAGACATTTAATTAGGTAATAAATAGAATTATATGACTGGAACTATAGTTATATTAGATAATAGAATTATAAATAGTATGTTATAAATAGAAATTAACTGTGTTTCAATTGAAATTTATTAAAAAACAAATATTTTATGTGTTAACATCTGAAATTTGATTTTCTGAAAGCTTAGTTTCTCATGATAAAAGTCAACATAAAAATATATATATATATATATATATATATATAAAATATATATATAGTATATATATATATATATATATATATATATATATATATATATATATATATATATATATATATATATATATATATATATATATATATATATATATATATATATATATATATACTTAAACTATGCAAATAATACGCAATTTTTAAAGATATCTCTGTTTACAAACTGAGCAGTCAGAGGGTTACTGTGTGTTTCATTCTATAAACTTATATATTTTAAAAGTATTTGGCTTTTTAAAACATAAAAATGTAAAAACTCTTAAGAAACGTAGAGTAAAAAAAAACTGACTTTATCTTGCTGTAAAATAAAATTATCACTGGTACACTGATAACACTGGTTGACTTGTATAATATTTTTTGTGGCTTTTAGGGTCACAAAAGAGAATGCTCTGCCTTTTAAGGAGAAACCCTAAATAAATTCCTTGCGACCCTAAGATTTCAGAGGAGTGACAATTTAAAGAAAATTTTTTATGGAAAATCTTTAAAAGTCGGGTCTGTTTAGAAGAAAATTAAAGCGCTACGGCAAAGAAAAGAGCGAAATCTATCATGGCAGGTAGCGGTGAGTAACCAGTGGGTGAGCGATAAGTAACTACGGTCTACTGTTTTGCTACACGAGGACAGCTAAGATTGGGATCTACTGCTTACAAAAAGTACAACCAACATCCATTCCAATGTGGCATTCGAGCACATAAACTCCGGAACCAAAGAGTAATAATAAATAAAATAATAATTAGCATTTATTTAATATAAAAATAATTTATAATTTGCACACTTCAAAAGTTATTTTGCGGGTAAGTAGATTTATATATTTTTCCTTTGATATAAATATAAACCAGCTCAATTTATATCCGCCCGTCGTATGAATTGTAACCCCTATTGTTGTTACTTTCCCGTACTACTGAGGAGAAACCTACGTATCTTGCTGATTGGAGAATGTGCAGTATGGCTATTCCATAGGAAGAACATGCAGAGTTCGTAGCGGAACTTAAAATTTTATAGAGTTAAGAGAACGACATGTTACTCTTTCAAAGACAGAAGACAGAATGATCAGGAAGTACATGGATTACAGGGTTGAATCCCAAAGCGAGACGCGGAGACGAAATCTTTCCTATAGAAAGTAGCTTAGCGCTCTCAACAGTAAAAAGGAACTTGGACTGGTGAAAAGTGAACCGAGAACAGCTGGAAAATGAGGTGAATGAACAGGAAAATAGCATGTAATGCAGAGCTAGCTTTGGGAGACAATTAAAAGAATATGAGCTGCGGTAGTTTAGTCGGCAAAGGCAATGATCTCGTACATGAGAGGTTGCGGGTTCGGAACCAGAGCCAGCCTATTCGCCGTGTTCGTTAAAGGCGACTGGGACACGTAAAATATGTTCGTGGTCACAATGTACTACAAGTTTTCAATCAATACCTCTGGGGGTATCATGCTAAGTCTATGGCTCTTCTTCTTGGTTCTTGCTTCAAAATTACGAGGACCTACTTGACCAAAGTAGTTCTTTCCTCTTAATGGCACTCATTAAAATGAAAGACTAACCCCTTGGTCTTAATACGAGAGCCTGCAGGCTTAATCGTGCTTGGTTTGTCCTAGTAGCATGAGAGACAACAACAACATTAAAAGAATTTTAAGTCGCAGACACTCCTTCATATAAGATACTTTGTGGTTGGGAAAATAGATTTGAATAAATAAGAATGGAAAAGAGGAGAATTTTTAAGAGATATTAAAGTGTAATAATTTTGACATATTACATAAATATATTATTTTTTTAATTTATTGATTCATGTAACGAAGTATCTTCTATAAAGTTAGACCTCTTTTAATGATATAAGAAAAAAAATTCTCTAAACAGAGTAGAACTTTTCTTAGATTGAATCAAATAATTGGCTGCATATAGGGACATTTTAGCTAGAAAGGTACTATGTCCAAATGGACATAAATAGTTTAATAACTTAAATAATTTAAATTTAAAATAATTTTTCGATGAGCTTTTATCTGCCATGATTTTAAATAAATACCGACCTTACATTTTAACTTACACTGGTGTTACACGTGAGTGAAACCTGGAAAATCTCTATACATGGCTTGTCCGATCAACTCGGTTGGTCAATGAATTCGAATACTAGATAAAATTATTATCTTGAATAAAGACGATACAATTGTCAAACAATAAAGGTTTGCGAGGCTCGATTATAAAATGCCGATCCAAATGAAGCAATTAAAAATAATACCATACATTCACAATTTGGGAAATTGTTTAAAGAATTGCCTTCTACCTTCGCTAGAATGGAAAAATCGTTCTGTAAAAACATAATTCTACAAACTATTTTTCAAATGTTCTTAAAGAACGATAAGGTTACTGAATTTTTTAAAAACAATCAATAGGTAGTACATTTATTTCTTCAGCAAGAGAAGGAAACTGGGTTTAATTGTAATCTTTATCTCAATATTCTAATTTACTTTTGGTTCATCAAAAAATAAGAAAATCTTTAATTTGAAACTTTGTACTTATATCCTGAAAAACGTACAAAAGAGAGAGTGACATGTGACTTTCGAGACTGCTTAAATGATCAAGGATCACTCGGATCAAGGTTGCCGATCAGAAAGCACTGAACTTTTTTAAGTCTCATGGGAACAAAATCACATGATTCGCTGTAGGGTCCGACATCAACAATAAATGTGTACAATCTTGCAGAATTCTATGAAGAGTTGTTACACTGTACAGGTAATCGGTAAACCGAAGCGTTTTGATCCTCAATAAATTTAAGTTCCACAACGTTAGACTTCGTTTCCATCGATGGCTTCACGACTACATTTCGACTAATAGTTCTTTTTGCCCAGCAAGTCCCAGTAAACTAAAAAAAATTGGTTCTTATCATTCGTGTAATAGGTGAAGAATATTTTCATTGGTTACATGTACATATATATATAAATATATATATATATATATATATAAATAAATATATATATATATATATGTATATATATATATATATATATATATATATAATATATATATAATATGTATACATATATATGAAACCAGTGGCGTTTTCGCGTTCCCACGCCACAGGTCCGAGGTTCGATCCCCGGGCTAGGCAAGGCTTACTCAGCCTTTCATCCCGTCAGTGGGTAGAGAAATTGAGGACCAAGCATGCTTGGGAACTAAACACTGGGGGTTCTGCGTTAGGCTGATCACCTAACCGGAACATATGCTTCGCAACCCAGGGCCCTTCGTCTAAAAAACAGAGATTGGCACCGTAGGCCCTGGCCCCCTAGGGGCTGTTGCGCCGAGGAGGAGTATACATGTATATGTATATATATATATATATATATATATATATATATATATATATATATATATATATATATGTTTATATATATATATATATATATATATATATATATATATATATATATATATATATATATATATATATATATATATATATATGCACATATATATGTACATGTGCATACATATAAATATATGTGTGTGTGTGTGAGGAATTCTCAAAAGGTAAGGTTACAAATCCTTCTATGAAATGCGTACATTTTACTTCATACAACCAATGTTCCGCGTTGGAATACAACCATTACATCCAACTAATAATATATACACGAGATAATTTTTGACATTGTGTCCGAATCGGTTTGAGAAGTTGTCACTTCGTGAATGAGTTTAATTATTCCGAGTAAAAAACCTGTTCTTGATTGTTCAGTAGCCACGTTGTCTTGAACTGTATCACCTTTAACCTAAATCCAATCGCATGCCTCCAAGCTGCTACTTGAAGTAAAGAAAGAAGTGAAAGTCGCTTGGATCAAGGTCCGGGCTGTAGTAAAGTCGTTCGATGATGTCATTGTAGTCATCGGTGATCATTTTCCAAACTTTCGACATCATTCTGCAATGTTCTGAAGAGACATTACAGTGTCTCTGTAATCATCTGCCAGCTACTGGTGAAATTCAGTCGCTGTTACATGTTTCACCCACAGAAATCGACTCACAGAGCGGATTTCTTCGTGAGATCAGTTTTTCAAACTACTTGCCATTTATGTTAGCATTACGACTAACACTGGAGGTGGCAGGTGGCTGAACTTCTTCAGTTCCCAATTGCATATATTAGAATTACCGCAACCTACTAATTCTTGTATAACAGACAAAACTCCAGTAATATATGAAATCTCTCACTTCCAATTTAAGTAGCCTTAGTTATATAATAATGTTTAAAATGCTATAAGATAATATATTTTTTGCTGCTTTTTTCTTAGGTTTACATTAGTTATTTATCTATTTTTATTTGGCATATTATTTCTTTTTAATTTCAGTTTCGCAGTTTTCAGCTACACCAAGCTATTATGTTACTATGAGTAGCCACTTCATCGTTTTTAAACTTACATGCATTTAACATGTGTCTCATGCAGTGGAGTACGCAGAATTTTTTCAAGGGGGGGTTCATAATTCTAAAAAATAATAGCCCGCATAATTTCTACTAAAATTTTTATTTTTGCCATTTTGTCTGAACTCAAGGGGGGAGGGAAACTCCTAAACACCCCCTTACGTGCACTCCTGGTCCCATGCTTTATATTTTTATTTTCATACGTATCTTGATTCTCTTTATATAATCTCGCAGAAAAGTACTTTTCCGTTTTCTGACTGCAAAGTTAAATAGCCAAATCTCACAAAGTATAGTACTTTTGTTTGTTAAGTTTATACTTAAGTTAAACATTTAATTAAAATAATATATCTGATTCGTTTTATCTAAATGAGTTATTTTATTTTCAAGAATTTTAATATATCTAGTATGTAATATAATCTAAATTCTAGTATAGATTTTTAAAATGCTAAAACCTTTAAGAATCTTAATTATCCAGATAGACGAAAAGCTAGGAGCTTTAGTGGTTACTAAAGCATACAGCTAAAACTTGCACGAATCATGCATTTTATTTATACCCCAATATGATCATAAGTAATTGTTGGAGTAACTGGATTACCGTATAACCTTTTATAATGATGTTTGTTCGTGCCTATAAAAAAGCAACCAGTAAAATATTGCAAAAATAAATTTCCATAATGGGGAAAAACGGGCTTATTCGTAATAGAAAAGTATCTACTAATAATTGCAATTCAAAAAACTGAATGATAATACACTTTTCCTGAACTAAAGTTTATACATATCCGCAGTACGTAGTCAATAGAAAAACATTTCATAAACAAAATATCCGATTTGCTGCAGAAAAGTTAAATTAACATATTTCAGCTATTTTCCTGGCGTAATTTGAAATGTAGGTTAGCATTTACAATAAAAGGTAGTTAACCCACAAAATGTTAAAAAATAAAGCATTTTTCTGTAATAATACAACGCATTATGTTTCAGATTAAAGAACATTTTTATAACAAATTTACTGTTATATTTCATAACTTTCATCACCGTCTGCTATAGTTTTTTTAAAAAAAGGACCAATTTGACTTATTAAAGGTTGTACTAACAATCAGAGTGTCCAAATATGCTAACTTTCATCAATTGTTTCTGTTGTGAATGTTGAAATGACTTGAATGTTGACTTAAAGCAGTGTTTCTCAACCTTTTAGTATTCACGGCCCAATTTTCAATCATAATTTTCATCGCGCCCCCTCCCCACCGCGTACAATAAAATGTATACAATAATAATGTATTTTGAGCATTATGGCGCTAAACCTGCACTACAACCTTAATTTTAAACTTTGCAAATTACCAAGAATACGGAAATTTATTGACATTTTGCAACACTGATACTCAGCATTGAAAAAACAATAATCCTATGCCTTTTTATTGCTCTTGCGTCCCGCCATGTCGGGCATTCTCACGGTTTCGCGAGAAGTTTCGATTTGTCTGGAATTTGTCTGGTCAGCTTAAAAGTTAAGTTAGGAGCGTGCGCAGATGTGAACAAATGTTTTCTCATAGGGAGAAGGAGAAAGTTCTATGACGCCAATTTCAATTCCAGACAATCTCATTCGAGTCGATCCTTCTTATCGCTATTGAATCTATTCTTAATGTGTATGTTATATATATTTTCGTGTAATTGCAATTCACGGTATTAAATATTCACGGCAGCAGACTTATGCAGAATCATGGATAAATTTTTAAGCGGGCGTAAGCGAGCATTAGACGATAGACAAGCATCAACAAGTACACAGACGAGCGTGGTTCCGAAAATAAAATCAAGAAAATATTCTCAAGAATACTTAAATTTTGGGTTCACTAGTACTGAAGTAAATGAAGAAGAAAGGCCCCTGTGTATCATTTGCTCAAAAATGTTGGCGGCAGACAGCATGAAACCTAATAAACTTAAACGACATTTGGAAACGCTTCATAGTGAGTACGTAAACAAACCCAGAGAATTCTTCGAATTAAAATTAAAATCATATGAAAAGCAAAAATCATTGTTTAAAAAAACTTTGTCTGTGAATGAAAAAGCTTTAATTGCCTCTTACAAACTTTCATATAAAATAGCCAGATGTAAAAAGCCTCACACCATTGGTGAAGAGCTTATTTTGCCAGCCGCAATTGAGATTGTAGAAATTATGTTTGGAGATAATTTTGCAAAACAATTGCAGTCTATACCTGTTTCAAATGATACTGTTGCCCGTCGAATTGCTGATATAGCTGAAGATGTAGAGTGTCAGCTTTTGTCGAAGTTGCGTGACAAATTGTTTTCAATACAACTCGATGAGGCAACAGATAGTAATAAAGATGCTCATTTCATTGCCTATGTTAGATTTTGTGATGATTTGTCAGTAGTAGAAGAATTACTTTTCTGCAAACCAATAGAACTCAAAGCAACAGCACTCGCATTATTTGCTATCTTAAATGATTTTATGAACGAGGCAAACATAGAATGGAAAAATTGCGTCGGAATATGCACCGATGGTGCTCGTTCTATGTCCGGAAGATTCCAAAGTATTCAAGCACTTGTGAAACAAAAATCGCCACAGTGCGTCTGGACACATTGCATGATCCACAGAGAAGCTTTGGCTTCCAAAGAAATGAGTCCTGGTTTGAATATTGTGTTAACTACGGTTGTAACCGTAGTAAATTATATAAAAATGAGACCCCTGAAATCAAGAATCTTTTCCGCACTTTGTAAAGACATGGGTGCAGTACATTCAGCGTTACTATTTTATTGCGAGGCAAGATGGTTATCACGAGGGAAATTTTTGCAACGTGTTTATGAATTAAAAGAAGAAATCGCCGTTTTCCTAGAAGAGGAAAACAGACCGGAAGCTGAGAATTTTCGCGATAGTTTATTTGTGATGAAATTGAGCTACATGGTCGACATATTCGAGAAATTAAATAACTTGAATCTTCATCTGCAAGGAGCAAATACACATATATTGGATACGAGTGATAAAGTTAATGCTTTTTGTAGGAAATTGGAATTGTGGAGCAGAAATTTAAAGCAAGAAAACTTAACAATGTTTGCAAATTTGAATGATTGTATTAAAACTTACAAGGCTGAAGAACAACATGTAAAAGTTGTTTTTGCAACCATTGAAAATCATTTAGCAATGCTAGCAAAGAATTTTAAAAAGTACTTTCTTGCTGACGACAAACTGATATCAAGTTACAAGTGGGTGAGGGATCCATTTCAAAATACTCCCGAAGGACTCTCAATTGAAGAGGAAGAAACCTTCATAGACTTCACGGCAAGCGGCGAAACCAAAAGACAATTTAGTAATAAATCACTCTTTGAATTTTGGGCAGGAGTGGATGATGAGTTTTCTGCACTAAAAACAAGGGCATTTCGCATTCTACTACCATTTTCAACATCTTACCTTTGTGAAACTGGATTTTCTGCGGTGGCTTCTTTGAAGACAAAATATAGATCTCAGCTAAATATAGAAAAAGAACTGAGAGTGTCTATTTCTAATATTAAACCCTCCTTCGAAAAACTTTGCTCTGAAAGACAGGCCCAAGGAAGTCACTAATAATTATTAAATTTGTTTTTAATTTAGTAAGTTGTTTTAATTTAATAAGTTAATTATTAAATATGTCGAAATGTATTTTGTTTTGTATGTGTGTGTGTGTTCTTTCCTTTCAGTCACTTAATCAATTTTTTTAAATAACATTTTCTCTTGGATATGCTCGCGCCCCCCCATTAGTGTGCTCGCGCCCCCCTAGGGGGGCGCGCCCCACAGGTTGAGAATCACTGACTTAAAGTAATGCTTAACTGACAAGCTGCTTATAAATTAATTATTTTGAACATTTGCAATTACCAGATTATTTCAATTGTTTATGTCTGGGGATTTGGGTCGCAGCGGAAGTGTTCAAAGTGAGGACACTTCCGCTGGAGACACTTCCCTGGAGCCACTCTGTAGCAATTCTGGATGTATCAGGTGTCATATTGTCTTGTTGGAATTCCCCTGGTCCATAGGAATTCACAACGAACATGAATGGATGCAGGTTATCAGACAAGATGCTTATGTACGTGTCACCTGTCAGAGTCTATCTAGACGTATCAGGGGTCCCATGTCATTCGAACTGCACTCGTCCCTTACCATCACAGAGCCTCCACCAGTTCTAACAGTCCCCTGTTGACAAGCAAAGTTCATAGATTCATTCTCCCCATAACTGTACACGTCCATCCGTTAGATATAATTTGGAACGACCAGGCAACGTGCTTCCAATCATCAACAGTGCAATGTCGGTGTTGACGGTCTCAGGTGAAGCTTAAAGATTTGTGTCGTGCAATCTTCGAGAGTACATGAGTGGCCTTTCGGCACCGAAAACCAATACCGATGATGTTTCGTTGAATAGTTCGCACGCCGTACACAATTGTTTGTGTGTATGGGGGGGGTTAATTCCCCAATCTAAAGTAGCTAGCAAATGTACCCATATAGGAACATGCCAAAATAACCTTTTCAAAAATAAATTTTACTGTACGTTTCATAATGGCATCTAAACGAAATTTTAATAAATAAATATTACTTCTTAAACTTCTTAACGTGGTTTTTAACAGGTTGCACAGGAAAATGTATATATAGATGTAGGA
>CM063501.1:53591892-53636892 GCA_032207245.1 Pardosa pseudoannulata | reverse complement strand
CCCAAAATGCTACTGTACTTCCCTTATTTCCAAGGTTAATCAGACCTTGAACTAGATAATTCGTATTTCTTCAAAGCAAAAGATTCTGTTAAGCATTTGTTTCCATTTATTAATTTATTAATGGTGAAATATATGCTGAGAAGTGCATGTCTAGCTTAATTACAGCTAAACTTTAGATGTCTGTCTAACAATCTATGTACCTTAGGAAACTGCATGTCTCGATTTTTTGCCATTTTCCTGCAACCTCGATTAATTCCATTTAAGATTTTTTCTATAAAATATTTCAAATGTTATTTTTATGTTTCTTCAATTAATAAATTGAACCTGATAAAATTACGTAACCTTAAGCAAAACCTCTCTATAAACTTATTACGATTATTTCAAAACCTGAAAGTGGGTTGCATTTTTTAATTTGCTTCATAAATCGACATATAAACCTTGGAAAAATGTAGTTGTCGTTAGGTAATTCGGTACTCTTTCAAAGCCAAAATTTCTATCAAACATTTGTTTTCATTTATTAAGTAATGTTGAAATATATTCTGGAAAGTTTTCATAGCTATATAGCTAAACTGAAACTGTCTATATAAAATCCTGTGTATCTTGGAAACTCTATAAATCGATTTTTTGCTATTTCTTTGCAATATCGATTAATCCCATTTAAGACTTTTTTTCTCTATAAAATAATCTATAAAAAATATTTATAAAATAATAATAATTATTATTATTATTATATCTATAAAATCTCTATAATTATTTTTGTTTTAAATGTTATTTTTATGCTTCTAAAATTAAAAGATTGAATCTGATAAAATTAAGAAATCTCAAGCAATGACAGGTTAGTCTAAAATAATTACGATCCTTCCAAAACATAAACATGGGTTACATTTTTTAATTTGCTTCAAGAACTGACATGTGAGACTTGTAAAAGATAGTTGTCACTAGATAATTTGGTATTCTTTCAAAGCAATAAATTCTTTTATAGATTTGTTACCATTTGTTGGTTATGAAAATACAAGGTTATACAACCACTTGTTTGGATAGCAGTAAAGAATCAATACCGTCAAGTCAAATGCGGAAATCTCGGACAGAAAAAGTAAATAAAAACAAATAAATAAATAAATAAAAATCGGGTCTTTTCTTTAACTATATTTATGGATTCTATATTTATGGAACTACCCGTAATATTTAAACCTTCTGAAAACAATCTGCCTAAGATTAATGCACTAAATTTGCCTGAAAGTCATTAACAATTGTATTGATTTTGTATTGCATTGATAAAAAAAGATAGGAAAATATTTTGACTAAAATGGAATTCGTTTTGACAGTATATTCATTTCAACTTTTTTTGTTCCTTTTGTATGAAAAGTGTACTTCTAAAATTAATGAAAACAAATATGCTGTTAATTAATGCACTAAATTTGTCTGAAAGTCATTAAAAATTGTATTGATCTTGTATTACATTTATAAAAAAAATATGAAAATCTTTTGACTAAAAAGAAATTTGTTTTGACAGTATATTCATTTCAACTTTTATTGTTCCCTTTGTATGAAAAGTATACTTCTGAAATGAATGAAAACAAATATGTTGTTTTCAATAAATAAGTACTGAACTTAACATGTAAACTAGTGCCATAGCTAAAATCAGGCAAGACTCAATTGCCAATTCCAAAATTCACCACTGCCATCTGTTGACTAAATAAGGAAATTTTCTGTTTGTTACAGAATCATCTTTTGAGAAAAAACATTCAGTTTGCTACTTCGCAAAAATACAGCTTTAAAATTTCGCTTGAAATGTAACAATAAAGATATAAATAGGAATAAAAGACTAATTTATATTACTCAGTAATATGTTTCTTCTAAAGATAATCTATTTTAATTGAAAAGTATTCCATTGAAAGCGTATTCCGTTTTTTAAAGACATAGATCTAATAAAAATCTCGATTTGGGGTCAGAGATGGTTGTGTGATGAGTGTGCCGAACTAAAATCCCATGACACGGTCTGGTTCATAAATTTCATATACATACATGGATCTTGCAACTAGAGGGCGGGGGCAATCTTAACGGTCAATGATTGACTAGCTCCTATTGTCCGCTGATAATGGACCCTCTAGGTGACGTTACAAGCATATAATTTACTTAATTTTATTTATATTGTCTTCATTGATTTTACAAGATTGATTTTTAAGGTTTGAGTTTAACAGAACAATTTTACTCTTAAAATTATGAATACCTCAAAAAGAATTTATATTATAACTCATGCATGTTACCTCCCTCAGAATATCAACGTATTCTTTTAAATTATTTTCCTCAAATATTATCTATAGTTAAAGAAAAAACAACTATTACTAATGTAAAGGAAAATGTTGCAGTCTATTCAATTTTTAGATTTAGTTTTTAAAATAAATTCGAATATTTTTGAGTAGGAGGAATTTTACTTAAAATTGAGGCACACAAATGAATGAGACTTGAAAACTTGAACATAACAAATTGGCTAATGGAAAAGATTAAACAGAAAGAGGAAATATATTATCTTATTAAGTACTAAATAAAAGGGTTTTTTAACAAAGCAGAGAGTAAGCAGTTTCCCACCATCTCAATTTGTTAATGTTTTTTAAAAGAGCCTTACATGAAAAATGAGACACAGACAGTCACTTCTATCGCACAGCTCGTTGATCTTTGGGGTTAACCATGCCCTCAGTTGAAGATTCATGCACTTATTTGAAATTCGCGTCCGGTTCGAACCTGACATATTCTTCCAAAGATGTTAATATGCTAAGAATGTGCAAGACATGTAGGGCTTGAAATTTCTGGAAGTCAGGGGAATATAGATTCAGAAAAGCACGACACCTCTTGATGATAATCAAAACTGAAGGGATAATTTTTCTGGGTATGGGGCAGATTATATTGTTATTGCTTGAACGCAACAACCATTAACGCAAGCCACAACTAGCTTCATACTACAAATTATTTAATATGTAAAGAGTTATATACATGTATGTACATCCAAAAATTACACATATGAGTGTTATATTGAAAATCGGAACACAACTTCCGGAGAAATCCGCCCTCGAAAAAAAAATAGCAGATCAGCACAACTACGAGAGACAAACTTCTCTCGAAAAAAAAAATCGCAGGTCAACACACAACTCCGAGAGACAAACTTGCCTCAAAAACATTGCAGACCAGTCCCTCTGCATTATCTCCGACCCCTTTTAAACTACATTCCAGGGGCAGTCCAGGAAACTCCCACTCAAAGGGGATTCGCATATCCTGACCCAAAAAGATGGTAGCTGACCAAAACGCCTCTCCATTATTGGCTCAGTAATAGAGACAGTATGTCTGATTCTCCTCCGGTCTGTCCTTCCTCCGGCGTCGACGTGGATGACAAGGCTTCCAAAATCCTTTGAAGAGCCCGACCCTAGAAATCCTCCAGACATAAAGTCTGAAATTCGCGCCGTGAAGAATTTAGCTCTTGTGACCTCGCCTGCCATTGTCTGTCACTCCATACACACAATAAGCGTTGACAATACAATCTTTTTGAGACATTCCTCATAGCTTTGAGGCGATATGACTGGGAGTCCTTACAATATAAAAGATCCAGTTACATATTGTAAAAATTTAAAAAGATGATAAAGATTATTAGACATATTTCAATTAGTATCTGAAAGTAGAAGGATTAAGAGTAAAAAGTAGAAGAGTAAAGAGTTTTTACAAAGTACATTTCCCTACAAAGTAACTCTCGTCTACGCCATAAAGGCTTAAGTCGTATGTGTTCCCATAGTGGTTCTAAATGAGGGAAAACTTTAGGAGCATACCTCCCTTAGGTATATACGAGCGTCACAAGCCCGAGGTGCGGTAATGAAACCGTCTCTCTCGTACTGTCTAGTAGTCTCAAGCTTTCCTCTGTAGAGATTGCTTCTTACTGGGTTGGACAAAATAAAAATCGGACCATGACGGATCTCTTGTAGATCAGCTGCGATATGGTAGCCGCTATGGATCGCTGTTGTATTTGTCTGGTCTTTAGTATCAATTATATCAATTATTCTGTATGTTAGACTGCGTAATCTGATCCGTGAGGCTGGGTCAGATTCAGACTAAAATGATTGTTTTATGGCTGAATTGCTATAGCTTTGTGAAAACATGTAAAGTAAGTAGTACGATGAACAAATACAAAAGTGTGTGTAAAATTCCCGAAGAACTTTGTAAAGGGTTTTTTAAATTAACTTATTTTCTAGTTTTATTTTCAATATCATATTTTTGGAGAAAAAGCCTTCTTGTAAGACATGTTTGCAGTTAGTAACTGAAAAAAGTTTCCTATATTGTAGACAACTTTTTGAATTTTCATGATACTGTACAGCTGGATATTTTATATAAGCTGTCTTATACTATTTACTATCTGCTGGCATGGATGTTGTAGCCGTTCGGAATCGGCTTTAAACTGTAGGTCCCGGTCTCATTAGCCCTCGTGTGCAAAACAGTAGACCGTAGCGCTCCAAACCAAACCAAACCTATACTATTTACTACTAAATTATGGAAACAATTAACTTTCTCATGTGCAGTAACAATATAACTTTACGTGCTCCTATGCCATCATCTTATTGCATATTTATAAGACACAAATTCCCGAAATTAATCGCTTTTGGGGGTCAAATAGACTGGTTCGTTAGAGAAACCAACATACTTGGCATGTTTTCTCCGTTTTGTGCTTTTGACAAATTTGGTTAATTTTGGGAACAAAATACTTACGACAAGTAAAGTTTGAGAACCTTATAAAATCAATATTTTCCACCATGTATCTCGTTGCAAGTCCATAGAGCACACCTCATAGTGATTAATAACAGGAAGTTATCGCCTGTTTAGTGTAGTGTATTTAGTTAACATTTAGAGCTATAAACCTAATCTTTTGTGATTACTCGTTTGGAATCTAATTATTTCAGAATTACAATACTGTTGTAGAGTCTTAAGAAGAAGTTAAGTTTTAAATAGTGTTAGGATGATTATGACTTGCAATTACTACAAATCATAAGCAATAGCATGCAACAGTATGTAGTTCTTTAATTTTAAATTTCAATGTAATTTTTATCTTATACTTAGACAACTGTTTTGAAAATTGTTTTAATTTAGTTTAAAATATTTGAGTATAATATAATAATTATAACTACTAGATTGAATGTCCCAAAGAGAAATGGTTACTCACGACTAATTGATCCGGTTTTGTAGGTTCTGCTACACATTTTGGGATCTTCTCGCAACGATTAGTAGTAAAGTTATAGATGCTTCTTAATCCATCGTATCTGATGTCACATACATAAGGCTGGCATATATTCAGGGGATCTTTATCTACGCTATTACATGTCATGACATCCTCTGGTTCATAGAATTCTGTGAAGGAAAGTGTCATAAGGAAAGAGTTCTGAGCAATTGGTATCTGTAAAGAGCAGAAGCTAATACCTTTCATATATCTATAACTTTATATACTAGGTATGGTCAACCTTTTGCAGCCAAATGATGTCCGAATGTGTAGTTCGCACCTCTTCGGTACTACAGTAAAGTAGTCAAATTCCACTATTGGCATGACAGATGTAGCCGAAACCGACTTTAAGCAGTAAGTCCTGATCTCATTAGCTCTGGTGTAGAATAACAGTAGATTGTAGTGCTCCAAAACCAAACTTATCTTTAAACAGGTACGCAGGCTTTTGGTGTTCTCGATTTGAGCTGTTCCTGAGTTATGAATATTTGTATTATTTTATGTAACTGTTAGGATATTGCTTCAGGTACTATTTCAATTTACGACATTTGGGGTATAGCTAAAAGTCGTATTGAATCAAAAAGATTCATTTACTTAGTGATCGTTGCATGCACTAGGAAGATCGATCATATGTACGCAAACTTTAGGAGGTAAGTGCATATGTATATAAACACTTACCTCTTAATTACCTCCCATTAGCCCCCTTTTAGCAAACGAGTGTACTCTAAACTAACCTTTCGCATGCACCATACAATTCAAGCACATTTTCTACCTTCTTACATTCACAGCTGGGTTGGAAAATAACAACAGGGATAGAAACTTTTTCGCTTAGGAGAGGAAAAGGAATAACTCGATCAAGTAATTATATTACGCTAGTTCATAACACACGTTTATAGGAGCATCAGTCTACAGTAGTCAAAACTTCTGTCTTGGACAAGAGTGTGGATCACAGTCGTGGATCCTGCTGTTAGGGCTACAGCTTCAGGAGAGTCTTGTTTGAAGAAGACAACTTTGAAACACAGTTGTTGGATAGGATTAATAGGAATAGTTGGATAGGAATCTTCAGTAGTCAAAACTGATGTCTTGGACAAGAATGTGGATCACAATCGTGGATCCTGCTGTTGGGGCTACAGCTTCCGGAGAGTCTTGTTTGAGGAATACAATTTTGAAACACAGTTGTTGGATAGGATTGATAGGAATAGTTGGATGGGAATCTTCAGTAGTCAAAACTGATGTCTTGGACAAGAGTGTGGATCACAGTTGTGGATCCTGCTGTTGGGGTTTGGGCTTTCGGAGAGTCTTGTTTGAGAAAAACAACTTTGAAACACAGTTGTTGAATAGGATGAAAGAGGTGGATAGGTGGAGTAGAGAGTAAAATGAGCTTGGAACTTGAAATTTTCAAGCACACCGAGACTCAATTGCACTGTATCTCTCTGAAGCTTCCCCTCCCTTCTCTAATACATACACACATATTGTTCACATTCTACTACTGTAAATTGTTAAAAAAAAAAGGATATTTTAATGAGTAGAAGGCAATAAGAGTCAAACTGAGAATACTCGCATTGAAACTATGAAGATGGATCCACAGATATGAAAAAATACTTCAAAAGAATAAGTAGGCACATAGATGCAATGCGTCACGGTTTTCCAGCCATATTGCATACACTTCTGTTATTTAACCCTTTAATTTTTGATATAATTTAAAAACCACACAGAGAGTCAAACTCCGAGTTAGAGCCACTCCGATATACCACAAACTCCGTTAAAGCACCATATGTGTGAGTAAACAAATCTTCATAGGAATTACAATTACAAAAATCCATTAAAGTGCCAATTAGTTATAACACCAACGAATTTTCTCCAGGCCTAACCCACAAAGTGTGAAGATCTTTTAATTTTTATTCGTTCATTTCTCTTGACTGCATTTTAATTTTTTATTTGTACTTTTCAAGTAATTTCTACTTAAATAGTCTATACTATTCATACCAATACGCGTTTTCAAATAAAGTTGGGTTGAATTCAATATTTTATAGTGTATCTTTTAGTTTCAAGAATGAAAGAGTAAAAATACCAACATAGATTTGTTACTATTCATTATAATTAATTAGTAATTACTTTCGCCGTTAACGCTTATGGTTTCTCAATTTTCTCAATACAACAGTATTAATGAAGTACTGATTTTTAAATAAAATGTTCATTAAAAGAGTTTTAAAAAAATAACTATTAACTGACTGTTAGGTTCTGTAATTATACATACAGCTTCTTCTTACAACAAACAAATACAACAATATAAACAATCTATTACAATATTTCAAAACATGATTTATGAATCAAGGTGAGCAAAAATTTTATTAATGCATTATTAAAAAAATTAGATCCTACTGATAAGAAAATGGTTGTAAATAATGATATTGGAAAAAAAATTCAAACTAATATTTCAATCTTTCTGCCTAAATATATTTAAATGAATAGAAAATTGCCTTAAACTTATTCTAAACGATGTCTACAAAAATGAAATAGATCTTTATTTCCCTGAATCTAGAAAAAATATGATCAAGAGAATAAATAAATGCTTTAATTTATTTTTATCGAGAAATATAAAGTCACTATTCAATTTATTGACAAACTCGTTATAGCTCCAAGTGGTTATCCGAAAGGATGATTGTGCCATATCCGAGTTTAACTACATTTAGCCATTTTTTTCATTCAGTTTTTCTTACAGATAGTACTGTACTTATTTAAAAAGAATCCAGGTGAATCACTGAATTAAAAATAAGACTCCTTTTGCCTAATTAAAGAAAAAGAAGGTGGTTGCAAATAACTATATTATTTTTTTTAAAAATATACAGTTATTTTTTTATATAATAAATTATAACCCGAGCCTAGAAGATTTGGTTCAGCTTATATCGTAATAAAGCAAATATCTATTCAGTTAATTAGTCAAAAAAGAGGGGAAAAACTACATTTAGCCATTTTTTTCATTCAGTTTTTCTTACAGACAGTACTGTATTTATTTAAAAAGAATCCAGGTGAATCACTGAATTGAAAATAAGACGCCTTTTGCCTAATTAAAGAAAAAGAAGGTGGTTGCAAATAACTATATTATTTTTTTTAAAATACAGTTATTTTTTATATAATAAATTATAACCCGAGCCTAGAAGGTTTGCTTCGGCTTATATCGTAATAAAGCAAATATCTATTCAGTTAATTAGTCAAAAAAGAGGGAAAAAAAGAACTACATTTAGCCATTTTTTTTCATTCAGTTTTTCTTACAGACAGTACTATACTTATTTAAAAAGAATCCAGGTGAATCACTGAATTGAAAATAAGACGCCTTTTGTCTAATTAAAGAAAAAGAAGGTGGTTGCAAATAACTATATTAATTTTTTTAAATACAGTTATTTTTTATATAATAAATTATAACCCAAGCATAGAAGGATTGCTTCAGCTTATATCGTAATAAAACAAATATCTATTCCGTTAATTAGTCAAAAAAGAGGGAAAAAAAGAACTACATTTAGCCATTTTTTTTTCATTCAGTTTTTCTTAGAGATAGTACTATACTTATTTAAAAAGAATCCAGGTGAATCACTGAATTAAAAGTAAGACGCCTTTTGCCTAATTAAAGAAAAAGAAGATGGTTGCAAATAACTATATTACTTTTTTAAAAAGTATACAGTTATTTTTTATATAATAAATTATAACCCAAGCATAGAAGGATTGCTTCAGCTTATATCGTAATAAAGCAAATATCTATTCAGTTTTATTCAAAAAAGAGGGAAAAAAGAACTACATTCAGCCATTTTTTTTTCATTCAGTTTTTCTTACAGACAGTACTGTACTTATTTAAAAAGAATCCAGGCGAATCAAGGAATTAAAAATACGATGCCTTTTGCCTAATTAAAGAAAAAGAAGGTGGTTGCAAATAACTATATTAATTTTTTTTACTATACAGTTATTTTTTATATAATAAATTATAACCCGAGCCTAGAAGGATTGATTCAGCGTATATCGTAATAAAGCAAATATCTATTCAGCTAATTATTCAAAAAAGAGGGAAAAAAGAACTACATTCAGCCATTTTTTTTTCATTCAGATTTTCTTACAGACAGTACTGTACTTATTTAAAAAGAATCCAGGTGAATCACTGAATTAAAAGTAAGACGCCTTTTGCCTAATTAAAGAAAAAGAAGATGGTTGCAAATAACTATATTACTTTTTTAAAAAGTATACAGTTATTTTTTGTACAATAAACTATAACTCGAGCCTAGAATGATTGCTTCAGCGTATATCGTAATAAAGCAAATATCTATTCAGTTAACTAGTCAAAAAAGAGAGAAATGCGAGTAGCCTTGTTCACATTTCCCAAGAATTGACAAACAGCAATAATTGCATTAAATTTTTATATGATACTTGGTTTGAATAATTAAAAAGAATGCAATATAAAAATAAATATGCATTTACGTATATAGTATAGCTAAATCTTATTATTAATCTATTAAATATAACTTTCAGGTAATTTTTACTTTTTGTAATAAAGGCTTTATTATTTGAAACATTCCAATTATTATATATATTAAAATATGGAGGGGAAGCTGAAAAATATTTTTCCTTAAGTTGAGGGAGAGCTTAAAAGTATAAAATTCGGAAACCGTTGCCTTAAACAGCATTTCGTAGAGAATTCCACTTACGTTCTAGTAGTCGAGGAATATGAACCTTCTTTCCTTTCACAAGAGTCGTGTTGAAATTTATAGAATGCGTCATCTTGCCTCCCTTTTCACCCTTAATTTCAACGTCGCAGGTGCCAACACGATCATGGAGATACTGTAAATATTGGATAAAGAGGGAAGTGATAGTTTAATAAAATATAAATAGCGTAACATTTTTGACGGGTACCTTATTTACCCGCTTTGTTAAATCAAATATGTCGTGTCACTTCATTTTTACTTTCTCGTATACGTAGTATAGGGACTGTAAATCATTCAAAAATTCAAGCACGAGATTTTGATTTAACTACTCGTTTTGGATTCGAAATGATTTCCCTGAGTTTGAAAATTCCCTTTTTACTATTTTGTATACATCTAACAGGGAAAGTATTATAATTGTCTAAAAATTCAACCTAGATATTTTGGCTGACCTTGAGGTTGTGGACCTCCCTGAGTCCAAAAAGACCCTTTTTGGAATTACGTCTAAGTATATCTACATGTGTGTTTAACTTGAGTACGTTTTCAAATTTAAGGAAACCAAATTTTGAAAACTTACATTATAACAAAACAGCCGTTTTCTATCTACTTTTATGTTACTTCAGTTTTTCGGAAATCACAGCTATTTAACATCCTGCTATTATTCACAATTTGTAATTTTATGTGCTTATTAAGTTTATTAAATTCAATATATTTCCAAAAAATTAATATCAAATACACAGTATAGGTATTAAATATAAACGGGAAAGCAAACTGTCCAAAAATTCGATCTCGAGATTTTGGATCTAAGTTTGAAAATTTCATTTTTACTTTTTGGTATACGTATTACTGGGAAAGTATTGCAATTGTCCAACAATTTGAAGTCGAGATCTTGACTGATCTTCCTATTTTGGACCAGAGTTCGTAAAAGTTCTTTTTTACTCTTTTTTTTACGTAATACAAAAAAAAAGTATTGTATTTTACCAAAATTTTGACTTCCAGATTTCTTCCTGTTTGGGACCGTTATGAGTTCGAAAGTGCCAATTTTACTTTCTTGTATCAGTATAGGGAAAGTATAGTAATTGTCAAAAAATTTTATATTTAGATTAATCTTACGTTTTGAACCTATAATGATTCGAAAATGCTATTTTTACTTTCTTTTATTCGTAATGCTGGGGAAGTATTGTAATTTTCCAAAAATTTGATATCTAGATTTTGAATTATCTTCACGTTTTGGACCACCCCAGAGACTGAAATACCATTATTATAATTTTGTCTCTGTGTTTAGATTTCCGCCTGTCTGTATTTGAACACGATAAACTTAAAAAAAATTCTAAAGTTGAGAAACCTGATTTTGAATACGGACATTATAGCAAAGTTATAGTTTTCTATCAACTTTCGGGTTTCTACCGATAACGAAAAGTAGCAGTTTGCCTACTACTTCCTGTTACTGAATAGCTACTTTCTTTTACAATCCGGTTAAAATCTGATTGTAACAAGGCATATGTGTCTATCTTCTCACGGTAGGGCACTGAAAAGCGCCGAAGTCATCAAAAGATGGGAAATGATCTGAGGAAACTAATTCAGCCATTTACATTCTGATATTCCAACTAGTTAAATTAATTAAAAACTGACCAGAATACCATTTAATTATCCGGCAAATTCATTTTTGGTGAAGAGGTGTTGATAAATGACCTTTTTCTTGCTGTTGGCATCTTTATCGTACGATATTTAGTATTCCGCGTGTACATATATACACTATTAACACTAAAACTACCGGACATTTTTTATAAGGGCAAAAATAACAAAAATGGAGTCATTTGTCTCCTCTTGGTAGATTTAGAGTTAAAATTCGATTGTAAACAAATGTATCTATACATTATGTATTTATGTGTGTATATACATGAGATTATCTTCCAGCTAACCTTTAGAAGATCTTCTCATATGCTCATAAAATTTTCGTTTCCAAAACTATTCCCAATTTTTGATGTATGATGTCGTACAGAAAAGTTTTGTGCAAAAGTTGGCCAAGTCCCAGGCATCATCCTTTCAAAAATATAAATTTGTAATGAAAAATTTTAAAAATATAAAAAATTGTTTAAGTTTTGCACAATACACTTTACAAAATAATAATATTAAAGTACAGAAATGGAGGGTAGACAAAATGTGGTTTCAACCAAACTATCATTCTTTTTTTAGTTTTGGCAACAATCCGCAGCAATAAATCTACATACTTTGGTAATACAAACAGGTGAATACAGTCGTTCCATGAGATTAAGACTCGACATATTACACATGTAATTAAAACTATTAATTTTCAGATTATTGTGCAGTTTGAAATATGCGTATTAACAGCACCAGTAGTGTCTGTGTCATAACCTCCCAAAAATGAACAAAATTATAGAGATGTTTTGAAGATAAGTCTGAATTTATTTTTCGGATTCTATTAGACTCAACACAGAAAGTGCCATAGTTAACCTTATATAACTAGGATTCATCGAAATCTAGAAAGCATACAGCTTGCAAGCCTATTACTGGCGTAAGTAACAAGTAGAATATTATATCCTGCTTATGGCATAAAAAATGGAAAGCAAATTTCTCGTACATTAAGCTTAATGTCACAGGCTTATTATATAAAACTATACTGCATATCATCAGGGCTTAATATTGTACATTGTTAAAAATAATTTTATAAATCACCAATTTTAATTTTCTGCAGGGAATTTCACTGTTGTATGAATGTTTGTGAACATTCAGAATCAAATTTCAGCTGTAGGTCCTAATCAAATCACCCCTAGTGCCGGTCTCCCCAAAGTCGTTTAACGGCTAACCGCAATTAATCTCTGTTTAAACGGAGAATTGCGTCTCAACATTGGTCGGCGCCATTGGTTAATCGAGGTTAACCTTTAAACGACTTTGGTGAGACCGGCCCTCAGTATAGAAAAAATGGCTGTAATTCTCCAAATTAAAACAAGCCAATCTTGTAGAAATCTTGTAGTATTTCCTCTAGCCAAAATGAAAAAACAATGTCTTTCTGGATGCTAAAATACAATTTACGAACTTTTCACTTAAATTGGCAAGCTTTTAAATAAATCATTTTCATGAATAATAGTCACACAAAATACATGAAATCATATTTAGTTTTGTTTTATAATGACGTCAGAAATCGAGTGAGATAAAACTTTGGTAACATAAATTCCCTTCTTTGGTGATTTCTGAAGCATTACGATGACTTCTGATATCTTTATGATGCCTGTGACATATCTTGAACGCAATATGGTAGCACACGATTAGGCAATTTCAAGCATAAGACATCTAAATTCCTGAAAAATTAGACTTTTGTTTGAAAGGAAAGGGCAGGATATAGCCTGCCTATTGGCTATTATAGATATACAAACAAGCGGGGAAGGGTATTAACGTAGTTAGAGACACTGCTTGAAATTGCCTAACAGTTGGTGATAGATAACCGGCGATTAATTTCAATATGATAGCATAGTACTATTTCTCAGATTGTATGTAATCGTCGACTTTGACGAGAACATGGTCTTACTATTGAAAAATTATACTCAAAAATCTCCATTGTTTGAAAGGATATTATTTTATCTTACCAAATTGATATACAGCAACGTCAAATTTCTGTTATCTTGTGGAAACAAATTTCCCATATCTCCACCTATCAGCTTCATGGACTGAAATTATACAAATTAAATAGATAATATTTTGAGCAATTCAGAATAAAGCTCAAACGTAAAGAAATTTACAGTACTTCGCAATCTTCATCATTTCTAGTCACTTTCCAGCAGCACCTTGTTCCATTCACCAATAAATGTAAAGGCTGAGTACCAGTATTTGTTACGGTAATATCTAAAATAACAAAACTGAATTTAGAAATAAATTTTATAAATTATTCAAGATGTTTTGAATTTTTTTAATGCAACAGAAAAGAAGGTTATGTTTTGAATATGATAAAATAACTATCTAGTAATATAACATTTACAGTACAAATATCATAAAAATGTGTATGAACTTATTTAGTTTTCATTAATTATTTAATTTCAGCTTCCATTTTAGAATATTTTGTTTCATAGACTGACAAGTATGCGTTAGTTCGAAGTAAAAAAAAAAAATAAAAATTTGAGACAACTTATATTACTTTTACTAGGATTTAAGACTCGTGGATTAAGACTGTCCACCATATCAGTATAGAATTCTAAACAGATTTAATTCATCTACTTTATTTTAAGATTTTTAGTACTACCATGTTGCGTTTGAGATATGCTACACAAGCGACTTCTGCTTTACAATGATGTCAGAAAGGGAAATTTATGGTATCAAATTCCCATCTCTGGCGACTTCTGATGTCATTATGACGCAGAAGTCGGTTGTGACGTATCTCGACTATAATATGGTCGCAGCCTTAAATGTTTTGCCTAGACTTGCATCTTTTTGAATTACCATGATAAAAAAAAATGATGCAATACCTCAACAATATTTCTAACTCTTTGAAACACCAGGATTTATTTATAAAAAAATTCCCATTGACAAATTGTATGATGCAACTGTAGTATTTCTTAAATTTAGTCAAACACACTGAAAAACATAACAACTTTATTATATCTGCATTAAGAATTAAACAACATGCTTCTAGCTTATCCTAACATCTAAGTGTTGCCAATCTCTCTTTACAATAATCTCTTACATAGTTTGCTGCCAATACATAATATAAAAATACATAATATAACAAGTGAAAATATTTTAAATATACAACATCTCCCCCTTTCTAGTGATATAAAATCTCTGAATCGTGAAGGTGGTTTTACAATGCTACCCTTTCTTCCTATGTATTCATTTTGTGGTACATTTCCTGTATCCTGAGTAATAGCCCTTTGTCTACTATTCCAGTCAGTATCTGCCATATCACCCCTTTCAATGCTAGTTGTCTGCGTAGCAATGCTATCATCAAAGCGCTCTTGAAAAGAAATATTTTCGGGGTCTCCAATGAAATTAATTTTGCCGCAATATATTACCTCTTACAGATTTTACTAAGTAGGATCTAGGGGTCTTACATTTTTTTATAACTTGGCCTGGCTCCCATTTATTACCACACCATATAAGTACACTCTCTCTTCTTAAATTTAGTCAAACACACTATAAAACATAACAACTTTATTATATCTGCATTATGACTTAAACAACATGCTTCTAGCTCACTCTAACCTCTAAGTGTTGCCAATCTCTCTTTACAATAATCTCTTACATAGTATGTTGCCAATACATAATATTATAAATGAATATATTTTAAATATACAACAGCAACTCTAAAGTACCTGAGAGTTAAATATATTGAATACCTTGATGCCGCTTTGATAATCTTTGTATTCAAATCTGTAAATGCTTATGTTATTAATCACTATAATACGTGTGCCCTACACTGATTTTTTTTCAACGAGACTGCTCCAGTTCCTTGAATATAACTCTCGAAGGAAACGGTATTATAGCTGTCGAACCACAGATAATTATATCTCAAAATTAGAAATTTAAGAATAATCCTTTTTCTTCGTAAAAACAGATAAAAAAATATTTAACTTACAAAATATCATCGCGACGTCTCCTTTCTTTAATTCAACTACTCCAGAATCCTAGGAGAAATTTGTATTAATTAAATTAGAACAGTTATTCTAATATAAAATAACTCACTCTTGCTAATGTATAAATGAGCATTAAAGAAAAAAAAATCATCGAAACATAATCCATCATTTTTTACATAAATCTGATAATTGATATATGACATTCATTGTCTATATTAAACTTGATAGTGAAGAACGAGTAAATGGTAAAATTGTTTCTTGTTTTTGTTTTAGATGAGTAAATGATTTTCAAAAGTACCTCAAATTGTAGAGTATAATGAAAAGAACTGTTGGGGTAAAAATATTAGCCTGAGTCAATATTGAATATTGTTCCAAGAAAGTAGTAATTTAGAAATTAATAAAATTAATACTTAATAAAATCGGGTAACTATAGTTAAAATACCACTCAGAACAAACGAAGAAAAGGTATTTTTCAAATATTGATTTTCCGCCAACTAATGCAAAAAAATGTCGTCATAAGCTGTGTGATATTTAAAAATATTTTTCTTTCGATGTATCACTACGATTTATTCAACAATTTTTTACATGTGTAGTTCTTCCGAATGGGACTTCTTGTATATGAGCCACTTGAATAATTATTCAATCTCTGTATATAAAATAATAAAATTGATATTTAAACGAAATAAATCAATAATGATGAAAAAATCTTTTAGAAATTTTTAGCCCCATCTAGAATTTTGAAATATTGATAAAAATGATTTAAGAAAATGATAGATATAACACTGCCGGGGTTTAGCATAAGTCACTAAGTCCAAGATTAACATATAACCAATTTCAATTTCTGAGCCATTCAAAAAAAAATTGTTTTACCGATTTTTAATTGAAGTAGTAAGTTAACCGATGTTTAATGACTGATTTATGCCATGAAATAGCTGTCAAACATTAATTAGATATGACGAACTTTTATTTACCTCTGAATCACATAAATTTTTGGACTTAGCGAGTTTTGCTGGAATGTTGACGATGTATAATTTTTAACTTAAAAGTATTGGACATAAAGAGATTATTGATTTTTCATATTCTTAAGAGTTAAGTTAATTCTGTATAATACCTTAATTAACTTCTTGAGGACCAGCACGTGAATGCACAAGTCTACCGTTGTGAAAACCGTTGCTGTTTAAAGCCATCTAGTAACTAAATCTAGAATTTAACAATTAAAATAAAACTTTCCGATCTCTAATTATGCATACGTGATGCTGGTCTCTCAATATCAACCGGAGATCATAGCGTGGAAACGACGCTGGACTGATAAGAGTAAAATTACTGCGCCGCGTATACAAGACGTTGATTGTGAACGGGTTAATTGCAATACATATTTTATTTTTCTACCTAATGCTATTTTTATTTTTCTGTATATTTTATTTTCTACCAATTTATACCAATTCTCTGTGACGAAGAAAGTTAACCATGATTTCACTCTCGCGCTTATACGAACAATCAATTTGGGCTCTAATATATTCCTCACTGCAATAAAAAAATGTCATATGTAATTATGATTAATGTCTTCAGACAAAAAAAAATTAGTTGATTTATTTGCATTTGATTTGGAAAATAATTTCTTATTCAAGTAATATAATATTGTAATATATAAAAACATGCACCAGGTAATGTAAGCATTTAATTATAAACTAGGTCTACAATTTGTGTTTGATGCACAGATAATAAATTTGTTTTAAAATTATCGAAAACTATCCAGAAATAATATATAAATAATCATTTACCTTAACAGTTAGTGGCAGACTTCCAAAAGACTGAGCATCTATTATCAGTAAACGAATACATAAAATCGGTAATGTTAAATAAAACGTATAAATGCACATTTCAAAAGAATTCTTCAATAAAAGTCAAAATCAAAACAATTGATCTATATTTTTCCAGTTAATTTTAAAAATATTTGCTTCCACGTCATTTCTGATATAAAATCAAGGAGAAAATGCATTATAGTTTGGTGTATGTAGCACATTTATCTTAGTCAGCGGGAGTAAAAAATACTGGTTTGCATTATCAGCATGATTTTCTGGCAGTTATATTATGTTTTTATTTAAGAATTTAATCTGTTCTTAAGAATGCCACAAAAACTGAAGTATAATGCCATGGATCCAAAAGTAATTTAACTGCTACCTCAAGCGGATGATGCTACCTTAGAAATAAAAGGTAGTTAATCAATTATTAACAATAACTAACAATGCTGAAACTGGAATAACTTGTATGGAGCTCAATATCATTGAGTACTCAGAAGATATATTAACAAAAATAATTTGAACAAGAGATAAGAACTTAAATTCCGGATTTAATAATCAGCATTTAACTACAGCTAGAAGAGCGTTAAATTGGGGTTAAACTGGAAATTTTGAGAACTGATTATAACAGCACAATAAGCAGAAAAAAATATTCATATCACTTCCTTCTTTACCCAAAACTTGCTTCTTAATTTTGAGCAAATAAAAGATGTTGGTTTGACTGTAAGAATTATCTGGTTTTAAAGCTTTTAGAAATTGACCAGTAATATTTTTTGATTGTCTCTAGTTATGTGTCTCTAGTTAAATGTTTCTTTTTTGTACTTTGTTACCTTGGATAGGTCCCGATCAAGACATATTTAGACCCAAGGCTTGGTGCTTATTTGTGATTTCACATTTTAAGTTCAGCATAATGTTTAATCTATTTGTACAAATCATAACAACTTCCTTCACATGAATTTGAAATGCGTTTTTTTTTTTTTTTAATATTCAATAAGAACAAAAACTATGATTTGCTTTTATATAACGTTCTGAGTAAATTGTCATGAAATATTGCTTGAAGAATTAACCAGAAGTGTTTTTAAATTCTGTTAAACAACTTAAGTTTTAAAAATTAATTATAAAATTTTGGAGCTCTGGTCTATAACCCAGTCTGGTGATATTTTAATCAGACCCAGAACTTGGGGCACTAGCATCAACTACAGTTAGAGAAAGTTATTTTAAGAATTTGAAATGTTATAAGGATGGGCCACTGAAGTTAAAAAAAGCCAATAGGTTTCTGAAGTAGAGGGATTTCACTCAACGTCACGATCCACTTTAATGCCCTTCCCGTTCATTTTCATGTTTACGACAGCATGTTGCCCTTCCGTTTGAAATTTAAGTTAGACTCTCCCTGAAATGAGAAGTGCCACTCTGCGTGAAACTGCCTTATTCAATTTAATACATTGTTCCGTGTATTTCACATAACCCTTATGTAGGAACTGTTGTGTCCGAGGAATAGGGTGATTTCACGCAGCAGGGCACATCCCAACTTATGACAATTCTGGCTTTAGTTTCAAACAGAAGGGAAGTTTATTATTTGTCTATTGGATGTTGTACACATGAAAATGAAAGGGAAGGGCGTTATAGTAGTTCTTGACGTTGCGACAAATTGCTTTATAGAGCCATTTCGCGCAGTCACGAACTTCTATAATGCCCTTCCCATTCATTTTCATATTTACAACAACCAATAGGCAAACAATAAATTGTCTTTCCGTTTAAAACTAAAGCTTTAATTGTCATAAGTTGAGATATTACCTGCTGCGTGAAATCACATTATAGTGATAAACCCAACTAGTGTCTGAACGAAAATTTAATATTCTTGATCTCATCTGAAACCTAAACTAATTTTTTACAGATTATGAATTAATGTTGATCCCCTTCATGGATTTTAAACAGTTTCGTTTCATTGATATGTTCTCTAATAAGCAAATTAATTCAAAGTTTTTTCCCCCCAGAAAACGCATGGTAAAGCAATTCCTCCTACAACATAAACTATTATATATTTCATAAAGGGATTTAATGCAGGTTTCTCTAATTAATGCAACTAAGTTAAACCTCTTGTACGAAATTACAGTGTCTGGTTGAGACTAACACACCTGGCAGTTGCATAATAAATAAACGCCATTTAATTCTAATCGACTATACTGCTATCAGAACTTGTGATGTTGCAGCTTTCCAGTTGCAACTTGCAGAACAGTAATCGAAAAGCCCATTGATTATTATTATAAAGAAGTGAAGTGAGATAAAAAAGCCTTTTAACAATTTGTAAACAGAACGAAATTATGAATCATGTCATGTGAGGATTAGATTAGTCTTCTATAAAATAATGAATTGTTAGTGATCGTCATCCAGTTATCTTAAAAAGCTTTCAATATGAGTTTTTTCTCAAAAAAGCCGACTACTGCTGGTAAGTCATGTCTCAAAATTTAAGCGTAATTGTATTTGTATTTGTTTACATTAGTTGTTTCATTAAAACCGTTTAAAATTTTATGATAATTTCAAGGAATGCAGTAATTATCATCATCTGGTTTTAATTAAACCATATTGAGATGTAATTTGAGAAGTATTTAATTGTTGCTTGCCAAATCAAGCAGAGTATGAACTGGTTTCTTCACTATGATGCAATCGGCTGTAAAGCAGTTCCTCACTTTTAGTTATTTAAAATTATTTAAACATGCTTAATTTTGTATATGTGTGTATACAGTTGTGTTAGATATTCTGTCATTAGTTTTGTAGCAATAAAAACTTGCTTTTGTTAATTTTTACTGTTTGTTCCGTATTGGTTGTAATAACCAAGATCAAATTAAATCTTTAGTCTAATAATTAAAATAAGTAATTTATATTAAGGCCTAATTAATTTGAGATTGATTTTAATCATGCATTCTATTTAGTTTCTTATAAATCTTTGAGATATATTGAATCAGTTAATATCAATATTAATACTTTAAGTGTTCAACCAATATACTGTAACATTTTTTCTTGATATTTGACAAATATTGAGTTTTTGAAAGTAAAGGGATTTATAAATATATAATTGCGTTTAACTTAATTTAATATAATTTTAAATATTATTAACTTTTAAATCTTGTAATTGCCCAGGTATGACTTTTTCTTTTTCTTTACATTATTAATATATTAATTTCCTTCTCTGTTGCACATAGTATATGCATGTAATTTGCTGACTTGTTTTGAATTTCCTTAAAGGTAACATTTTGAATCAATTTTTGATATTCATTTTAGAGCTAATGCGTGAGCAGAACAAAATTCTAAGAAGAGCTCAACGTGATGTTGAAAAAGATAGAAGAAGTTTAGAAAGGCAAGAAAAAGAACTGGTAAGCTTTTGTAATTTTAAATGGTTTTATAATGTTATAATTTTATTGTTGTTACCAATCCATATTTTGAAAACATTGAAACATTTGTGCGTGTATATTTTTAAAGAGCTTTGTCAAACATCAGTTATAAATTTTAAAGGGTATATGTTTTCTTTTTCTCCATCTTCCAGTTTTTGTTAGTATAATATCTGTTAAGAAAGAAAAGCTCTTTAAGTTTTGAAACAGCTGTATGTTCAGCTTTCCCTGTATTCTTATTTGCATTTTATTTATAATTTTTCTTATTACTCTTTCAACACACATTTTTTTTAGTTTATTTTATATGATACAGAATAATCTTAATGGTGTTTTCTCTGTCTATGGAAAGAAAAATTTATTTAGTAAGTTAAAGGAGATAAATATTTATAACTCATAATCAGAGACTGACAAAAGTTGTAAATTCTTAGGAGCCAGGAAAAATTCTTAGGAGCCCATGTCACAAGTTCTTTCTTCAACTTAATGACTTTAACACATTCACTGCAGAATGACACGTGGGCTACTCATAATCAAATAGGGTTTTTTTTACAACAGGTCGAGGACAAGGAAAATCTTTTTGATTAGATTATACAACGGAAAATTATATCAGATAATGTAACTATAAATCTTAAAAGAAATTATTAACATTAACAATGTCTTTGAGTTTTTGCTCTGAAATATCATCTATCAATTGACTTCTCAGGATTGAATTCCTGCAAAGATGGTCCATTTAAGTGAATAAACATCAGGCTATTTAAATATTCTCTCCTTAAATTTGAACATAGTTTGTTTCTGATGACATTCATTGCACTGAAACCACTTTCACAGGAAGATGTTGAAACAGGAAGGGTCAGTACAATTGAAAGAAGATTTGTTGAATGTGGAGACCTGTCCTTCATCAAAATAGACCTTTCAAAAAGAAAATTAAGTGATAAATTTTTCCTAAGAACTTTGAATGCATACCATTCATTAATAATTTTAGAAATATCATCTTCACTGATAGCAAGACAATCAGCAAAATGTCGAGAAAGCAATTCAATTTGAAAAGCAAGTCGCCAGGGGTATTTTTTTAGTTGCAACCTGGTGCCTGGGTTTCATCAGACCATGCTCATTATAAAATGAAATAGTTCCTCCTATTAAATTATTAAAATAATTGTTCTGTGATCATAAGCAAAGAAATCTCAAGCTCAAAATGAAGAGGGTGATATAGAAATTCTTAAAAATTAAAGGAGTGCTATACTAAAACTGGAAAAATAACTAATATGCAAATGAGCTTTTCTGGAAATTGGAATGGAGTTTCTCCAATAAAAAAAATCATATAATTTTAAGTTAAAAATAATAAACTGTCATATAGCCAAAACTTTGAATCTAAAGCAACAGTTTCTAAAGCATTGAATTTGAACTAGGAGTTAATGTGTTTGTGCTCTACGGGAAATCCCTAAATTTCCAGGAATTTCACCGTATCTGTTTCTCAGCTCTCTTAGAAATAAAAGTACAAATTATTTCCCCATATCCCTTTCTATCGACTTTGGAAGCAAATCAAAGTATACAGAGCTCATTGTCTTATAGAGACTTTCAAATTACATTCCAACTACTGTGATGTGGTCTACTAGACTGTGAATCTTAAAGTTGCAATTTGACAAACTACTTTGACAGCATACTGTAGGTAGGTACAGAAAAGGCAAAGCTAATGGTCAATTTTGAGGGTAGAAAGTCTTAAAGATGAAAGCCAGAGATTTTGTTAGATCACATAACAGCAGTTAAGGATAAAATTGTAACAGAGATGACATTTACACTGTACAAGGAAAGTACAGAATAAGCTTAAAACAGCATATTTGTCCTATTAAAGTAAAGAATGTTTATCTTGTGGATAGAAATGCTTGAGAGGAAAGACAGATATTTTGTTAGATCACATAACAGCAGTTAAAGATAAAATTGTAACAGAGATGACATTTACACTGTACAAGGAAAGTACAGAATAAGCTTAAAACAGCATATTTGTCCTATTAAAGTAAAGAATGTTCATCTTGTGGATAGAAATGCTTGAGAGGAAAGACAGATATTTTGTTAGATCACATAACAGCAGTTAAAGATAAAATTGTAACAGAGATGACATTTACACTGTACATGGATGAAAGTACAGAATATGCTCAAAATAGCATATTTGTTCTATTAGTTAAAGTATAGAATGTTCATCTTTATTTAAAGAAGTAATTTTGATAATTTAAGAAAATCTGCTTTTATTTAAATTTTTTGAGAGTAAAATTAAGGTTTTTATATTTGTTTAGTACATTTTCTTACCTTTAAAAGATTCCTTATTTTATTGTTCTTATAGAAGTTATTTAATTTCCCATCCAAGATGTCATTTACTAATTACATGATTTTACACCGTACTTGACTTATGTGTCTCTAAGGTTTTTTTTCTAACCCAGAGTTAATAGTAATAATAGCACTATATAAAAATAAATATTGTATAAATTTTTCTAACTACTAATCTTAAATTATAGTAAAAAATAATTTAATGAACTAACCAGTACAATATAATTTAATATCTTTCATATATTTTTATTTACAGTAAAATTTTATTTCTGTCCCATTTCACAAGATGTTTTCCCCATAAAAATTAAAAAGTCTCGCATTCATATAGACTCACTCTCAGTAAATATTCTCACTGAACTAAGATTTCTTTTATATGCTTTGTATTTCTAGAATTTTTTTTTCAAATTTGAAAAAAATTATAAAGATTCTACTCTAAAAAAATACTTATCTATAAATTTTAACAATGATAAATGATGTCACCAGTAAATTAAGAACTGACACAAACTTATACAAGGGTGTTAAGAAATAAAATTATGAATTGTTTCCCTTAATATTTTCTATTTACTTTAAAAATAAATTAAAGAATACATCACATTCTCTATGACTCTCAAATAATTCCCTTGATGTGACACAATCTTCTGGATTCTGCATCATAAAATAACAGTTGGAATTTGGTAATCTATTTTCACAGCACAATTTAAGAAGGTTCATAAAAAGGATCAAGTTATTTATTAAATAGAAGGTGAGAAATGCTTAGGGGTGAAAATCTTAGAAGCATCTTAGAAGCCATTTACATGTGCCAAAAGCAGCGTAAAATGCAGGGTAGTTCCGTGAATTGTACTCCCCTTTCAAAAATTATCCCTAGCTAGGGAAAAAATGAGGGGTAGAAAGAACCCACCTTTCTACCCGGGTAATTGAAGAGTTTATTCTCCTTTCCCATGATCCTTTGCATATGTTGTGTGCGGTGCTAAATTAAAAATGGCCAACTTTGCTGCTACTGTGTTCATAGAATTTGTACAAATTTCTTCTATTGCACATGATTCATAATTTATCACAAATTGTATATATTGTTGTAAAGAAAAACATTTGTTAGTTATTCATTACAGTTATATTATAGCATATACAATGTAAGTGATAAGTTTTTTTAATATCAATAAAAGTGTTCTAGTTAAGATTATAATTTCGTGTATTAAAATGTTTCATACATATGTCAGAGGTTGATTATACAAAAAAAACTTTAAAATGATCAATTTGCTTGAAACTTACCTATAAATCATTGAGTTATTATCTGTTACGTAGTAAAACAAATATATAAAAGTATATCATGTTTGATATGTAGTATATAATAAACAGATTTTTGATTTTGTTTTGAGTTGGGAGGATATTTAAAATAACAAATTCAAAATATTAAAAAGATAGATTATAACATGAATAATTTTTCAGCTTAAAATGTTCTACTCCCCCTAAATCATTCCCAGAATTTATATCACTTTCATTCAAGTTGTATTCGAATTTTTGTTCACATTTTCCACTAAGCAAGGTTAAGTTTTAGCAAAGTAAAATAAATAAATAAATAAATAAAAAGTTTATGCTAGTAATAATGCTAGTAAAAGTTAAATAGTTAATAATAATAGTAAGGTTAAATAAATAGTTTCTTGCAAAACTCTAGTAAAATTATTTGATATTCTTAAAAATATTCCAAATTGTATATATATATATATATATATATATATATATATATACAGACACTCACACACACACACACACATACTAGACGACATGACAGATGTTGTCCTGTTTTAACGCTGTAAATCCAAAAATTGTAAAATGTTTAAATTCCTAGTATTGTAGAGACGTAACATTTCTTTATTTCCAATATGGTACATTTGCCTAAATTATTATTGGCCGCTACAAAGCTATATAATTTGCTCACCTTTTTATTATGAGAGAACCATATAGGCTTTCATCATTATTTCATCCTGAATTTTTCATGGTATTCATTAAAAATATTACAAAGAACCATAACAAAGAAAAGTAAGTGTCGCATTTTCTATAGCAAATAAACAGTAGCTAGTCAGCGAGAAAGTAGCTCAAGCACAAAGGGATGGGATTGCCTTTCCGTATGATCACATGACTTCTGGCGAAAAGGAGGGTAATAATAATTGACCATATAAACGGGTTTCTCCGACCCTCCAAGCAAAATTCCTTTATCCTGGTAAAATGAAGGGTACTTGACTGGTACATGTAAACGGGGCTAGAGTCTGTGCAAAAAGGTTACTGTAGTTAAGTGCTAAAACTGCCTAAAAGATGCTTTTTTTTCATTGAATGAGATGAAAGTACAGGTAATCCTGGAAAGAGTATTCTTGTAATTTAAAGAAATCTGCTTTTATTTAATTTTTTCAGACTAAAATTTAATCTTTTTGAATAATGTGTTTAGCATAATTTCATACCTTTAATTTATTGTTATTATTTTTTTTATAATTGGTTCAATTTCCCCTCCCTCCTCATTGAAGTATCATTTGCTAATACCTTTTTTTTCCAGCTCTTTTGACATATATACCTATAAAAGTTTTCTGGGACTTTCTTTGTTACCACAAATACCCCTGCTTATTTGAATTAAATATAAAACTTATTGAATAAAAATTTCATAATAAATAATTATATATTTGTGTTTTCGGTTTATGTATCTTAATAATTATTTTTTATTGTTCTTAGGAAATGGAAATTAAAAAGGCTGCTAAAATGGGAAACAAACAAGTAAAGTTTCAATTTAAATTATATTTATTCTTTTATTAACTATGTATTATGTTTCTTATTATACTTCTTTATTTTATCCAAGAGAAAAATAATTCAGCTTCATATCAGTTTTTGTTAAAGCTTTCTTAGTTATTTTATGGCATAGACAATATTTATGTATAATATTTTGTTTAACTTTTAATCTATACTTTTAAAAATATACTACTGAAATATGAATTGAAATTAGAATGAAATAATCTCTAGAGTTCTTTAGCAATGTCTTACAGGAATTTTTGATAATGTGTGTTTCTGTGCTCATTTAAATGTAAAATTGTCAAATACAAAAGGAGAAGAGTTATACAGGGTACTGATGTACCTTTTAAAGTTTACAAATTTTATATTCAAGTAGAAAATAAAAGCAAAAGAAACATCTGTTTTGTGAATACAATTAACAATGGCTTGTCATATTTAAAAATTATATTAAAATTATTTTTGTTTCATTTATAGTAAAAAGATCAATAACATTTTCCTAATTCTTCTATTTTGAATATTCTTGCATAGTGTAAAAGTCCAGAATTTCCTCTCTTGAACTATGTAATATATACATATTTCCAGTTTTAAAAAAAGGTTCAACATTCAACTTAAACATCTAATAACATCTAATTTTCACTGAACAACACAATTTTTTTTTTTTTTTTCAAAATGTGTCTTCAATAAGTGGCTTTACTTTCAGTATTTATGAGTTATTGCCTAGTAAATTTATTAAAATTGTATAAGAAACTTTTAATCAAACCTTTCTTTAATGAAATTTCTGATTTTGTAGATGTAGTACTTTAAAACTTTCTTAAGATGTTATTACTCACCAATAAGTACTTTTGGTTTGAGAAAAATAGATTTTAATAATGTTTAGTAATTAAGGTAGAGATTTAAATATGTTTTTCTTTCATTTATTTGATTTTTTTTAACAGATAGATATCAAAGAATAATTTTCCTGTGACATACCAGTTTTACATTGACTCATATATGTTCTTGTTTCTGTTTCACATGGCATAACCTTTTAAAATGTCTGAAAATATATCTGAGTTCTGTATTCAGGGAAAGATATAGTATTGGTTAACTGAAATAATTTTTAAATGATTTTTTTCACTTTTTTATTTTTTTTCTTTATTCAAATGATTGTAACAGTGTTGAGATGTTTATTTTTATAACTAATGATTAACATATTTCTAATTTCTTTTATAGTTATGTACAGTTTTAGCTAAGAATTTAGTTCAAGTAAGAAAGCAGAAGGCTAGAACTTATACAGCTGGCACTAAGATCCAATCTGTGGGATGTCAGGCTAAGGTAAGTAATTCTTTCTAAAAAACATTCATATTTATATTATAGAAATAAAAAAAAGAAGTTTATTTATTACCACTGCTGAATTTTAACTTATTTTGATACAGTTCATCACCAATAGATTTTCTTTGAAAAGTTTTGTCAAGTGCCCATCAGCAGTTATTTGAAAATATTAGATTTCATTTACTTATATTTTTGTGACTTCTTATTCAATAGTAACATATTTTAATGGTTTTCTCTTATTTAATTTTTCTTTTTAAGAATAAACTAAATACGGGCCCAACCTTTCTCCAATCTTCCACAATGAAGTGTATGTATTTTTTTGCCCATGCTAGTCTTTTTTTTTCTTTCATATTTTCTGTCAATAATGATTTTTTTTTTAAGCAGGACAATGACTGTAAAATTTGAACCCTTTTAAATGTCACTGCATTGTCTGTAAGGATACACACATTCCAGTATCATAAACTTTGATTTTATTATTTAATTAGTTGCAGTAGTATTATATTTCAAATTTTCATATGCTACATGGAATTAAGATGCACTGTCAACTACAGTTGCCCATGTGTTTTAGTGCCACCCCTTTGTCAATATGTTATTTTCTGGTAATGTTTATCACTGAAGTCTTACTAACTTAAACTTTTTCGTCAATATGATGTTATGAAAGGTTTTATTCATGCCTTAATTTCTCCCTTTTTACTATTTAGACCTTTGAAGATTTCTTGGTCTTTAGTCCTTCTGATAATTTAAAACTGACAAAAATGTTAGATAATGGTTAGATTGCACCAAAAGTAAAAGAAAAGTACAAACTATAAAACAAAAATATTTCAGTAACTAAAATAAAAGATAAAAAATAATGATGTATAAATGAAGTTACCTGAACAAGTCTTACTTTTTTGTAAAATTCTCAATTAAATTATAACTTTAAAGTATACACATTTTTACTCCTTGAAATATTCACAAATTCCACATGACCAATGTTGCCATAAGGCTGAAATTTTTTTTTCAAAATAAATAAAACTAAAAGGATAATAGAAAATTAGATGCAAGTTTATGTGGAAACTAGTTTAAAATTTCATCAAGCACATTAGCCTGGGATGAACATATTGTTCTATTGAGCCTCCCAAAAAACAGTTTTATGTACTTCCTTCATAGAGAAGTTCTGCCTTTATATGGATGTATAGAAAATAGTTTTTTGCAAACCCATTTTTTTTTAATTTTTCATTTATGACTCTATTTTACAATTTTTGTTCAGTATGTATCATACCATTTTTTGTATTTTTGAATTTTTATTTGTTGTTCATTAAGTTATTTTGAATAGTATTTATTAATAATTGACAGATGTATTTTATATTTTGAAAGTGTAATTAAATGATATGTTCAGTCATAAACTATAAAAAAATTAATTAAAAATTTATGCAATTCTGATTCTGATTTCGATAATTTTTGTTATCTTTTTTAGGCTATGCACTCCAGTGCCAATCTTGCTAATACAATGGCAACTACAACAAAGGTTTGTTTTTAGATTAGATGATTGTTTCACTTAAAAAAAATCTCTAAAATGTTAAATCAATTTTATGAAAGCTTTATATTGTATTTAAAAGTTTTGAGAAATGCATTAAGTTTTATTTAACTTTAGTGGCATACACAAAGAAGGGGTATGAACACTCCTACAGTGTGCTGTAAAAGTCCATAAAATTTTAATCTTTAACAAAGATAATGCCTCAGCTTATGCACTTATATTTTGACACTTACATTTTTGTCAAATTATAATAAAGCAAACACCTCTTTTATATTATAATTTGACAAATGATCAACATGTGACATACAAAAGTTTGTCTACCCATAGTGGTTTGTCTAAAACCCTATCCATAAAAGAACTCTTTGTATGCCACTGTTTAACTCTGATACTGTATCAGAGTGAAATAAGATTTGACAATACTCTTTAGATTTATTCAATGGTTATCTTTATTTTAGACTATGGGTGCAGTCAATAAACAAATGAATCCTCAAGGCATAATGAAAACTATGCAAGAGTTTGAAAAAGAAACTATGAAAATGGGCATGGCAGAAGAAATTGGTAACTAGCATTAATATTTTTTTTTTCTAAAAACCTTACATGTTTGTTACGTATATGTATGTATGTGTGTGTGTAACCAGTGAAATTATCTTTTTCTGATTACACCAGAAATTAGCCTATATTATTTGAAATGCTCGGCCTTACTGAGCAGTAAGAGTACCAAAGTAATTTGCAGTCATTAAAGAGAGCTAAGTCCAGCATTGTGGAATTTTCCATTTATTGAGGATAAAAATCAACAGGTCAACTGTCTGTCTTTACAAGGCGAGAACTTTGCATTGAATGCTCAAGAATACACACTTCTTTCAAAAAAGTCAGTCCGAAGAATGAGTGATCATATGATTTTGTTCCCAACAGACTTTAGATTATTTAGCATTTTTTAGGAGTCAAGAGTGAACCTTGATTAATTTAAGTTAGCTTGAAAACCATACAAGCAGCAATTTAGCTATTGGAGAAGCAAAACTATTTTCCTGGGACAGATGAGAAATGAGGCTTGTGGACAGAAAATTACCATTTATGCCAGTGTTAGTTTTCAGAGACGGGTAAAAGGAATTTAAGTCAGTGAACAAACACTCTTTTAAATCTGACATTTTATAGCTAGGAAATTATTAAAAAATAAGAAGGGGTAAAGGGTGAATTTTAGATAGATATTTTAGAAGAAATAATTTTGATATATATATATATATATATATATATATATATATATAAACTATTTTGAACATCATAGCTTTCAATTTTTCTTCAATATAATGAAAATTGTTTCCTTTATATTTGCTCCTAATTAAAATACGTTTAAGTATCTTAAATTTCAATATACTGATAAAAATAATTTACTTATTTTATAGAAAACTATTTAGTTTTCTATTCATTGTTTATGTTCACCTGAGCATTATACCTTTAAAAGCAATTATGGCTAGCATCAGGCTTGATTTGAGCTTCAATTTTGCTGATTAAATCTGTCAAGTTTGTGGTCCTGTTTATTTGGGGGTTCTTTCTGGTTATCAAAGCAATTTATTTATGTATTTTTTATTTATTTATCATTCAATTTGTTGAAAAAGATTGGCTGGAATGATGGTATTTTTGTCAATTTTATTTCATGTTTTGTTTCAATAGTTTAATGTATAGCTACTGATATCCTTTTGTATTTTAATGATATCCTTTATAATAGTGATTTTTAGTCTTCTTTATTCATATGTACTACCAATAGTATAATTTCAATAATACAATTTCTTGATAGTACAATCTCATAAATAATAAATTCTTCCCAATTTAGTATAATTGAATGGTATTTCTTTACTTAGCGTAAAAGATTTTTATGTTATAGACTCTAGTTTGAGTTCTTTCTATATGATTTGTCAATTTATTCAATGGCTTACCATACATTTAGGATTATCCTGGAGAGTTTTAGTTTTTAAGTATTGTCCAGGGTTGCAAATTTTTGCAACCCTGGAATAGGGTTTGAGAATCTTATGTCTAGTCAGCATTTTTTTTTTTTTCAAATTCTCTCCAGAATTTCTTAATAAATTAATTAACTGAAATATCTGGTCTGATTTAGGAAAGATTACATAATTTCTTAAGGAAACTATGAAAGATCACATGAGCTGAATGGATAAGACACTGTTCTTTGGTACTGGAGTTTGTAGGTTCAAATTCTACTACTGGCAGAAATATTTTTAATCATTTGGAATCAGTTATTAGCAGTAGGTTCCTTCCTCATTAGCCCTCATGTAGCAAAACAATATACTGTAATTCTCCAAACCAACCATAAATAATGAAAACCTATTCAATGAACATTCATTGTTGAACACAGTGATTCATAAAGTGTACTTCTCTATGACCCTGTGAGGACCAGCACAAAGACATGAAGCGTAATTGAAACAAAAATCATAGTAAAAAGTTAAAAATTGGTAAATTAAAATTTTGGTATGGTTTCATTTTTATTTGATGCTGCACAAAAATTAGAACTGCTGTAAAAATCTGAGAACACTTGCATGAACTATCAGTAATAGAAATAATCATTTTCTCGAGATCTAAAATGATGAACTAGATACTCTAAATTTAGTCTGCTGAAAAATAAGTCACAGTTTTTGTTAAAAATCTTTAAAATTATCAAACCACCATAAGAGACATAGCTGTGCTTTTATAAACTGCAAAATGCTAGTAGAGTAATGAACAAGTATTAATATATCAAAGATAAATGTTGAAAAGAAAATAACTATGTTAGTGCCTTGATTCTATGAGAGAGAAAATATATAATATGCATGCTCCCATTTTATTCTTGTAATTGTTGATTTAACATTAGTGAAACAAATGAATACTTGAATTTGTTCAATAATGCAGTAGCACCTGTTTTGCTTGTATCATATAAGTCAATTTTCTTTAGGAGATAGGGCACCTTGCAAAAATCTGAATCTAAGAAAGTCACAATAATTCAAAAAATTTAACAACCATTGATATGGATCATTTTTTAACATTAATATAATTTTTAAATTCTTGTTTTGCAAAAAAAAAAAAAAAAAAAAAAAAAAATTAAATCTAGTCACATCATTTTTCCCACATCTTTTTTTTTTTTTACTTTTATAAGACCTCTGAACACCACTGTTAAACTTTTCCTGAATGCTAAAATCAATTCAGAGCTTTCTTGTAAATTTTATGCTGTAAACAAATAATTTGTAAAAAATAAATAAAACATGTAGTGAAAAATACTACTGAATAAATAAAATTTAATATTTCAGTAAATTTTTAAGACTTTTTAAGTACTTTCAAAAATATGTCCTAGGTTAGACCAAAGAAAAAAAATAAAATGTGGTAAGCCTTAATTATTCACCCAAATAAAATAAAATTTTAAAATATTGTTTTTATAGTTTAATATTTATGTACTTTTTTTACAGCTAATCAGAAATTATATCTCTTTCTTAAGAATTAGGGAAATAAATTGGCATTAAGTTAGATTTATAACTAATACACAGAAAACTTAAATTGAAGTTTCTAGATAAAATTAGTTTAAATAAATTTACTGTAATTTTAATAAAGCTTTTTTTATAATGCAACACAGTTTTTTGGTTTAGTTAAGTTACTATAAAAAAAAAATTCTTCTGAAAATTGGAATACATACCCTTACTATCGTTTTAACACATGGTACTAATAGTATTTTAAAAAAGATTAAATAAAATCAATAAATTATAACTCTTTCTTAAGAACTAGGAAAAAAATTGGCATTAAGTTAGATTTATAACTAATACACAGAAAACTTAAATTGAAGTTTCTAGATAAAACTAGTTTAAATAAATTTATTACCATTTTAATAAAACTTATTTTATAATGCAACACAGTTTTTTGGTTTAGCTAAGTTACTATAAAATAAAAGAAAAGTCTGAAAATTGTCATACCCTTACTATCCCTCTAACACAGGGTAATAATAGTACTTTCAAAAAGATGAATTAAAATCAAACCAAACTCAAAATCATAGTTACAACAGTTAAATATAACCCACTAGTTTTTAGTTTATAGTGTGTTTTCTGTTTCTCATCCTCCTGGTGTAGGAAAGCTTACACTAGGTCCAACAGACTCTTTTACAATATTTGACTGGTCCATAGCCAAGAGTCATTTCCAGTTTCACTTTGAACAAAAAGCCACGAGGGTTGAAGACTTGACTTAACCTCAAGAATGGGTCCTTGTAATTTAGAAGCAGGAACTAAGCAGAAGGTCCCCAGATTTGGCCTGCCAATTCTTGAGGTATCATTTGAAAACTTGGAGGACATTACAATCATGAACTTATTTTACTTGCCCCAGCCACCATGAAGGAACAAAGCAGATGTTTGATGCTTGAGGCTTGATCTCATTACTGACCATTAATGAGATTGGTGCCTTTATAGACTGAGCTACTATGCATATTTCCTGTTATAGATTTTTAAAGCTCTGTCTAATGAGTGGTATATAAATTATTAAAATAATTTTGTAACTTTTATAGAAACTGGTAGCTCTATTTCTTTTGCTTAAGTTTTATAATTTGTGTGTTTTATTTTATGAAATTTACAGTCTCTTACTTTACCTACTTGTTAGAAAAATGTAATGTAAGTGATTAAATTTTTTTTAAATATTAAATCATAAAAATTGAAAGTTTTGTTGTTTCTTAAATGTTATTTTTGCTCATTTTCTTAATCATAATGTTAAAATGATGGACTTTTTATTTTTCTTTATGTTTTTTAGACTTTATTTTTTTTAACATATAAATAATCATTTATAGTTTTAAGCTATTTTTATGTCTTTATCTTGTTTTTATATTTAACATGTATATTCCTTTCAAGTCTTTAATTTTTTTTCATTAGTGGATGATACATTGAGCTCTGTATTAGATGAGTCTGGTGATGAAGAAGAACAAGACGCAGTGGTGAACCAAGTTCTTGATGAAATTGGTATTGAGATTTCTGGAAAGGTAAGCAGTTATTGGTGTTGTTTTTTACAAGAAAAGCACTTAAATTGTTTGATAATTATTTAGCGTTTTGTAAATTTAAAGTTTCTGTATCTGCAAATTTTTACATGTGTATTGTTAAAAAGAAAATGGGGATGGAGAATTTAAAATTTTCATTTGTTAGTTCTGTGACTCTCAGCCAGACAGTTGAAAATTTTCAATATACTATCCTCACTTACTGGAAGTTACTTCCATAGTTAGTAAGTTGTGTATCTCCCTTTTTTTTTGGTTCGCAGAATGATGGCTGAAATGTAGAACACTGCTCTTCAGTACTTTAGTTCACAGGTTCAAATTTTGTTGCTGCCATGGAATGGATGTTCGTAGCTTTTCGGAGTCTGCTTTAAGCAGTAGGTCCTGGTCTTAGCCCTTGTGTTGTAAAATAGTAGACCATAATGCTCCAAACCAAAATCCTTTTTTGGTTCTTCTTGATAACCTCTTAACTCACAATAGGCTACCTATTTAGCTGTTCTGTAAGGCATTTGGAAGGCTTTGACTTATATTTTTCTCACTTTGGATCAGTGGCAGGTTCAGAAAGAAGCTTTTTATTGTAATCCAATTTTATTTTATTTTTAAGTTAAATTTTATTTTTTAAGATATTCAAATTTTTTAAGATGTGTCCAGATTCAACCAATTTTATTAAATTTGGTTTGTTGTGAGTATTATTCATGATTCTTTTATAATGCCATGAGATGGCATGCTATGTGAAAACACTCTTGTTGATGATCTATGTATGTATTCAGTTGGACAAAATGTCTTGAAAAGAGCAAAGTACATGAGTACTGAAATATTTTGTTTACGAGTAGCTATTAAATTTATCTTGTTGATCCAAATATATGATTTCTTATTGCCACTGATTCCTGTAGAGGTATACTAAACCCTTAATCAGGCTACATAATTTAATTATTTGGTGCATAAAAACTATCTACATAATTTAAGAAATGTTTGATCATCTTAAAAATATTTTTTTTAACATGGTTGTTATATTTCTTTATGTATTTCATGAAAAAATGAAGGTTTAACCTTATTCACTGTGGCAATTAAAGTTATGGAAGAATCAAAATTCAAATTTTTAGGAATATAGTGTTAAATTTCTAAGGCAACAAAACAGAATTAGTAATATCGTTTCAACAATATCCATTTCTATTAGATTGATTAATGGAAATTATTAGTCTTAAATAGTTTGTATAAATTCATTTCATTTTTGTTTGTTTAAATTCTTAAATGCTCCTTTTAAAATGAATTACCTAGAAATAATTATTAAAGTATAACTTTAGTTAAAAAAATTATACTAAATAATGCATGAGTTATTTTTGTATGCATATGAAGCATTTGTCATCAGTAATTATATAAGGTTTGGGAGATAGTGAAAATATATTGTATAAACTTTTCTCTTTAGGTAAAATTTTTAGAAATTTAAAAATATGAGAAAATTCAGAAATATTAAATATTATTAATAAACTAGCAAATAAGAAAACCAGAAGAGTGCAGTTTATAGGTGCAACTTGTTGCTTTTGTTCAATAAGATATATATTTTAATAAACTTAAATATATAATGTATAGATTTTCTTTAAGCTTATTTGATCAATCTCTAGTCAATTATATGGAGCACTCATATAAATGTAATAGTAAGCTTCTAAACACTGGGCTGTGTTTGAATTTACAAGGAATTTATATTGACAGGAGATGGCCAGATGCAGCAGGCTAATAGCCTAGAACTGGTTCTCTCTCTCTCTCTCTCTTTATATATATATATATATATATATATATATATATATATATATTGCATATGAATATTTAAGGCATCTAAACTAACATTTAGTGCATATTTCTAAACATACTGTTTCTGTTTTTAGTTGGCAGAAGCACCATCTGCTCATCGTGGAGCATTAGGAGAAAGCAATAAAGCTAAACTTCCAACTGATGATGAAATTGAACGACAGCTTGCACAACTCAGAACTTAAATATTATTGCCTTCCTTCAAATAAACCATATAAAGTGTCTGCATGTTGAGTATTATCTGTGATTGTAAAATACTTATATAACTAAAAATAAAATATTGTATTATTTTTCATTTTGTTTATTTAAAGGGTTTTCTCTTTTCATCCATTTCCCTTTTTTTTTCATTTGCATTCAGTATTTTATAATCATTTTAGATATTATATATATACAACAAAATCACTTGTCATAGGACAAACAGGTACAAATTGCCTGTTTATTCATGAGATTTCCCATCAACTTTGACATGCTTAAATAGATATATATGAAGGAGAAACATTTGACATTAAATGAAAATCAATAAAATAAGTTTATGTTTCATGATAGGGAATATTTTTCACATTATTTATATATTTCTTTATTCAAATCATTTCAATTATTGAACCAAGAACCTCCATGAGTTTATCCAGGATATTACTTTTCTGGTGTTTACATACATAATATTTTGATTTTTGTTAGTAATAAACATAATTTACAAAATAAATTCACTATTTAGAATTTCTAAATTATTCTCCAGACAGTTAATTGATTAAATATATGAAAATATGAAATCAGTTTTTGCTAATGAACCAAGTGAAGAAGTTTAAAATGTTTATTACCTATCTGAAATTCAAGTTGTGTGTGGTGGACAAATTTTTATTATTTTTTTATTTAGTTTTTACTGTGTTTAAACTTTTACTATCAACAAAATCATTGTTTATATCATCAATATCATTCCTTGCTTAAAAGTCATTGTCTGAATTGACCTCTGTATTTTTTAGACATTTTTTTTTTCATTATCCCAGACATGCTAACTACTCTGGATTTGCTCCGGAGAAATGAGAAAAAGGGATAACTCCGGTAACTCCTCAGATTACTCCGGAAAGGAACAGAACTTTTAAACAGCTAAAAGGTTAAATTCAGCAATTAAATATAAACTTTTACAAAAAATAATGCTGAGTATTACTCTTCCTTCACAGTAATGCTGCATGTTAAACCTTTGTATCCTAAATTAATTTTCCATCAACTTTCGTACTGCATTTTTACATCATTAGATAAGTTTTAATGGAGAATAATCATAGAAAAAAAGAAAATTGATTTTTACTGTATTTTAGTACATTTTGCAGCTGGTACTTTCTAGTACCAACATATATTTTTTACTCTATAATAGAAAATAAAACATTAAATTATGAATAAAACAAATGAAATGCTTATATCCGAAATATTGAAGACTCTAAAAAATAATAGTACCAAATAACTAGTAATAAACCACTAAATTTACTCAATTGAACAACACGTGTATCAACTCTACCACAAAATAACCTTCGAATGCGACACGCCAGTTATAAAATAATTTCTATGCGAATAAAAAGGATACCTGATTGGTACTTGCTGTCATTTTTTTCTGCTGTAGGAACTGCATCGTTCATGTCTTTGTGAGTACCGTCAGGAAAAATGGCTTTATTAGAAATATATAGGTGTTTGATTGAAGCAGTACTCATAAGTACCATCAGGATAAAAAGGGTTAAAGAGTTTTGAGTACTGTGCAGAAAAATCTAACTGAATTTAGGTCATATATGAGTAGACAAACTTTAGAATCCCTGATGATAGAAAAATGGAAATATTTTAATTAGGGTCAATGTTGCTACAATAAACACTGTTCTGAAATATAAGTTGTTAAAGCTAAAAAAGCAAAATTTTAATTTACCTTTTACAATTTACTACTGTTTAAATATTTTGTGTTTAATTATAATTTAGAAACCAATAAGGTATATACTTATGTATAATCTGTAATTAGCATGTTAAAATTTCAATCCACACGATTGCTCCTGACACAAGTGTCTGAATGTTGGCATGTCTGCTATTTGGTATTGAAATGAGTCATTTCAAGAGTTCTAGTTGGTAACTCATATTTGAAAAAAAAAAATTTCAAAATAAGCACAAATCAAACTTTAAGCATGCTTATATTAACAAATAAATAAAAATTGTTGCATTGGCACTTTTTCTTAACACTGTCACTGTTACCACTGGCTAACAAAGACAATAAACAATGGCTGGTGGCCATTCCTACTACAGAAAAGTCGATCCCGTCCCTAGTGGCCAATAGAAATATTACACACCATTTTGCTTAGAAACTTGATAGTGGCATCCACGTGATAACACATGATCAGCTCTTTCATGAGAACTCGCACAATATAGAGCAATTTGTCACAACGTCACAAACTACTATAATGCCTTTCCCATTCATTTTCATGTTTACAATAGCCAATAAACATATTTACAATAAACTGCCCTTCCATTTGAAGCCAAAGCCAGAATTTTCATAAATTGAGATATGCCCTGCTGTGTGAAATCACCTTATTGTGGGATTGGCAATGAATAAGTCAAAATGTTTTTGCATTTACCAATTCATTACCATCTCCAGGTCAAAACTTGCCTAACCCCATTATTAAGAAAATTCAAAATTTTCAAGCTCTAAATTATTCACCAAGCAATTAATGATATAAATGGAAACATAAAATAAATTTTATTAGTGGATTTATTATTAGATATTACTGGATTGATGCATTTTTGGAGGTGGGGTCACAAATGTGAGTTATTATTAATATTTGAGTTGCTTGGAGGCCAATATGAAGTCCATTTTTCATATTTTTGAATTTTGCAATTTTAATTTGAATAAATAGTATTCTTTTATTAAAGCATTTACTTACTGCTCTCTAATGGTAGTTTTAATTGCTTATTATCAGCATTTTTAATTAACCAATTATTTTAAAAAATTAATATGCTGGAAAATAGTTTACTCCATGTTTGTTTTCTGGACTGATTAGCATTGACATCTGAGTAATTTATATATACATACCTGGTTTGTACTCTTTGTTGAAGATATGCAAATTCATTTTTCAATTTAATGCTTCAACTGTGCTCCAATTTTTTCTTTGTGTAATCATTTTAATACTTTCTTTATGCATGCTATAAATTAAGGTTTTTTTTGTTACTTTAAAATACTGAATACTAAACTGTGAGAAGCAGATTAAGTATGGTCAGGACTATGAAGTTTGTGATTTATTAGATATCAGTTATTGAGACCTTTTCTTAATAGCAGAAAAAACAAACACTCAAATTTTAAATGATCGTGTAACTTATAAATGGAAGTTATTCTAAATTAAATACAAATTTTTAGATCTCTAATTGATTGTGGATTAAAAATTGGTCAAAAACTAAATTTTATTTTATTGAAGACTGTTTACTTTTATTGTACATACTAAAGAAGTGTTGTAATAGCAAAAGCTTTTCTTTTTGAAATTTTAATAGAAATACCCATTTTGACCTATCTGAATCCATTTCAACTAGGGTTGTCTATACAAGAAAACTTAAGCTTTGAAACTTTAAATAACATTTTGACCATCTTAGAAGGAATTTTGACTAGTTTTGTTGTGACATCTGTACTAATGTACAAATGTATGCACGTGTCTTGCATAGCTCAAAAACAATCAGCTGTAGAATGTTGCAGTTTTATTGTATTTATGACTGGTAACATTTAGTTGTGCATTATTTTTGAAATAAGAAATCAAAATCATAAAATGTGCATAATTTGAGCTTATAAGGAAGTCTTATAGTGTTTACATCAAACTAATTTTATTGCAATTAGATTGAAAGATATTTGTTTAAAGTTTTATCAGTATTACTTTCTCTTCATGTATGGTATTTAAGGCACTTATAAAGTCTATTAAATCTGCGTCATTCTGTATGTGAATATTTTGAAAATGGTATTTCAAAATATTCACATACAGAAGAAAAAAAAAGTGCTAAATTTTTTTCATATTTTTTATTTAGGTATTGCTGTCTGAGTGCAGAAAACAACTGAAAAGTTCAAATCAATTTAACATAACATACTGCTTGACACTGGTTCTCTGTTAACATATGCTTTAAAGAAAAAATATGTTAAAATAATGCTGCAAAGTGTCAAATGTGAGTTCAGTGATAAAAAATAAAGTGGAAATTTGTTTCATTGAACAAATTTCCTCTTTGTTTTTGATGTTTGTAAAAGCTATCTTTCAGATAATAGTAGCATATAATAAATAATATTCATAGATAAGTTCAGATAATATCATTAGCATTCTGGAACCCTAAATTTTGAGATGTACATTCTGGGGTATTTTCAAGATTTTTGGAAATCAATATTTGCAATAACAGTGATTTTATTTCATAAAAAAGACCTGAGAAATATAAGTGTGGGTAGTTTGTTCAAAGTGATGAAGTAAATTAAAAAGACTGATAAGATTAACTTTGGTTTACCTACATATTGCAACATCTAGAATTTTCTCTTTCTTTTCTATTTCTAAAGATTATTACAATTTGAAATTTTTAATATAGAACAGGCTATATGAATAGTTTTTCATTTGAGATATAGATCACAGCATTAGAAATTCTTCATGTTTGTATTTTAAAGTGAAACAGACAGTTTTATATTATTAAAGTAGAATATTTCTTAAATTGACTTTTGAACAATTAATAACAATCTTATTTAACATCATATCAATATTTTAACATTGGTATCACTAAATAAAATAGGATACACAAGATCCTTGTATAGTTGAAAACACTCAGTTTTATATCATATACAAATCTGCCCTAGAAAAATTATTTTTATTCAACCATGGGAGAAAAAAAATCCAATCTTTAAAATTTTTAAGATTTTTTTATCAGTAAATTAAAGTGTTAAATAAATTGCTGTTAAATAGAAAAGCCAAAATAAAGAATTTCATTCTAAATTTTATTAAGTTTATTAAACTCTTAAAGATCACCAAAATATCAATAATACTGACAATTTTATAAAATTAATGGAAAAAAAACCGTGGTACTATCTTTGGTTGGCTAAGATTACAGTTTAATATATGGATATATATATATTATAAATATATATATAATATATATACAATTAGTTAGTATCCCACACACCCCCCCCCCCCCCGGGGGGGGGGGGGGGCCCCCCCCCCGGGGGGGTTGGGGGAGGGGGGGGGGGTGGGGGGGGGTGGGAGGGGGGGGTCCGAAAAGTTCTTCAAGATTCTCCCAATTGACGATCTATTTTTATTAATCCTTACTTTTCCACATATCTAAATTAAATCAAGGATGTGATTCATTGAGATTACATTTCTTCCACACCTCTCAAAACCAATGATTGAATCAGCAACTGTTACGTGCGGCTTTTCTTACTCTTGTTCTAAACCAGGTGTCAGTTCTCCCAAGAAAAAACCAGCATTCTTGTGACTTTAATACATGTTTTTGTATCTCATGAAATTGCAATGGACGCAAACTTCGTCCGCGATGTTTTAACAAGCCACGACAAAGCTGCTATTTGGGCTCTCTCTCGTAAGAAGATAGATCACGTGATTAATGACTCCTCAGTGAGTATATTCTGACTGCAATACAGATGTACGGAGACTCATGAGTATGTAAAACATTTTCGGCGTCTCTTTGAATATATGTTACGAAGAAATTTTTATAATGTTATTGCCTAGTCTCGTTTTCATTGAGTACCTTTCTCGGACGGACTTTCTATGACTTGAGTAAAAGTTCAACAACTCTGGCAGCTAAAAAATGTTGGCTGCTTGTGATGTCACAGGTACACTTTGATACCAACATGGGAGTAAAACAAAGCAACAGCTCATCCAAATTGCCTGAAAACCTATAGGTCATATTCACCGTGAGAAAAAGCTCTTTACTACATAAACCAGCATGCTGGATTGTTAATTCAATTCTTACTCTGACCCATCCGAAGACATACAGCAGCATACAAACTGAAGACCAGTACGCCACGACAGCAACCACAACAGTTATAAAGTTGCTGCTGACCTACGAGAGTTCCGTCATGGTCCGATTTTAATTTTATCAAACCTGGTAAAGAGCAAACTCTACAAAGGTAAGCTCAAGACTACCAGGAATATCTGAAAACAGATCACTAGGGCACCTCGGGCTCGTGACACCCGTATATACCTAAAGATGATATACTTCTGAGGTTGTCTTTCTATTAGCACTACAATGAGGACACGTACGGCTTGAACTCGTGGCCACGGACACGAGAGACGTTGTAACCCAATCTAAAGGATAATTCAGTTTCAGATTAACATTTTAAAAGATTAAATTCTCATTTAAGAAGTCGATAATAATATTGATGATCTTTAACCACACAGTTTGAGAAAATACTGAATTAAGAGTCCTTTTTAAAAAGGTCGCATTAGAACATTTTGAAAATGTTCCTAATGCAATGTAAATTAACTACCTCCAATTCTTTTTTTTTCAGTATTTTTAGCGTAGCATTTATATAGGATTATAATAGGGTATCCAATTTTACTTTACATACAATTTATATTAAAAGAATTTAATTTAGGCAAAGCTTCAGCAATTGTTTTCAGAGTTCCTTCTCACTATACCCGATAAAATACTGAACGTTTTAAAATAGCTTACCCAATTTTATGATAAACACTTTGATTATTAATATCCAGAAAGTTAAAAGAAATTCAGAGAAAAATAATGCATCTGGAACATTTTGAAAGCACAGATTAAATTAAAAAATATCAAACCGGGAAAAATGATATTTTAGGTTAAAAATCAGGTTGCCAAGGACACGCAAAAAGATTTTGTAATGAAATAAAATAATCATTCGATTGTAAAACTTTGACTTGATTATGAAGTATACTCCTAACTTAACCTTTTCAGAACAAAAGCATTATGTATTTCGATCAAACTCTGTCATTTTCAAGGTCTTTTGTCTTCTTAAGCTTTTAATGGTCTTAATGTTAAATGATCGATGGGGATTGATTAGATTTTTTTTTAAATTTTATCCCAATTCTTTCAAAGCCGCATATTGATACATCTGAAAAAAGGATTTTAGAATCAAGATTGCACCTACACATGCTTTTGCTAGAAAAGTTTTGTTGATTTCTTATGTCGTTCGACTATAAAAATGCACTGACAAATAGAGTTAAAGGATGACAATAAAAGTTCATCAAATTTGAATAATTGTGCAGATAAGAACATAAAATTTGCCCAAGATCTGTATTTTGTCATGGCTGACATAAATTCAAAATTCCTAACTGCCTATTTCTGGAAAAATAAATTTAAATAATAACACAAGAATATATGATGTAAGGTGAGATAAAGAAATTTTACTGCTACAATCATTTAAAGGCACATAGTAAAGATTTATATGGTCACCCTTACCAAAATGGTGACTTTACAATGATTTTCTACATTGTGGATAAAATTACCCAGAAGTGCTTGCAGTAACAAAGTGTATTCAAGATGAACAGCACTTTGAAATACATGAACTGTGCTAGGTGGAAGTTGAGTAGATGCAAATCAGCGTTTTAGTGCTTTCCTTGCATGTCGTTATCTTCTTTTTATCTGAAGAAATGTCTACCAATCCAATCTGTGGATTCCACCTTAGGCAAGATAATCATTCTCTAGTTCAGCAAGATGAGTAAATCTAGATGTTTTATTATATTTTTAGTATATCCATAAAATTTTGAAACAACTTTATTACTGCAAGCACTTCTGGGTAAGTTTTGAAAAAAAAAACTTAAGTGATAAACTTAAAATATAATAAAGATTTGCAAATAAATTGTAAAATTTTTAACTAAGATCTTTAGTTAAACATTTAAAATTTACTTAAAACTTAAGCAGTTCTCAGAAGTTCCATAATGTGTTATTTAGTCAACTGTGAACGATATTTTGATTTTACAAAATTCACCATAAATAACAAAGATTCACATTATACACTAATAAGTTATATCGAAAATTGATATTAGACGGCAAACAGCTTTCTTTAAGTGGGGATATTTTGATTCTAGTACGCTCCCAAATTTGTATCGAAGTAGAATTTGAAATGCCTCTTCCATAACTAATAATTTTAATTATTCAGCCTCTTTCAATAAGTATTAGTTCAAAAGTTGATGATCTAATACATAAAATGCCTAGTGTGGATGTATGTAAACACGATAGTGTGTAAACGGTACAACCTAGAGTCATGAAATTTGGTACAGAAGTTCTTAGTGACATCCTGCAAAACTTTACAAAGCCCTTTTGTTAAATTATGAATTAGATTTTAATTTATTTATTTTGTTTAATGCTACATTTATTACAGTTTCTTTGTTTCTGGCAACAGTGTGCCTTATCTAATCTGTAGAGTTATTTTATTTTGTCAAACAGGACGAATAAGCACGTTGATAAATATATTATTGTCATTACTACTTCATACATAATTTCTTGAGTTGAAAAGTTGGCAACTTCTTAGTATTTATTAAATAATATATACATACATACATACACACACACACACACACATATATATATATATATATATATATATATATATATATATATATATATATATATATATATATATATATATATATGTATGTATATGTATATATATATACATATTATTATCCATGTCTTCTGTTTTGTATCGTAGATTTTCAAAAGAATTTAAAGGCTGCAAAACACGGGAAGACCCAAAGCTTTCCCTATCGGAGGCATTGAAAGATCTCCTACAAAATTTTTTCAGTAATTTTCATAGATCATTAGATCAGATGGTTAGAGCATCGTGTTAATAAGGCGAAGATTATAGGATTCAATTCCACCACCCCCTGGGCCAAGTTAATTTTTTCATTCATATTATCATTCCTTCATACTCATATTCATTATGTATATAAATATAGCTGTAATTGAGATTAATTTTAATTTCTGGAACTTTTCACAGACTTTTAACCTAGTGTACAATACTATCACAAATAAATGTACTTACAAAATAAAGACAAGAGTCAAGCTGAACTCAACAAAGAGCCACCTTTATTTTATACCAACTAGTATTCACAGAAGAAGAGTAAACATGGTTCGAATACAAATCAAATCCTTAATTTTATTCGCTTTTCTGATTTATCGAGAGAAAAATTTGAGTAATCCACTCTGCATGCATCTTGAGACGATGAAAGCTCTATTAACTTCATAAACATTAATTTTGAATGTCAGGTTAGATGCGTGGTTAAGACCGTTTTTCTGATCAGTGAACTGTTAAATCCCGTGTCATTGTCACTCTTTAAGGTAGAGGTCAACGTTTCACTCGAGATAATCCAATTGAAATCCCGTTTGTCGCGTCGCAGAGGAAAGTAAACAAACATTGTATGTGTGAACTGCTCAAGTAGAAAGAAAACTGTTGAAAGACGATTATTTCTTGAAAACACTCTGAGTATTCATTAGGTTTTCGCACTTTTTTGCTCACCTGAGCCTCCTAATTTAACCCTTTTGGTCCTAATGGGCATATACACCCCAGAGATTAGATTTAATACCCTATTGGGTAAATAGAGCCCACTTTTAAATGACTTTTTTC
>CM063501.1:53571892-53586892 GCA_032207245.1 Pardosa pseudoannulata | reverse complement strand
TAAGATAATAAAAACATAAATAAAATAATATAATCACCGTTTTCTTTGATAATAAGGCAGTGAAAATCTTGTCAAAACAAGCATACTTACCTATTGTAATCATCTACCATGTCTATTAGTATTATGTGTTATTTGTTATTACCCATTGGCAACGGTGGCAAACAGTAGAATGTTGTGATGTAAAATAAAGAAGTTCTATGTTCTATGATGATGTGTAAATGTCTTAATCAAAGGTGCATCCTGGACTTAAAATTCTTTCGATACATTTAACAAAGCTTTCTGTCTTATAGATGTTAGTTTCTGTCTATTCAACATGTTTTCAAGCTGTCGCCGGCAATGGCTCCTCGTTTTTCATGATCTTAACTCTTAAATTTGCTGAGTAAGTTTCTTGCCCCTTGGGAAAATTCTTTCTGTCTTCGCTCTTGGGTGCACCTCTGTTCGAGCAGAGTGATTTTTGTGTCTTTCTTTTGTCTGTCGTTGACAAGTAAAAATGTCCTTTTTAGCAGCTCTAAAATAAAGTTTTAATTAGACTTGTGCAGTTCTCTTCAATGTGGCCAGACTGCATCGTTCGTTATTACTGCTAGCTGATTAGGCTTCTTCTTGCCCAGTAGCCCGGGCAAGTAAAACAATAGGGGCTACATAATTATTGTGACCAGCGAAAATAATTGTTACACACACATATATATATTATATAAAGTGTTCGAAAATTAATTAATATTTACTTAATAGCCTTCCTCCTAGTAAGGGATAACTGTAAATAGTGGACAAGATCTGTCATTGTCATGGTGTAAGAGACTTCGGATATTTTAATGTATGTATACATACATATGTATGTGCATGCATTTTATATATAAAACGGTTACACGCCTACACTAATAGACGCACAAATGAAAACACACACATAGACACACGCACACACACATATATGTATTATATAGAATGTATGTTGACTTCAAAATTAGTTATTGATGAAATATCTTCCATCAAATCGGTGTCTCCAAAAATTTCTTTGGATTATATCTTCTTTCTCCATGTCCCTGAAATTCTCTGTCATTCTTATCTATAAATCACAATAATCTATCACTCTTATCTATAAATATGTCCAACATGTCAGTCAGTCAATATTACTTGCACGCTTCGCTTTACACTGATCGATTTTGCATTGGGAATCAGAGGAATTCTCGCATACATTAAAGACCATTTGATAGTTTAGTTTATAATGATAGTATTTCTTTTTCTTTTCTTTCACTTAGATGCCGGACTATTGAGAGGACATTACTGAAAATATTTCGAGGAAAGTAGTCGGTGTTTTTTTGCAGAGCAATTACCTTCAGAAATAGAAAGAATAAGAACGATTCCATGCAGATTTAATGATACTGTTGACTTTTACTTGTTGGAATTTAAGCTTGTTATTGTCGTACGAAAGTAGATCAAGATGAATAATTGCATGACAAATAAGGATATTTTTTATATTTTAAACGTATGCATAGTGGATAAGTTTTATATTTTTCATTATCAATAAGCATCAAGATTTTATGGAAAAAAATTGAATTGGATGGATTTTTTAGTGAAAAATATGGCTTTGTTTCTTGAACTTCTCCTATATTGTACTTTCTCTAAATGTTGTAGTTAACTAATGATTTTATTTAATAAAGTCACAGATTTAAATATAATTTAAAAGTTAAAAGTTTAATTTACTATTTATAAATAGTATTATTGAGACTATACAAATTTGCATAAACTTTGTTTAGTGTTATTAAAAAGACAGTTATAATTATTTACTATACATATATACAGGTTACATACAGGTGTTAGTTAACTGCCTTTTCTATCTTATGCCAGATATCATAAAAAATTCCCAAAATTAAAATTTTTAGTAAGTAAAAAACTCTATAGGATCCAAAAGCATTCTTTTGCTTTGGTTTGCTACGGTCTACTTCTTGCTACACGAGAGCTAATGAGACTGGGTCCTACAGCTTAAACCTAATTCCGAACGGCTACGAACATTTATGCCACAGTGGGATTCGAACCCACGAACTCCGGTACCGTACGCCAGCACCCTAACCATCGGCCATCGTTCGGCCCCAAAACATTCTATTATTAAAATTGATATTACTCAAAGCAGATGTATGGTATTTGAAAATAATTTCGGCAAAGTTTTCGAGGGTTTTTTTTCGAGTGTTCCGTCAATTCGATAGTTTCGACATGAATAAACTATGATAATTTTGAGATTCCATTGTCTTCATTTTACTGTCCTTCTCTTCTATACCACTCAGCAAGACTGCAGGGCGGAAGTAACCCCCCGGAACTCTCGTACGAGATGAGTCAAAAAGACTCATTTCACACACACACACACACACACACACACATATATAATGAGCAACACTTCTATAAATACGTGTAGGTTTGGTTTGGTTTAGAGCAGTATGGTCTACTGTTTTGCAAATCGAGGGCTAATTAGACCGGGATCTACCGCTTAAATCCGATTCCGAAGGGATATGAACATCAATGCCAGCAGTGGGATTCAAACTTACGAATTTTGGTACCGAAGAACAGCGCCCTATCCATTCAGTAATTTTTTAGTACACGCCTGTAGAAAATTTAAGGAAAACTCTCAAATACATCGATTCCAGTGATGCAATTTGATGTAATTGTGTGAGGGTACGTTTCACAGCGGAATTGTACCGGGGGTGGGGGCGTTTTGCGCATAAATTTAGTTACTCAGTTAAATCTCAATAGTTCGAAAATTAATTAATTTTTTAACTTTTCCTATTTGATATTCAAATATATAAACAAATATATGAATAGAAATATATAAATAACAACCATAAGATTTTTGTAAAAAAATATATTTTTTAGTGGATAAATTTATAGTAGTATCGTAAATACGGAAAATCAAATAGAAATAGTAGTACATAGTTTTAATTTTTTCCCGTTCTGTGGTTCCTCATCGACTGATGTAAAAACTAGTTTTTATTTGTCTAAATTTTTCCAGAATCTATGTCGTAGACAAGAACATTCGGCTTCGTTTTCCTGTATATACCATTATTTTTGTACCCACAAACAAACCATGTTGTTACACTAACCCGTACTAGTACGGGACCCAAGCTCAAGTATCAATCGTCAGAAAACGTACTAGTACGCATACAGTGTGTTAAATGATGAACAGAATTGATTGGATATGACACAATTCTAGCTATCCAAGTAGTCAAACATTAGTCTCCAACTTTTTTAGATTTTTTGTTGTAAAGTATGGAGCTTGGAGGCAGTAGGTCATACAAAATACCTTTACGATGCAGTAGAAATACTGTTAAAATTAAATTACACATTCTCAGGCATATCTATAACTCTCCATAAAAATTATCACCTGCACAGATCACGTCGGAGAGGAGACAAAAATATCTTTTCAAATCCCCGGTCAATAAGCTTTTTTTCCACCATCCCTTCAAATAGAAATGTCGGCTATCTGGTTTTAATCCATTTTGAAACCCCGTTCTTCTATTTCAAATATTCCTAGAGCATATTTCTAATGCTCATAACTATATACATCTTAAGCATCTTAAATGTAAGAATAAACACGAGAAAGTAGGAAATCAAAACAGATATATAATTAAAAAAAACTTGAAGCAAAATAATTTAAACTCTTATAACACTAACGGAGATCTCGTAAAAATTTAATTCTAAAAATCTTTCTTTCTCTCATCATATGAACGAGCACAACCTGTATTAAAAGTAGGACATATATAAAATTAAAAAGATGTTCAGAGGAAACTGCTTAATTAAAAGCAAAGTTTTATTCACTTCAGTAGTTTAAGACAGTTGGAAACCTTTTGTTATAAGACAGGGGTGGCCAACCTGCGGCTCGTGAGCCACATGCGGCTGTTTGAAGGATTATTTGCGGCTCTCGATAACTGTACCCGAGTTCCCTTGTCATTTTTGTGTTATCATATTTAAAAAATATTTCAACTGATGTAGCTCCGGCAATGCTGCTTAAAAAAATCGCTCTTATTGTCCATTTAAGAGATGATTCTCAAATTCCACAATTCATACCGATTCACTACATAATTCACTGAGAACATCTCATTACAAAATATTTAAAATATCCTGATGTTATGAAAACAGTGTAACACATTGTACATTACATTCGCACCAAAGCAAAAAATCATCGATAATTTAAAAAATTCCTTAAAAAATTATAGGATGAAGAACTACCAAGTGACATTCATTAAATATAATTTCCGTAAAAATTTTTTTTAATACCTTTTTGTATGATTTTTAAATACGTATTTAATTGCGGCTAGCGAAAAATTTCAAATTTTGAAAAATGGCTCGGAGTATCAAGCATCTTGGCCACCTCTGTTATAAGGTATATTTCTGGGCCTCCTAACTCTTTTAAATGTAAGAAAATAAGTATGAAAAATTAGGAAATAAAAACAGAAATAGAGCTTTTTTAAAGTTTAAAAAAATTTAAGCACTTTTAACTCTTATTATTTTACAATTCCATAAAAGAGTGAAATTAAAATAAACAAATAGCTATTGTACCCCAGACAATTGATTTTTTAAACAGACCCTGTTTGAGGGATCAGCTTAACGTAATCGACCACGTTCAGAGCCAAAATTATTAAATAAGGTTTTGCAGTAATAGTTTATTGCAGTAATAGCTTATTACAGTAATTGCAGTAATAGGTTATAGAACATAGAAAAATATGAAAATAAACATACATACATATATACTGTCTTAAAAATTTTCAAAAATAGGAAAAAAAAACAAGTATTTTTTGACTTTCGGCCAACACTCCTAACTAAAATAATACGCAAAACATACAACTCTTACTTGGATAAATGTAGACATACATCCATTATGTATACACTGAACCTCCAGAGTGAAAATATTCTAAAGTAAAAATGAGTTATAACTAATCAAGTAATTTAGAGCAAAAATTCAAGAAAAAAATAATGAAGTTTCTAACATAAATGCTCATAACTCATCTCAGAATGTATATATTTATAATCCTGAGGTTCAATGCATACATAACATCATTAAAAACATACGGTTAAATTCTAATTAAATTCTGAAAATTATTTTAGCAGTTATGACTGTTAAGACGTGGGAGTGTAGCAAAAATCACAGTTTTTCAGAAATTCAATTTAAAGATTTTATTGGATAAATTCATTAGGTGTTTTATAATTTGACAAACTTTCAGAAATATGCTGGAGTAATATATTTGTTTATTTAGAAGCTATAATACGCTATACGACGTATACACTATACACTACACTCAAAGTCAAGCCCTTTAACTGTTCATTTCCGGTATCTTTTCGACACTTCCGATGATGATTAAACAGCTGTATTATGACTTCTAATGTCTCTAGAAAAAAGCTGAAAACTGTTTTCGAAAGCTAAAGGACTGATCTTTAAAATAAATGAATAATTTTTTCCAGTATTTTTCATGAAAATCGCTATTTGAACGTGGTCGGTTACCTTAAATACAGTGTCTGTTTATTTGAAGTAATATTGAGAAATCACAAGAAGAAAAAAATACCGAAATACGAACTAAAATTGACAATGTAATTAAAACAAAATTTTTAAAAAGTATAATTCAGTGGGAGTACTGTAGATGGTCACTTGCATCAATAAATCAACGAATGTCCACTACCATCCTGCTAATATAATTGCAAAAGATAAAGCAAGGATAGTGAAAATGGAGTTCGGGGTGCATTCTTGTTTCTTTGGCGATATATTTTTGGCGACAATAGGACCAGTATGAAATTTAAGACAGTAGCGATAAACATCTATAACAACAATAAAAATGTAATAAAAATCTAAATAATAAGCATCAAATAGTAAAAAATACAGTATAGATAAAATTTATACACAAATTGTACTAAATTTTAAAATTTGCAAACGTATAGAGAACACTTTTTAAAAGTATTTCTAAATCACACCGAAACAGAAAATATGGGTAATTACTATATAAAAGCAATGAAAATGTATTAAAAAGCAGAAACTATAAGTATTAAAATATTTAAAACAGTATACAAATATCTTACAGACAATTGCTGTCATAAAATGCGTCAGGAAAAACCCGCATAATTAGTGAAGATAAATTTAGATAAATTTAGATAAAATTCCTGGGGCTCCGTAAACGGAAGTCATGCCACAAGGAGGGATAAACAAATTGGATTCTGGTCTGCTTTTTATTAATTTCACTGAAAGAGAGACTACGGACATATGATATTTTTTAAACCTGTAGTAGGCCACATTCGGCAAGAAGTTCATTAGTTGGAACCCACCGATCTATAACAACAGATTGTAGGTTCCATTAGTATCGTTATGAACATGTTCCACTGTATACAGATAGGATCACTGTGTTCTAATCTCTAAATGAAACAGTCTTTGAGAGAGCTTTTTAGAGTTTATTCACATGTCGTACACACATATATATTTCAAAGTCTTAAACCAGAAGGTTAGGACAATTTCGATTCTAAAGGCTTTTCTTCTTCAAGCATAAGTGCATTCGACATCGTCCACGACAATCTCCACTCCATTTGTTTTTAATCCATTTCTTTCTATGTTGCCAATCGCGGAAAACTAAAAACAGAGAATCAATCTCGAGCTCGCGACACACTGTATCTACATGTCATCAAACTACTAATAGTGTCTGGTTGATTCAGTTTAGTACTGCAGATTGTTAGTGATAGTATCTTTCCACTCCGTTACCGTTCAATCGCTTTCATTCCTCTGTGATAATGAAACTTAATGAGCTTTTTTCTCCTCTGATGTGCCATATATTTGAAATTTTCTAGTTTTACTGAATTTCACTGAAAGAGAGAATATGGACATATGATATTTTGTAAACCTGTAGTAGGCCACATTCGGCAAGAGGTTCATTAGTTGGAACGCACTGATCTATAACAACAGATTGTAGGTCCCATTAGTATCGTTATGAACAGGTTCTACTGTATACAGATAGCATGTAGATCACTGTGTTCTAATCTCTAAATGAAACAGTCTTTGGGAGAGCTTTTTAGAGTTTATTCACATGACGCACACACACACATATATATATTTCAGTCTTGAAATTGAAATGGACCTAACCAGAAGGTTAGGTCAATTTCGATTCTAAAGGCTTTTCTTCTTCAAACATAAATGCATTCAACATCGTCCGCGACAACCTCCGCTCCATTTTGTTTTTTAACTCTATTTCTTTCTATGTTGCCAATCGAGGAAAACTAAAAACAGCCGAATCAATCTCGAACTCTCGACACACTGTATCTACATGCCATCAAACTAATAGTGGCTGGTTGAATCAGTTTAGTACTGCAGCTTGTTAGTGATAGTATCTTTCCACTCCGTTACCGTTCAATCGCTTTCACTCCTCTGTGATAATGAACCTTAATGAACTTTTTTCTCCTCTGATGTGCCATATATTTGAAATTTTCTAGTTTTGCAAACTCTAATGAGGAGTTTATAATTTAACTAATTAATTTTAATTGTGGTGGTGCTAACAAGGTTGGATTCGATGATCCATGTGGTGTCTGTCAGTAACTCTTCCTTCCAGACGAGAAGTAAATGGATTGACAGGAGAAAGTAATTGTCACATTTATAGAAGATGCTTTCGTTTCTGTAACTCCTCTTGGTGAAATATTGCAAAACCTACAGGGGGTGCTTAGGTGTCTTAAAATCTACTTTATTACAAAATAATCTCTACTTTTTCTTTTTCTCACAATTGCTTCTAATCTTGTCAGTGCTGGATTTCTTTTTAGGCGGAGTAGACAATTGCTGTGGGCCCCACAAAATTATATTAAATTGTATTATATCTTTAGTTTATACAAGAAAATAAAAACTGATTCCATGTCTGATAATTATTAAAATTATTAATTCAGTATGCAATTTCCAGTATTTTTATTTGTGCTATGCAGTTGTTTAAAATTTTGCAGACGTAACTATTTTCTTATAGTTTTTAAAGTATAAGATACGTACATACGTAAATACTTTCGAATAGACGTGACGATGAAAGTCATCAAAATAATTCAGAGATGGTAAAATTTATGTTTAAAGTCTCAAAGATAAAGTTTTTTGTACGGAGGTACGGACGTAACTTTTAAACTAGTCAAAATGGATTCAGTCTTGGTCAAAATGAGTGTCTCCGTTGAAATCTGATGATAAAAATTTTCATGATTGCGAAACCACTTTTAGTTTATACAAGAAAATAAAAACTGATTCCATGTCTGATAATTATTAAAATTATTAATTCAGTATGCAGTTTCCAGTATTTTTATTTGGGTTATGCAGTTGTTTAAAATTTTGCAGAGGTAACTATTTCCTTATAGATTTTAAAGTATAAGATACGTACATACGTAAATAATTTCGTATAGACGTGACTATGAAAGTCATCAAAATAATTCAGAGATTTCAGTAAAATTTATGTTTAAATTCTCAAAGATAAAGTTTTTCTGTGCGGACGTACAGGCGTAACTTTTAAACTAGTCAAAATGGATTCAGGCTTGGTCAAAATGAGTGTCTCCGTTGAAATCTGATGATAAAAATTTCTATGGTTGCAAAACCACCTTTAGTTTATAAAAGAAAGTAAAAACTGATTCCATGTCTGATAATTATTAAAATTATTAATTCAGTATGCAATTTCCAGTATTTTTATTTGGGTTATGCAGTTGTTTAAAATTTTGCAGAGGTAACTATTTCCTTATAGATTTTAAAGTATAAGATACGTACATACGTAAATACTTTCGTATAGACGTGACGATGAAAGTCATCAAAAGAAATTCGCAGATGGTAACATTTAGATCTAAACTCTAAAAGATAAAGGTTTTTTACGGACATACAGACGTAACTTTTAAACTAGTCGAGATGGATTCAGGCTTGATCAAAATGAATGTCTCCTTTGAATATCTGAAGGTAAATTTTTTTTATGATTGCAAAACTACCTTTAGTTTATACAAGAAAATAAAAACTAATTCCATGTCTGATAATTATTAAAAATTATTAACTCAGTATACAATTCCCAATATTTTTATTTGTGTTATGCAGTTGTTTAACATTTTTCAGAGGTTACTATTTCCTTATAGATTTTAAGGTATAAGATACGTACACACGTAAATACGTTCGTATAGATGTGACGATGAAAGTCATCAAAATAATTCAGAGATGGTAAAATTTATGTCTAAACTCTCAAAGATAAAGATTTTTTGTGCCGACGTACAGACGTAACTTTTAAACTAGTCGAAATCGATCCAGGCGTGGTCAAAATGAGTATCTCCGTTGAAATCTGAAGATAAAAATTATGGTTGCAATGCCCCCTTTAGTTTATACAAGAAAAAAAAAACTGATTCCATGTCTGATAATTATTAAAAATTATTATCTCAGTGTACAATTTCCAATATTTTTATTTGTGTTATGCAGTTGTTTAATTTTTTGCAGAGGTAACTATTTCCTTATTAAGAAAGTAATAGTATAAAAAACTATAAAGGATTTTACTTGTTCAAATTTCAATCTTACGGAACAAGGAAGAAGTAAACTAGACTTTTGTAATAGCATGAAATCAACATCTTGAAATGACGTCGTAGAAAAATTGAAAAGACAAACTTGTGTAACTCTCATGACATAACTTATCATCCATGTTATTAACAGAGAGATGCATCTCCAATGGGCACAACAAGGAAAATCAATTTACCAAAGAAAAAATGTAAATCAAAATTGTTTGAATAACTGTGCGTAAAAATCATTGTTGCTTCAGACATGCAGGAATTTTGAATGTGTCTCTGTTTTATTGCATTTAAGGTATTATCTCTTTAGTGACGAAAATTTGCATAAGCTTCGTTTTCTTAAAGAAAGCTTAAGAGAATATAATACCTTTCGGGTTAAAAAGCTTTCATTGTAACAACCTATTTTTGATTCAATGTAAAATAAAAATGTATGGGCTTTTTAGAATTATTTCTTTTTCACCATTAACTATGTCTTTATATATATGTGTATATATATATATATATATATATATATATATATATATATATATATATATATATATATATATATGCATATATATATATATATAAATATATGTATATATATGTATATATATATATATATATATATATATATATATATATATATATATACATATACATATATATATATATATATATATATATATATATATTATATACATATATATATATACATATATATATATTCGTATATATATATATTATATATATATATATGTCAGGTTTAAAAATGGGGGCTAAGAATCAAGCGAGTTATAATTATAAATTGACGATAGCGTAATAGGAGAAAGACACACCCTCGAGCGGAACTATAGAGATTCAAGACACTGACGCGGTAGTAGACATAGGAATTTGTGTCTTCCATGCCATAGCTCTGTTCCAAACAAATTGTTAAATTATTAAATCAAGACCGAAAAAATCCAAGTAAAAAGTAAGCATACAATGATTAAAAGGGAAAAATCTGGAACACTTTATACGATTTTGCACGTCATCGTTGTGCAAAGGGCAAGCGAATCTTCTTTTCGAAGTTTAGTATACGTCTTGCCGAAGAAAGTAGTTCTGGCTAATGAAGCGTGTAGTTTCAGTAAACTATCGTTGTGAAATTTATCAGTTTCTAAAAATGAAAAGAGGCGAACAATTTAAGTTCTATTACAGGGATGGCCAACCTGTGGTTTGCGAGCCACAGGCGGTTCTTTGGAGAATTATTTGTGGCTCTCGATAAATGTACTCAAATTTCATCTCCATTTTTGTGTTATTGTATTTTAAAAAATTATTACAACTGATGGAGTTCCGGCTATGCTGGCTAAAAAAATTATTGGAGTCTATTATTGGAATTATTGGAATTATTGAAATCTTATTGGAGTTTTTAAGAGATGATTCTCAAATTCCATAATTTATACCAATTCACTGCATAATTCACCGAGAACATCTCGTTACAAAATATTTAAATATCCTCATGTTATGAAAACAGTGTAACACATTGTAAATTACATTCGCGTCAAAGCAAAAAATTATCATCGACAATTCAAAAGTTTCCATGAAAAATTGAAGGATAAAGAACTTTCAAATGGCATTCAATAAATATAATTTCTGTGAAAAAAATTTTTTAATACCATTTTTGCATACCTTTTAAATACGTATTTAATTGCGGCTAACGAAAAATTTCAAATTTTGAAAAATGGCTCGAACTAACAAGGAGCTTGGATTACCTTGTTCTATAAAGTGCCACAAACTTCAACAAAAGTTGACAGAAAATTATTTTATTCTTGTACATTAAAGCAGCAACTATCACATCTTATTTACCAATGTAATAGTTACTGATAAAAATATAATGAAATTAGTCTGAACGCATTCAACCACAGACAGGTACTTTTTAAAAGGAAGTAATTCATTGATAAGATGTAGTATTAAGATATATACCTATTTAACGCTTTGTAAGATAACTTAACAAATTTTAACTCCAGGCAACTGTATTTAAAAGATAAGAGTGAGAAATGGTTCACGCTAATGAAGAGACTCATGGCAACAGCGAGATGCTATGGGTGGAAATTGGGAAAGGATTTGACTTATGTTGCCTGATAAAGTATGCACGCAATGGAGAAAGTGAAATTATCCAACTGAGCTGTGAGAAACTCCCATTCCTATTATATCCCTGTGGATACGGTAGGCTAGTTGTGATCTTCCAAGTAGGAAATGAGTTAGGGAAAGCGATAGTGGAACATGGATATCAGTAAGCCATTGAATTCCACTGATTGCTTTAGTTTCTTCGTCGTTTCGCTTTGTGCTAAGAGGTAGATTTTATGAGATTACTGTGAAAAAAGACTTATTAAGACTATGCGTTGGTTGGCTTACTGAATACGATCCATTACTCCAACTCGTTCATCAAGTTCAATCAAGTAGGTACAATGATTCAAGGAATATTTTTAATATACGAAAGTCATGGTTATCACTTGATTCTCTTAAAGAGATGAGTTAATAGGTCTTTTATGCTTTGAGAACCATTTTAATAGATTTAAAATCCATTTGCTGATTGCCCGCTCTCTTAAGTACTCTTTTAATTATTATTTTTTAGTATCCAAATGTATGTACTTAAAAAGTACAATGCATATTCTTTTCGTAATTCTAAATAAATTGAAAAATTAATTCCTATTTAATACTTTTTGTAAATAAAAGATGTCATTGGGTGATTTTGACTTTATGGTTTAAAATTTTCATCAATTTTCAGACTTATTTCATAAATTTATTTTGTATTTTTCAATATTAATTAAAATCAGTAATTTAAAAGCAAACATGTCTAAAATTCTAAATTATGCGTCTTCTACAATATGGTCTTTCAGTATGGAGAGAAATGAATTACTAAAAAAGAAAGTTTGAAGATAGTTCAATTGCACAAAGAAGGGTTGAATAGCAGAGAATGATTTATTTGGAATATATAATTCCATTGTTGTTGGAATATATAATTCCATTTTAATTGGAATATAATTGCATTTTTAATTTTCTCTAAAATGCTAAATATTTTTAGAGTTACAACATTCTTTGACTGATATACAATCATTCATTTTTTCAAATGTTTGCTTTTGCCAGTACTTAACAAATTCGATCGTAGAAGAATTTGGAAATAAAAAGAAATAGAAGCTGTTTTTTTCATATTTAATACACTTTAATCTAGAAGTAATATCTAAGTACTGAAAGGAATTGAAGCTATTTAAATGTGGCGTTTGATTACTGCAGATGCTACGATTTGCCGTTTCTCCACGCGAAAGCTAAATAGACAAAGACCTACTAAGTACAGTTGTGCTACTAGTGACATAAGATCATATTAATTGGATAATACAATAAAGATAGTTATCTTTGTCTATTGTTCAGACATATTTTTATATATATACTTTGATCCAATTCTGAACTTAAAAGAGTCTCAACTTTTAACTGAGGTGCATAACTAAAATATCATCATATTTAATACCAAAAGTAAAATGTAAGATTCGAAAAGAATCAAAGGCCTGAAAATATGTTATTTGATTGTTGAGAATGCAGCTGTATTTTTGCTATACGAGTGCTAATTAGACTGGAGCAGTGCAGTTAAGTACAGTGACTTCATTAGCATTCTAAGATCTTTTTCATCGGATAACATAATGTAGTTATTCATTTTTGCCTATTGTTTAGACATATTATTATGTAATATATACATAAAATATATGTATATATTTCGATGTATTTTATGTATATTCAAGAATTAAGTCTAAACCATATCAACACTTTCAATTTTTAGTTACTATATGTAATTAATGTATTATTATTAAAGTATTTACAAATAATTTTATTTTACCTGTATTAACCGAGGCAGTTAGACAGATTAGTGTAAACTAGTTACTACACATACTGATTTTTTTCCCAAGATTTAAACAAAAATAACTTTACTGAATTTCATAGGAAGCTGCTATTTGTTGAACCCTCAGGCCAAAAGGTCTTAGTTTTCTTAACAGTTTTGAAGATATTTATAAATCATTTAAAAAAAATTACTGTTTATTTTTTCCCTTATCGTTAGGTATTTAAAAGCTATATTATGGGATATTCTGATAAATTTGTCCTTTTTGTCCCCCATTTTCTTTTGGACGCGAAGATCACATTTTAAACTGCTAAAGGCAGCATTTGCCAACATCCTTGTATCGAACACTTATTATTTACCTATTCAAGCGTTTACTGGAGTTGTAGGAGAAAGTTTTATTTTCCTGAAAGGAACGAAAGAGATTTAACTTTGACCGTACTCTTTGTAGAGTATTCGAGACTTCTCAACCCTCGAGGGAGGTATTAATCGTATGGGAAGGAAAAGCTATAGTGCTTTCTCCGGTTAAACGATATTATAGTTAAAATTTTGACAGAAAACTGAGCGGTTTGGTTTTCAAACATCAAACTTAATAGAATTTGAATATAGCTCCTAATTTTCAGGATATTACTAGAAATTACAAAAAGGATAGTTTCTCCGTCATCAGACCAATTTTGTTTATTTTTTCCTTTACAGATTTTTTAGCTTGTTGCTATTTACTCAAGCATCGTTTGGCGTCACACTTGGTAGTTCCAAGCTCTCACCGCTTGGTGGCCTATATTTAGAGAGACGTTGCCACAGATTAGACCGTAATAAAAGTTGAGTTCTTCAGATACATTGGTTTTTCTTACCCTAACAGTTGAAGAATCAGCATTACCGGTTTTTTCTTCCAAGATGAGCAAGATATGTTTGGTAAGATTGCAGATTTTCCTTCTCTCTTATTTCTTGATTTCTTTATTTCACTACTTGTTCGTTTTGGTTTATACAGTGGGAATTTTATTATGGAAATAGTTATTAATTACCATAATTTAAATACTTATTTTAATCATCATCTGTGATTAAATTTCAAATAGCTGTTGCAGAAAAAATGAATTTTTAGTAAATAATATATAAGTAAATTTTTTTTAAAACATCAAAATTTACATTTTAATAAAGACTCATACTCTTAAAATACTTAATATATACACTAAATATACATTACGTGTATAGTAGTGTATTTCACATAATGTATACACTAATATATACACTTAATATACATTAAGTGTATAGTAGTGAATATATTACACATAATGTATATACTAATATACACTTAACGGAATATAGAACCTTTTCACCTGAAAAATCTTTATTATAATAGTCAATTTTTAAATCACTATAAAAGGAAAAATTCTTCTCTGTTTGGAATAAAATTTATCCTTGATAATTAATATATACTTAACTTCATAAAAACTGTTCTGTTTTATTATATAAAGTAATATATTGTTTTAAATGCATGAAATTGATACACTAAGTGCAAAAAATAGAAATCTACGTAGCCGCAAAAATACTTTTGTAATATGTAAGTTACATACTAAATTTTAATATCCAATAGAAACTAATTATCATTTATTTAATGTGAACAAAAGTTATATTAATGTAATCCATTCTATAGC
>CM063501.1:53561892-53566892 GCA_032207245.1 Pardosa pseudoannulata | reverse complement strand
AAAAAAAAAATATATATAAACATATATATATACATATATATATATATATACATATATAGTATACATATATAATATATATATATATATATAAATAATAAATTATATACTTATAACAAAAATATATATATATATATTATATATATATAATATATATAATATATATATATATATATATATAATATATATATGTGTGTGTGTGTGTGTGTGTGTATATATTATATACAAAATTTTTATTTTTAGAAATGAAATTACAGGAAGCACTTTTAAATTACAAAGAATGTCAAGTAAAAAATTAATTATTGATTCTTAAGATATTATAAGCACAAATCATGATAAAAAAAACCATGTTAAAAACACTATATTGGCTAATGTACATAAAAAACATATATCTATCAGATTTACTAAAGAAATACTTTATGAACAAAAGTTATTAAATTCATATTAAAATATGTAAATAAGGGATTTTAATGTTACATTTCTCTCTATATATATGTGCGTGTGTGTATGCATATGTATATGTATTACAAATTTTATAAATTTTATAGAAATGTAATTAGGATCACTCATTTAAATTATCAAGTTCAAAAGAAAAGTAAATTATTTACAAACTTCCTTAAGATATTATAAGGCAAAATTATTATAAATTGAAAATAGGGGTTAAAACACTATATTGGCTAATGTACATAAAAACATATATAACATTTTTACTAAAGAAAGTTCAATGAAAGTTTTAAGTATTTATGGAAAAAAATTATAATTATATTCATTTAGTTTCAAATAATATTAAATTTTAGGCAGTGAACTACTATTCTAAATGATTATTGAGGTGAAATCAGTTTTGAAATAATATGTAAATTTCAATCTAAATTCAAAATTTAGTCAGCAGAGTTTGAAACATAATATGCACTGGATTAGGTCTAATTATATCAGAGATTACTTTAAACATAATCTCAATTACTGAAACTTATCGATGTAAGTCACAGTTCTGTTTGAAATGTGAGATGTTTAACATGTTCACACCAATAGTAGAAAAATTTATTAAATATTAACAATCAATAGTATAAATTAGAATCTAACATTTATATAAATAGAGGTAAATTGAATAAATGTAAAAACATTTTATAAAATCTATCGAACAGCTAGTATAACAAAATTAAGTGTTTAGAACAGAGAACTTCAATATTTGTGGAATGAATATAAGGTAGGTTTTACAGTTAGAAGATTTAAAAAGGTTAGTATTGGTAGTAAACATTTTTAGTAGATTAATGTTCAAAATTCTCACTTTTCTTATATTTCTCTGATAGAATTTGATATTTACAATAAATATTACTTTTTATGGATATTTTTCGGAAGTTTAAATATTTAAGCATTATTTTAGGTGGAATTAAAACATAATACTTTGTCAGAGAACGAATATTCAAAATGTATCAATGAGAAATAGCATGTATTAAGACCACCATTTATCATTCTATTTTATGATAAGGAAAAATGCCAGATTCAGGAATATTATCCAATAATATTCTAGTTTCTTCCATTTCTTTTATAGTATTTGATACTTACAATAAATTTTATATTTTATGGACTTTTTCAGAAGTTTAAATACTTAAGCATTTTTTAAGGTGGAATTAAAGCATAATACTTTTCAGAGCACGAATATTCAAAATGGATCAATGAGAAATAGTATGTATTAAGACCACCATTTATCATTCTATTTTATGATAAGGAAAAGTGGCAGATTCAGGAATATTATCCAATAATATTCTAGTTTCTTCCATTTCTCTGATAGCATTTGATATTTACAATAAATTTTATATTTTATGGACGTTTTTCGGAAGTTTAAATATTTAAGAATTATTTTAGGTGGCATTAAAACATAATACTTTTCAAAGAAAAATATTCAAAATGTATCAATGAGAAATAGCATTTATTAAGACCACCATTTATCGTTCTATTTTATGATGAGGAAAAATGCCAGTTTGAGGAATATTATCCAATAATATTCTAGTTTGTTCCATTTTTCTGGTAGCATTTCTCTGATACTTACAATAAATTTTATATTTTATGGACGTTTTTTGGAAGTTTAAATATTAAGAATTATTTTAGGTAGCATTAAAACAATACTTTTCAGAGGACAAATATTCAAAATGTATCAATGAGAAATAGCCTATATTAAAACCATCATTTATTATTCTATTTTATGATGAGGAAAAATGCCAGATTCAGGAATATTATCCAATTATATTCTAGTTTCTCAAAGTTTTGTAGAATGTATTAAGTTCATTGACCATGACAATAAGGAAAAAAAAGTAAAATCTCCGAGTATTAAACTAAATGTCAGCAACTAATCTTCAATGCAAATGGGCGCACTGAGACACCAGTGGTATTAAATAGAGTTAAAATATATCCCTCGAAATTGTGAAATGTTTTTGGTTTAGAGATGAGACTTTTTCTGCAAAAAGAAAGAATAATTTTAAAGTTTGTTTTTGTAATAAATGATATATTGGTTTCTTTCGACCATCACTCGCTTGATCAGTCAAGGCTGCAAGTATGAAGAACAAAGTATCGTTATAAAGTCTTTAAACGGGATTTTTATTCATTAAATGGAAGTGCTTTCCGCTCTGGTTGCTTCAAATCACAGTCAAGGTACTCAAATGATGATAGATCCATTTTAACACTCATAGTGTTGTTCACGAAGAAGTAGCAATTTGCATTTTTCTTGTTTGTCTTTATGTGATTTTAATGTCCTGCCGACTCTTCTTTACTGATTTTTTTTGCTCATGAATACTTTTAACTCCTGTTTAGTCTGGAGTAAAACGAGACTCAAACAGTTTTTTGTATTTTTTTTCATTCTTTATCGACACATAAATACCGAAACAAAATTTTTACGGGTAAAATAAATAACATTTTTACTGAAAGGTTTTTATAGTTCTATAATTATACAAAAAAAACATTCCCTTAGTTTGTATTTTATTAGTAATTATTATAATAAATTATTAGTAATAAAGCTCATTAATAATAAAGTTAGAAGTAGCAATTTACATTTTTCATGTTTGCCTTTATGTGATTTTAATGTCCTGCCGACTCTTCTTTACTGATTTTTTTTTGTTCATGAATACTTTTAACTCCTGTTTAGTCTGGAGTAAAATGAGACTCAAACAGTTTTTTGTATTTCTTTTTCATTTGCTTTTTCATTCTATATCGACACATAAATACCGAAAAAACTTTTTACGAGTAAAATAAGTAATATTTTTTCTGAAAACTTCTTTTAGTTTCATAATTATACAAAAAGAATTCCTTACCATTCCCTTAGTTTGTATTTCGTTAGTAATTATTATAATAAAATATAAGTAACAAAGCTCATTAATAATAATGTTTAGAAGTAGCAATTTACCATTTTTCTTATTTGTCTTTATGTGATTTTAATGTACTGCCGACTCTTCTTTACTGAATTTTTTTTTTTTTTTGATGAATACTTTTAACTCCTGTTTAGTCTGGAGTAAAATGAGACTCAAACGGTTTTTTGTATTTTTTCCCTTGCTTTTTCATTCTATATCGACACATAAATACCGAAAGAAAACTTTTATGATTAGAATAAATAACCTGTTTTTAACTAAAAGTTCTTTTAATTTTATAATTATACAAAAAAAAATTCCTCACCATTCCCTTAGTTTGTATTTCATTAGTAATTATTATAATAAATAAGTAATAAAGCTCATTAATAATAAAGTTTAGAAGTAGTAATTAACATTTTTCTTGTTTGTCTTTGTGTGATTTTAATGTCCTGCCGACTCTTCTTTACTGAATATTTTTGTTCATGAATACTTTTAACTCCTGTTTAGTCTGAAGTAAAAGGAGACTCAAACAGTTTTTTGTATTTTTTCACTTGCATTTTCATTCTATATAGACACATAAATACTGAAAAAAATTTATGAGTAAAATAAATAACATTTTTACTGAAAAGTTCTTTTAGTTTTATAACTATACAAAAATAATTCCTTACAAATCCCTGAGTTTGTATTTTATTAGTAATTATTATAATAAATTATTAGTAATAAAGCTCATTAATAAAGTTTAGAAGTAGCAATTTACATTTTTCTTGTTTGTTTTTATGTGATTTTAATGTCCTGCTGACTCTTCTTCACTGATTTTTTTTGTTCATGAATACTTTTAACTCATGTTTAGTCTGGAGTAAAATGAGACTCAAACAGTTTTTTGTATTTTTTTTATTCTATATCGACACATAAATACCGAAAAACTTTTTACGAATAAAATAAATAATATTTTTACTGAAAGTTTCATTTAGTTTTATAATTATACAAAAAATTCCTCACCATTCCCTTAGTTTGTATTTCATTAGTAATTATTATAATAAATTATTAGTAATAAAGCTCATTAATAATAAAGTTTAGAAGTAGCAATTTATCATTTTTCTTGTTTGTCTTTATGTGATTTTAATGTCCTGCCGACTCTTCTTTACTGAATTTGTTTTGTTGATGAATACTTTTAACTCCTGTTTAGTCTGGAGTAAAATGAGATTCAAACAGTTTTTTGTACTTTTTCATTTGTTTTTTCATTCTATATCGACACATAAATACCGAAAAAACTTTTTACGAGTAAAATAAATAACATTTTTACTGAAAGGTTCTTTTAGTTTTATAATTACATAAAAAAATTCCTCACCATTCCTTATTTTGTATCTCATTAATAATTATTATAATAAATTATTAGTAATAAAGCTCATTAATAATGAAGTTTAAAAACTAGAGGTTATTCTAAATAAAATGGTTACGGCAATAATATTTTTAATATATTTCTTAAACGAGTTTAAAAACAATAAAATGTATTGCATTTTATGTTAAGTTCTTTTAATTTTATAATAATAAAAAAAATTCTTCACTATTCCCTTAGTTTGTATTTCATTAGTAATTATTATAATAAATTAATAGGAATAAAGCTCATTAATAATGAAGTTTAAAAAGTAGAGATTATTCTAAGTAAAA
>CM063501.1:53541892-53556892 GCA_032207245.1 Pardosa pseudoannulata | reverse complement strand
ATTGTGCGAGGTTCCTACAGTTACATAGATGCAAGAGGAGAGAAACAGGTGGTGCACTACGAATCACACCCGAAGTTTGGTTTCAAGACAAAACTTAGTTCCGGCTTTTGAAATCTTTCGTATAAAGATATAGGAAACTATTGAATTTTTGACCTTAATGCCACAATTCACATGATCATAGCTTTATTCTCTTAGGCTTTGGAAACGTGGTTAAAATTGTTTTTCAAAGGGGCAAATGCGTTCTTGAAATTTATAAGAGATGTATGGGGAACAAAGGTTTAACAAACGATATTTGCCGTTATTGGAAAGCTGGCAGGAGAAAACCTGTCGAATATATCACATTTGGGAAAGAACACATGAAAAAACCTCTGTATTTGAGCTTATCGCTTGCAATTATTTTATTCTTAAGGTCTATTTACCTTTATGGTAACAAAGAAAACTTCATTCGATGATATATTTTTTATGCAACATGCTGGTGTTGTTGTCAGGGGATTTTTTTTGAGATATCTTACTTTAATTTCCATAACCGCAACTTTTTTGATAAGCGCATTTTGAACAAGATATCAAGGATACTAAGGTTTAAACGTATGTAATTAACATTTTTAACCAGTTCATATTAAGTGAGGAACATATAATAGAACAGGAAATAGTTTGAGCTGTTTTCAGAATTTTCGTTTTTGTCGTTGAGTTAAAGTGTCTGAGGTTTACTTAAAAAAAACACCGACCATTTAAATGAAAATGATCTTAAAATATCACTAAAAATGTTAGTCTAGTTAGAATTTCATCAGCCCTTGTGTAGCAAAACCAGTAAATGCTAACGATCCAAATCTAGGAGGTGGAAATTATGTTAATAGATGATACATTAGTTAACCCCTTTGCGACCAACGTCTCGTATACGCGACGCAACGATTTCACTCTTATCAGTCCAGCGTCACCTCTACGCAATGGATATTGAGAGATCAACGTCACATATGCGTAATAGGATATCTGAGAGTTTTATTTAATTTTTAAATGCTAGATTTAATTACCAGATGGCGTTAAATGGCAACAGTTTTCACAACAGTCGACTCGTATAGCATTTACGTGTGGTCCTCAAGGAGTTAAAGCCCCTTTAATAGAATATTGCTTACATTTGTGTACATTATCTAAAAAATGCCAATATATTTAGAAACCCTGAAAGTAATTATTTTACTGTAGGGTAAATTGAAAGATAACAATGGTTAAATATGTCTTAAAAACTGCCAAAAATTGTGACCTGTCAAAAATATCGTTTATAACTTTGTTAGATATATCAAACTATTGCAATTGTTTCGTAAGGATTATTAGTATTTTTAGAATTCAAAATGTAATATCTACTATTCACAGACCGTTTCAATGGACATATAAACAAAAGCTACACATCCGTATCGATGGTCGCTTTTCCGTTGATCCTAAAAAAGGAAGTAATTATTTCCACTCCCTTTTTAAATAAAGCGCTTTCCTTAATCATGGACAGTAATAAAAAAATTTTCCTTAGTGAAACAAAAAGTAAGGAAAAGCATTGTTTCGATGGTGAGAATCGTGAAATTGGATTCGAGTTTAAGTACGTCTTGAAACTACTTGAACTGAGTTACAAATGTTCATTGTTTTTGTTGTAATAAAGTATTATTTTTTATAGAATATTGTGTTTCTTTTCTTTAATATTGTTTATCTATATTATTTTATACAATATAAATCTTAGGGGCTTACTCTAGACGTTATGAGTTGGTTCACATGTTCGTTATGAAGTCACTTTGAAGTCAGCCTGATCGTTTGCTCGCATAATATTCTCAAGCTGATTTCAAAGTGACGTTACAACGAATGTGCGATTCATCTCGCTACTTTCAGTGTAAGTTCCTTAATCTTGTACACAAACACACACAAATATATACATATGTATCCGAAGGACTTCAAATGTCCTCCAGACGAACGATGGCCGAATGGTTAGGGTGCTGGCCTTCGGAACCGGAGTTCGTGGGTTCGAATCCCATTATGGCATGGATGTTCGTAGCCGTTCGGAATCGGCTTTAAGCAGTAGGTCCCGGTCTCATTAGCCCTCGTGTTGCAAAAAGTAGACCGTAGCACTTCAAACCAAACCAAACCAAATGTCCTCCATCACTGATCACAGAATTACAGGATGCTGGTATTACAGAACTGCCTGGATCAAGCCTTCAAGTTCTGTAGTACATGGGAAATTGGCAAACAAAACTATTGATGTGATTTAGAGCGATGACAAAAGGCCCCTTTCAGCTTCCAGTACAGTGACAGTACTTTGTATTTGAAATAAAGACACATAAATAAAAAATTATATATATTTTTTATCTATTACATATTTTTTATGTTATTTTCGAAGATCTGTTACTGGTAATTTTCTATTAAACCAGAATTCATAGTTTCATTTACCAAATTACTGTTAATGTGCAAGTCAGTAAATTTAAAGTATTGATTCAAATCAATTTTTTGGGTTACTTAAAAAATTAATTGGAGATATTAAAATATTTAATTAATGTAATAAGGAAATATAGAGATTAATTTATTTCACTACAAAGATAATTATTAATATTTTTGAAATATTCTTTGCAGAGATTTTCGAGTTTCATTGGATTTTTTAATTTCTTTCTTTTCAGTCGGCGATAATTTGCAGTATAGTTGTGAATTCTTAACCACTGACTTAATATCCCATTATTTTAAATGTAATAAAATCGTATTACTAATCATCATGCTTGTAGTATACCTTACTATCAATCCTTTTCTTTTTCTATACAAAAGCCTCTTTCAGCTTCATTTTAGAAGCAATCCATTGCTATTGATCATGTTTGCAATGCTTTCTACTGCCAGTCTATTTCTTTTCCAAAGCAAAAGACTTTTTCAGCTTCAACAGAGCTTAGAGTAACAGTTTGTTGAATATTTTTAGCTGTGTGAATTGCTCTAGGGATAATGTAGTTTTTAGAGTCTGCTAAAACATCATAAAATTTTTAATTAAAATAAATAATTGCCATCATCAAAGAAATATTTATAATAACGAACATTTAAAAATTCTATAAAATAATATAAATGAAAAACTAACTGATGACACACTTGCTTTAAAAATGAAATTTAATAAACGTATAAAATTTAATAAATTTAACAAATTTTTATCTGAGAAAATTTCAATCTTTACATTTGTCCGAAACAAAAAAAAAAGATAAGGTTTTCTATAAGTGTATTGAACAATATAGGATAAAAATTAGGCTAGTATTCTCATTTCTTTTAAAAAAGGGCAGGACCCAATTATAAAAAAGGGTACTTCCATATAGCATGCATACTTGCAGCAAGTGTGATTTTTTTTCTGGATAATATTTTGTCATAACAAATTTGACGAGACAAACTAGCAGCAAAACTTCTACAAGCTAGACGGAGCATAAAGCAACCACTCCTTTGCAAAGCTACTTTGCTGCAAAACTGTGGTAACCTTGTCACGACAACCTTGAAGCAAACGAAAATTCTTAGACTTCCTGCAGTCTTGTTTCAAACTAGCAGACTTGTCATGTTGAACTTGCGGCAAGTTTACATGCTTGCAAAACAAGACTGCTGCAAACTAAATTTGCTGTTTGGGTTTTAATCAAGGGAAAGAGTTCTTTTTATTGACTTAAAGGACACTTTCTGTTCATCATAATGGAATCAGTTAGTAAAGCAAAGGTGTGTAAAAAGGATTAAGTTAATTTTTTAAGAGTTATACATACAATAACTTCACTTTGGAAATATCCTAATTAAATTCTTAATTACTATCTGAAATAACACATTTCTTTTACTAGTAATCACTTTATGTATTGAATTTCAGAAGAGATAATTTAACAAACTGAAAAAATGAAATCCAATAAACTGTGTTACATAATTTTTTTTAAGACAAACTATATTCTACAACAAACATCAACCAATAAAATATGTTTTATGAACAATTTTACTTATTTATTTTTACCACTAATGAGAAAAAATATACTTTATTCTTGATACAGGAAAAGCACAAATTATATGCTGGTAATTTAAGTAATAAATCAATTACAAAAAGCTGTAAAAGTTCAGTTTGTTTGATATTTTACAAAAAAATTAAAAGAAAAATGCGTGATACTGTTTTTAAATCTACCAATGTTTGACAACAGATCTGTAATTTGGTTCTTTAGTTGATCTTCAGAACAGGGGACAAACGTGTGTTATGTAAATTTTTTACATAAATACAAAAAGCTCTGGAAGGTCAATTTAATTAATATTTTACAATAAATTATAAAAAAAAATGTGTGATACTGTTATAATCAATTTATAAATCTCTGTCAAACATTGGCAAAGTTAAAAACAGTATCACACTTTTTTTGTATAATTTATTGTAAAATATCTGCTCAATTCTCTGCCAATTTTCTGCCAATGTCTGACAGCAGATCTATAATTTGGTTCATTGGAATTTGGTTCATTAGTTGGTATCAGGACAGGGGACAAAAGTGTGCTATGTACATTTTTACATAAATACAAAAAGCTCTGAAAGGCCAATTTAATTGATATTTTACAATAAATTACAAAAAAAATGTGATACTGTTTTTAACTCTGCCAATGTTTGACAGAGATTTATAATTTGGTTCATTAGTTGGTCATCAGGACAGGGGACAAAAGTGTGCTATGTAAATTTTTACATAATTACAAAAGCTCCGAAAGATCAATTTAATTTATATTTTACAATAAATTACAAAAACAAATGTGTGATACTGTTTTTAACTCTGCCAATGTTTGACAGCAGATTTATAATTTGGTTCATTAGTTTGTCATCAAGAATCACAAAGATCTTCGGGAATCATACAGAACTTCAGGTTTCCAAGCCCTCACGTGTTTTTACCGCTCCATAAAGTTTTATTTGAAAAAAAAATAGAGGGCGGAAAGTAAATGCATCCGAAATAGGGCACGGCACATTGGCATTAAAATAAAGGATAGAGCAAGGCACCCTTTGAAAGAAAAAACATCAAACATGAATACTAGATTTGCCTTATAGAAAAGTTTTTTATATGTGTATATAACCTGAACACGAAAAATTACATAAACAGTAAAATTTCTTTTTACATTATTTGCTTTCAAAAGCAGTCAATTAAACTATATAACACAAGAAAATACTAAACAAAGTTTTTCGAGGCAAAATATCAGCAACTTTATACATTGATGTAAGAGGAAGTCAACCTGAAATTTCATTTACGCAGTCCTTTATAACGTATAATACGAAAATGTTATTTTTGCTACAAGATCTATTGTTTCATTGGGATGAAGTCGTGACAGGAAGTTTTGTACATTTTTAATATCGGTGACAGGCAGTAATCTATATACTTAATTTAGGAGTAATTGTGCGATAAGTATATCTAAAGAGGACTAAAGAAAAATTTTTAAAGTAATTTATTTTCAGGAAGTGTAGGGTTGAATGCACTTCTAGCTGACTAGCTTCTGAAACGTGTGAAACTGTTTCAGCACAAAATAATTTAGAAGAGTTATATGTTAGAATTGTAATACTGATATAAAGTAATTATTCTTAAAATAGTAGAATAATTATGCTTAAAATAATAGAATAATTATACTTAAAATAATAGAAAATAATACTTAAAATAATAGAATAATTATACTTAAAATAATAGAATAATAATATTTAAAATTATAAAATAATTGTACTTAAAATAATAGAATAATAATACTTAAAATAATAGAATAATTATACTTAAAATAATAAAATAATAATATTTAAAATTATAAAGTAATTATGCTTAAAATAATAGAATAATAGTACTTAAAATAATAGAATAATTATGAAATAATAGAATAATTATACTGAAAATTATACTTAAGTTTTAATAAACGCATAAAAGAGTTTGATTTTAATGAAGAATCTTATTTGAAACTGGTTTTTAAATTGTTATAAGAATGATAAAACGTTTTGCTTAAAGTTTTTTCTAAAAAATCTTTTATCTTGGTTAAAAATTGAAAATTTTTACAAATTCTAAAGGTAAACTATTTTCTTATCTTTTTTCTATATAAAACTGAAAAATTATTGAGAAGATCTATTCGTTTATGAGTTATATCAAAATTAAACTACATTTAAGTTACAATTTTTTAAAAAATTAATGTACATCCATGTACGTACGTTCATTTTTCATACAATTCAGTTTTTCTTGTTCATTCTTTATTTTACTTACAAAGCTTGTATGCTTAAAAATAAATAGAATTGTGTGTCCCAGATTCCTTATACAGATTTGTACTTATCAGTTACTTTCAATGGGTTCCCAGAATCAGATCTCGAGTTCTTACATAGATGCTAATAAATGTTTCAAAGCTATTGAAAACATTGGCGAATTTATAGAGAAGGAAATGGGGATCCGGAGTATCCTCTTCAAAGTGTTTTCAATAAATGCAATTTCAGATTTTTCAAAACTTATTAATATTTGCTTTATTTTACTTATTACAAAGCTTGTATACATAAAAATAAGTAGAATTGTGTGTCCCAGATCAGTTAATACAGATTTATATTTCAGTTACTTTCCATGGGTTCCCAGAATCAGTACTCGCTTTTTTACTTAGATGCTAATAAATGTTTCAAATCTATTGAAAAGGGGCTATTTATAGAATGGAAAATGGAGATAAAATTTCCTCAAAGTGATAAATAAATAAAGCGTAATATGTAATTTATTAAAAAGTTGAAACAAATATAAGTAAAAAATATGTAATAGTACTAAAAAAGAAAAAAGTTTATGCATTATTTAATAGATTTGACTTACTCTATAATGGAGCAATAAAATAATTTGAATGAGAAAATTTGTTGCCATATTTCTGATTTTGAATAAGACTTATTTTTTAAGAGTATGTTTTTTCTTTTTAAAGTATCATGAAAATTATGGATGAATACAAATCATAATTTGCAAGCAGTTCTAAAATTTGACTGTTATAATCTATAATAATGTAATAATAAGGTTTTAGTAAATATAATGATTTGTATTATTGCAAATTTCTGTGAATTTGAAAAATAATTGTTTAGTTGTTTAATTATCATATAATTACTTTTTAAATTCATATGATAATACTGGGATGTAAATTAAGTACGCTCCAGTATTCACCAAGCAAATTTAAACCTGGCAAAAACTTGTAGCGTAAATTAAAAGAACCCATTGTGGTTGCAAATATACACTAAAGTGCTGCTGAATTAGGGATAGCAAGGACTATGCAAATTGTATAGCGTTGCGCAGCATTTATGCGGAAGTGAGGGCGCTGTGGTAACTACATATATACTGGTTGTTCTGAATTAGTTGTTAGAATTGCCAGTATGAGTAAACTGCTTGATTTAGACGCCTTCGCGGACAAATCGTAGGTGCGTAACGCATGGGCCATTCAGTTTCCGAAATCATCAGACAGCTAGAACTTTCAAGGTCGTCAGTGTCAAGAGTATACAAGAATACATGGATAGTGGAAAAAAAACTAGTGATCGGGCAAACTGCAAAGAAAAGTTAGCCTTGGCTCAGGCGTATTGTACGTAAATAGCGAAGCTAAACGTTAGCTCTACCCAGTGATGATGCCAGTCGTACACAGTCAATAACTGTGCAACGCTCGTTTACCTTATGGTTTCAAGCCGTCGACATACGAGAGTACATTGCTCTATACTAGCCATAGGCTGCACATCTTGCCTGGAAGAGAGCAGAGAGACTGGTGTGTAAACTGAAATTACATGGAGTTGAGTGATGACTACTTAACGCAGGAGACTGAGAATATGGCGTGATTCATGAAGTTATGGAACCAGCATGCCATTGGATGTACAAGGTACATTGTGTGTATTTTATTGTTTATCTTTGGTGGTATCAACCTCCTCATACAATTGGTACGTAGAGTTGCTTGCAATCCTCTTTATAATTTTTATGTTACACGGTATGGAGTTTTTATCTACATGTGTATAAAGTCCCGGTTGGTTACTATCTGGTAAAATGAGCATTCCTCTGACTTTTCTATAATAAATTGCCACCTGAAGACCAGCTTAAATCCTATTGAGCATTTTGAGATGTTTTAAAAAATATGCCGTAAATAAAGGCCACAACGTAGCACCAACGAACCTTACTGAATTATGGACAGCTGTAGCCAATATTTGGCAAGCCATTACCATGGAAAGTTTCCAGAAACTTGTTGAATCTATGCATCATTGGATTCTGTATCAAGAAGGAGGTCCAACTCGTTTATCCCTAATTCAATGCCTTTTCAGTGTGTTTTTCAAGGTATAATGAAATTACATACAATTTATGATTCATTTTATGACGCATTTTGTATGCAAGCAAAACTAATGTATGTTTTATACTCATTATGTGTGTGTGTCATGAATTTAAACAGGTAAAAACTTGTAGCTTAAATTAAAGTTCCACTGTAGTTGCAAACATATTTTCAAGGTACAATGAAATTACATAGTTTGTTATTCCTTTTAATCATCGATTATTTTTATGCAATGAAAAAACTATATGCAATTTGTATCCATATGTGGTGAATGAATTTTATTTTTTTCATTAATTTATTGCAAAAATTACTGTATTTTGGAGTATAGTTTTTTCTTCTAACTAATTCTGCGATACTAACTGTGAATTGTGATAAACATTAAGAGTGAAACAGAATCAGAATAGATTTAAAAGTAAAAAATTTTTTAATTTAAAAATATACGTCAGATAAACAATTACTGCTGCCTATGATATACTGGAAATTGAAATAATTATAAATATGAACAAAATATTAGAAAATATTTTCTTTGCAACAAATACGACTTTATAAAAAGTATGTTTTTTATTTCGATAAATATCAGTTTTTGGCAGGAATTTTTTGATAATAAGAAAAAATTATATTTAAATGTGTTGTGGAGCCTAAAGTAATAAAAAAATTTTGTAGAAAGATATTGATTTAAGAGTGATATTAAAATTTAAATACACTGGAGTCTTAAATTTAAAATTTTTGAAAATAAAGTTACAAAATATTCAAGAATTAATCCTGCATATAATAATCACTTGTACAAGCATGCATTCAAAGCAAAAAATTCGTAATAAATTGCCCATAAATGTAAAAAAAAAAGTTGTAATTTTCTGTCCTAAACCCGATTAAAGCAGATTCTAAACGGTTACAGACGTTTGTGTAAGGATAATTTGTATGTAAGGACTTTGGTATGTAAATCAGACACTATTAGTTTAGTCATTATCTTTTTCATTTACGAAGAAAAACGAAAATTAATAGATTTAAAGATTTTAATTTGTTTCTGCACACACAAACAATCTAACAATCATAAAAGCTAAAACTTAATTTTAAAAATTTCCTCTGATATTTTATTTTAAGAGCCAATATTATTGTTTTCTTCGCATATGAACTTTTATGCACGTTATAAATGTACTTTAAATTTAGTAAGAATGGAGATAATAGAGAGCTCCAATATGTAAATCAGATATAAAAAAATGAAAATTGATTTTCATGATAAAATATTAACTGACTGTATTGTATATTTTGGGTTGCATTTGAATACAAAGTTAACATGATCAAGGCCAGAGAGTCAATTCTTTTAAAAAAGATTTATTCTACGTTAATTCTTGCTTCTTCCCTTTAACTCTTAGATCTTTGTTAGAAAACAGAAACGTATACATATTTTAGAACTACAAATGTACTCTTTAATGCAAGATCATAGTTGAGATTGTACCAAATTTTTCATTGATAGACCTTTGTTTATAAGCTGAACAACGTTTAGTTTTCCGGTTGAGCAATAGATGACGCCACCACATTTGTTTAGTTACTACGTTCATATTCACAAAGATGGTTTTAATCCATGAAATGAATAAAAACATTTCTTTGCAAAAGAACTACTTACTATATGTTGACAAATTTATAAAAGAAAAAAAATTACATCGTGGCATGACTATAAATGCAGATGAAGATTTGAATAAGCTAGCCTTAAAAGCTAGAAGAATTAATTGGCTACTATAATACGGTAGTTTATAAATTACGGATAAGGCCATATTGTTTTCGAATTTTGTTGTAATACAAGATACGTAATTATGTAGCAGAAAAAAATATTTCATCGTTCTTTCCTCAGTATTTTTTTTTATCTTCCTAGTTATTCCTAAAATTACTTTCAAAATTCTCCTGGTAAATAGTGGTGCTTAAATTAAATATACTGCAGTATTTACCAGTCAAATTTAAAGCTGGGATAAACTTAGAGCATAAATTAAAAGGTACAATGTGGTTGCAAATATAGTTTTCAAGATTCAATGAAATTACGTCTAACGTTGCAGATTCGTTTTATGAGACATTTATGTATGCATGCTAGCCAAATGACTGTCTACTGTCGAAAGCTGGTGCCATCTATTAATGACGCCGTCTGCTATTCAGCCTTAAATATTCTCCAGTATTTACCAGGCAAATTTAAAGCTGGTATAAGCTTTGAACATAAATTAAAAGGCACAATGTGGTTGTAAATACAATTTTCAAGATTCAATGAAATTCCGTCTAACGTTGCTGATTCGTTTTATGATGCATTTATGTATGCTTGCTAGCGAAAGACTGTCGACTGGTGCCATCTACTGATGACGCCGGCTACTGTTCAGCCTGCAACATGTATTTTTGATTGGTGATCGTAAAATCAATTATTTCAAGAAAAATATAAATAAACAATATATTTTCATGTCTACAAATATAAAGAGTATATAAGTTCATGCTTATTATTCTGCTGTGTTGGTGGAAAGGGAAATTTAGGATATCTTTACCGATTCTTTACAATCTAGTGAACAAATTATAATTAATATAACAGAGTGTTGGATGACCACATAATTATAGAAAATAGTTTAGTAATATTTTAAGTTAAATTGATATTGAAAGAAATAATATGTATGATATGTATGGAGGTCTTTACAGCTATATATCAAGGCCATAGACAAGGAGGGCTATTTGGGGTTCCCTTCCGAAATTCTATAAGGCCGTTTCACCAAAAGAAAGTGTCCCAAGTGTGTAGGTGCCATCTTCCTAGTTGTATAAGAACATGTTCCTAAAAAAACATATGCTACAAGTCTAAATTAGTCTCCAGTGAGCTGGTGCCATCTATTGAGGACGCCGGCTGCTGTTCAGCCTGTAATATGTATTTTTCATTGTTGATGATGAAATCAATTATTTCAAGAAAAATATAAATAAACAATATATTTTTATGTCTATAAATATAAAGAGTATATTAATTCATGCTTATTATTCTGCTATGTCGGTGAAAGGGGAAATTTAGGCTATCTTTACAGATTCTTTACAATTTAGTGAACAAATTATAATCAATATAATAGTGTTGGATGACCACAAAATTATAGAAAAAAGTTTTGTAATATTTTAAATTAAATTGATATTGAAAGAAATAGGTGTAGGATGTGTATGGAGGCCTTTACATCTATATATCAAGGTTGTAGGCAAGGATGGGTATTTGGGAGTTCGGTCCCTTCCTAAAATTCTATAAGGTCATTTCGCCAAGTGCTCCAAGTGTGTGTAGGTGCCATATGCCTAGCGTATAAGAACATGTTTATAAAAAAACCGCTTTGGCTATAAACTGTTTTGTCGAATATTTAACGTTTTCTCTAAATTTTGCTATACTTTGCCTCTCCTCGTTAGGAAGATAACAAAGTCATCAAATCATATAATATAAATATAATATAACCATATGATAAATCATATACTATAATCATAATGTCATATTTGAGTTAAAAATGGAGAATAGTCATACGTCTTCCATACATTAGTACCTTAACTTACTGAAGTATCACTAACAGAAAACAATATCTTTTTTCTTTGCTCCTCCCCCAGTAATTAATTTCTGTCTCCGGCCCTGCTATATATATGACATGATAGAAAACTAAAATGAAGTTAGTCATAATAGGTTTGCTTAAGGCTCAATGCGTACAACAACTTTTCACCCTGTTTATGACAGGCAGAAATAAAGCCTACCGCAGAATAACGTATTTCTATTGCATATTAATGTAAATTCAGCGTATCGATCATGATTTTCGTTATTAAGCTATGCTATATCTTTTAATAGTTATTTTTGCTATGAAATAAAGCAAGAAAATATGTTGAACACATACATTCACGAGTAATCACTTGTCTTTAATTCATACTTAAAGAGAAAAGGAGTGTGAGACATATTGCAAACACAAAGTCATTCTCTTTGTAAATGCTTCTAGTCGTTTTATATGGCTTGTAATTCATATGGGTTTTTTAGCAAGAGTGATGACTTTATACCGCATTCTTGAAGTATTAAATTGTTAAAATTGAATTTTACTCTGAGTGGTCAGAGAGGAGTTAATACAGTATTTCTCAAACTTTTAGCAAGAGTGATGACTTTATGCCACATTCTTGAAGTATTAAATTGTTAAAATTGAATTTTACTCTGAGTGGTCAGAGAGGAGTTAATACAATATTTCTCAAACTTTTAGCAAGAGTGATGACTTTATACCGCATTCTTGAAGTATTAAATTGTTAAAATTGAATTCTACTCTATGGGTGGTCAGAGAGGAGTTAATACAGTATTTCTCAAACTTTTAGCAAGAGTGATGACTTTATGCCACATTCTTGAAGTATTGAATTGTTGAAATTGAATTCTACTCTATGAGTGTTCAGAGAGGAGTTAATACAGTATATTTTAAACTTTTAGCAAGAGTGATGATTTTATACCGCATTTTTGAAGTATTAGAATGTTAAAATTAAATTCTACTCTATGAGTGGTCAGAGAGGAGTTAATACAGTATTTCTCAAACTTTTAGCAAGAGTGATGATTTTATACCGCATTTTTGAAGTATTAGAATGTTAAAATTAAATTCTACTCTATGAGTGGTCAGAGAGGAGTTAATACAGTATTTCTCAAACTTCTATTTTAGCAACGTGGCTAAATCTAGATTCCAACAAGGCGTCAGAAGTAAAACTTGAACAAGTGCATTTTGTAAAATATTCAGGTGCAATGTATTTCAATCATATATATCTAAGTAATAGTTAACATAAATAACTTTTGTATAGGTTAAGCATAAACAATTAAAATACATAACTATAAGTGTTCACGTAACAAATGAATAAAAACTTTGTAATATATTATGAAGTAACCCCCCACCACACACACACGCACGCGCACTTTTCAAGAGTTAAAATTTATAATATCTTTATAGATTCTTTACTGTTTAGTGAACAAATTGTAATACATATAATAATCAGTGTTGGATAGATGACTACATAATTACAGATCCCCCCTACATAATATACCTCCTACACACATGCACTTTTCAAGAGTTAAAATTTATACTATCTTTATAGATTCTTTACAGTTTAGTGAACAAATTGTAATACATATAATAATCAGTATTGGTTAGATGGCAACCTAATTACACAAATAATTGTAAAGTCAATTTAAATAAATCACAAAGGAACAAAAAATAAACACAGGCAATTGTTGTGAATCTATGAATGAGAAGCTTTATCAATGCGAGGATGAAAAAAGCAAAGGGGGAAGAGCTGAATAAGCTTATAGATGCAAAATAGCTTTCTGAATTTAAAATATCTTTATCAGTGCCTTATTTATGTTGGAGTTGCATTTATTGCTGTAATCTGGCACAAAGACTTCACATTTTTATAAATTGTTTATCTAGAATCACTGTAGGGTTAAGTTGGCGACTATATATTACTATATAATTCCTAAATTCGAAGTATGAAATTAGGTACAACTACTCTCCTCTTCTATTCTACGTTCATTTCCTAGAGATACTTTATTGACAAGAAGTGCTAAGTTTACCTTAATGGTAACCTTAACGGTGTGACCTATGAATTTAGATTTAAAATACAAATATCTATGCATTATCTCATGGCACCCCTATGAGGAACTTGAGACTTCCAGGGTACCACGAGATACACTTTGAGAAGACTTACTAAACATTTTCTACTTTTGAAGTCCTTACTATACCTGTCTGAAATATTTTTCAGCCAGCAGATTTTAGTAAATAAATCAGGTGAATAAAAGAAACCCATTTATAAGCGGTATGTGAGTATCAGTTGCTCATAATTTAAGCCAGAAGACGATGATGAAGTCTTAAAAGGTATAAAATATATTCATCTTTTAAAATCCAAAGGAAAGCAAAATCTTTATTCAACATTATTTGGTGCTGCCATCTATCAAGTATTCGTAATACTAAAAAGTGTCAGTTAAGATTTAAAGAAATAAGGTTGGGTTTTATTTTATAAGACCAAATTGTTCCGGCAATGACTTAATTCCAAAATGTTATCACTTTTACCTATACTTAAAGCCAAAGTATATATTCAACGGTTGGAAATCATCGTCAGTCCAGTGGTTTTGTAAGGGGATAGATGATTATAGAAGCTTTTTTGTAACTAAATTTTTTAAGGCTTTTCAGTTTTTTACTTTTAAATAAGAAATCAAAGAACAATCTTTAATTGTTTTTGGTTAATTGTGTGTCAAAAAATATGAACCAAAGAAAGTTTTTTTAAATTGAGTATCATATAAATCTTTCAGTTTTGAAAAGTGTAATTCAATATCTAACAAATTAATAAGAACTTGCTGAAATACTATCAAAGGCAGATTTTCAATATCAAATGTTAAAACATGTTTTTATGCTCGAGATTTCTGCTTTATGTTAAAACTTAAATGACAAATACTACTTGTAATATACTTTTTTAAAGCTTTTGTAATATCTTAAAATATATTAATTTAAGAGTTTTTAAAAGTAGATACTAAAAGTACCTACTTTTAAAATCGTTTAAAAAATTGAGGAGGTAGAAAAATTTTCTTAGTTATTCAAAAGTTTAAATTTGTATTCAGATTTCAGCTTTTAAACGATTTTATGTGAACCGCGGTAGCACAGTCGGGAGAGCACTGGCAACTGGTCTCGTAACTGGAGGTTCGGAGCCGGAGCCAGCCTAAGACCCGTTTTGTTCGTTGAAGGTGACTGA
>CM063501.1:53521892-53536892 GCA_032207245.1 Pardosa pseudoannulata | reverse complement strand
AAATGTTCTTGAAGAATAGGTTCCAAAATTCCTGCACAAAGAAGTAGTATTGCTCAAAAATAATCTGTAAAACTAAGTATTGTAACAGAAAATGGGAATGTCTTAAAAAATAAATGATTTAAGTTAAACATAGTATTCGTGAATGCGTGAATGTTTTTCCAATTGCCAAAATTATTGTTTTCCTCAAAGATTTATTACCTTACAAAGCTTTCAATGTGCAAATATGTAAATACGAATTCTTTTACTCGATCATATTTAGTTTCTTTCAACTCAATTTATCAATACTCTATTTCGGAAGCTTTTATTAAGAATCCAATGAAATATGGACAAAGTACGTATCAATGCGTTGATAGCAGGAAACGACATAAACAGTAAAAATACTTGAATTATTCTTAATTCTTTTAAAAACACCGTGGGATTGATGGTTATTTAATAAATAATTAACACATTGTGTGCGGGTACATTTCGCAGCGGAATTGTACCGGGAGCTTGCGTTTTGTTCGTAAATTTAGTTATTCAGTTAAATCTCAATAGATAGAAAATTATTTAATTTTTTAACCAACTTTTCGTATTTTATATTGAAATATATAAATAAATATGTAAATAGAAATATATAAGTAACAACCATAAGATTTTTCTAAACAAAAATATATTTTTATATTTTTTAGTGGATAAATTTATAATAGTATTGTAAATAGGAAAAATCAAATAGAAATAATAGTTTTAATTTATTCAAATTATGTTAAATATAAACATTCTTACATTATAAAAAAATTCAAAGAGCAATCATAAAGCTAATAATGCAAAAACTAGTTTTTATTTGTCTAAATTTTTCCAGAATTTATGTAGTAGACAAGAACAATCGGCTTCGTTTTCCTGTATATACAGTTATTTTTGTACCCACAGACAAACCATGTTGTTACACTAACATGATAAATAACAGGAATGATAAAGTTTTTGTTAATTTAAGGCTTTATGTCATCCAGATTACATGGTGGTTAGCTTATTCTGCTTGTATCCGATTGTTTTCAGTTCGATTTTCGAATAAGGCTAGGATGTTATTGTGTTCCCTTCATAGGGAGCGAAATTACTCTACCTATATAGTGCTTCTACAGTAAAAAAGGCAACAACAATCAGCAGCTTTGTATGAGGAATTCTATTATAAAAGAAAGTTCCTCGCATTTGCAAAAAAGTAATGCTTTATAATAATCTAAATTTTCAACAAAAAAAGCTCCCTTTTTCAGCTTTTTCATAATTGTTCAGTCGAACCAAAACAAATAATATTTTTGGATGCTTCAGATTAGGGTTTTTTTTTTGTTTTTTTTTAAGGGGTTATAATAATCTAAATTTTCAAAAAAAAAAAAAAAGATCGGTTTTTCAGCTTTTTCCTCAATGTTTAGTCCAACCAAAATAAATAGTATATTTTGGATGCTTCATATTAGGTTATTTTTTCAAGAGGTAATAATAATCTAAAATTTTAACAAAAAAAGCTCGCTTCTTCAGCTTTTTCCTAATTGTTCAGTCGAACCAAAATAAGTAGTATTTTTGGATGCTTCCTATTAGGTTTTTTGTTTCAAGGGGTTATAATAATCTAAATTTTTAACAAAAAAACCCTTCATTTTCCAGCTTTTTCCTAATTGTTCAACCCAACCAAAATAAATAGTATGTTTTGTATTCTTCAGATTAGGTTCCTTTTGTTTTTTTTCAAAAACTTATAATAATCTAAATTTTCAACAAAAATAAGCTCGCTTTTTCAGCTTTTTCCTAATTGTTCAGTCCAACCAAAATAAATAGTATATTTTGGATGCTTCAGATAATGTTTCTTTTGGGGTTTTTTTCAAGGGGTTAAAAATTTCTTGAAACTTAGACCAAGCATATAGGCATTCATAGAAGGAAATAGTATAAAAGAATAAACAGAACTATTCTTAATTTTTTATAAACTCTGCGTGCTGTCTGCATTATTGAGCAAATAATTAAGAACACGCGTTTCCCATTGTCCTGCACCGTGAAAAATGAAAAAAAAATTCTAGTTTATGCCAGTGGCGTTGAAGGAAACGCCCCTTCCAAGTAAATATAATTCGGGAGTCAAAACAAAAGAAATATAATTACCGGAGATATAATCACTGCTAACAGGTGAGCTCTGTTTTCTTGGTGCTGTGTTAGTTACTATACAAGAAAAAAATATACCACAATTGTTGGAAACTAATTCAATAATAATTGGGACACGTTTTATGAGTGCACGGTTTAGAAATCTGAATATCCTTGTCTGATCATTATGAATGTAGAAGTATCCCAAGAAAAAGTGTTGCAGATATTTTGGAGAGATAGTTTGGTGTCATTTCATTTGAAATAATATATTATATTGTTTGAAAATGCAAATTTGAAATTTAATATTATTCAAGATTTAATACCTTTGCTCTGGAAAAAAAATTAACGAGACGTGTTTGGGTAGAGATTATAATTACGACTGTAATTTAGCAACATAACTCTCTGAATTATAAACTGCGTGGGAACTGCGTATACAATGATTATATAATCACCTTTCACCTCGTAAGCATTATGTTCTGAATTGAAAAAAAAGGAAACAAAAGCTTCTTGAAAGTCATTTGCATTTCTTTTGTTATTCAAAAATCAATGTTTGATTAACTAAAAAAATGTTTGATTTGGTATCGAATTTAACTACAAGGAGAAACAATGCATTGCATCATGTTCACAGACAAAAATTGCATTTTAGATAATTATTAAAATAGTGTTACTTATTTTACTGAGATTTAGCCGTAAAGCTTAAAAGCTTTATCACTAAATCTCAGTAAACCTTAAAAGCTCTATGCCTTAAATTATAATCATTACGGCAATATTAAGGTTAGCAACAATCATATTTGAACACAAAAATAGCAGTTTACAATGATTAACAGTCTTTTTCTGAAATTAATAGATATCTGAGAGGACTCATAGAGCGTTGCAAATTGTTAAACTCGGTGGAAGGTTGCCAAACATCGTAATATTTATTTTTATCACTACTTTAATTAGGTTTGCTTAACTTGGCTTTAATTAGTTTAACTTAAATGCAAGAGTTTTTATTTGTTTTGCGATCTAATTAATCTAATTTCTTTAGAATATAAATGTTTCCTTGTAACTTTTAGACTATAAAACTACTCAAAATAACATCTTTGTACTTATATTTATTTAGAATTCTGTATCAAGTTATAAAATGTTTCAATATATGCTAAGGAATAATACATTACATTACTTCGTTTTTACTTAAGAATTAAAACATCATGCGAACAGGGCCTATCTCATGTATGAAGTCTATTAACTACTAAATATTATTTATTACTTAATATTAAATTGATATATAATATCAGATTTGATAATAGAGGTAATTAAGTTTAAAAGAAGTAGAAATTAAAGAAATTTCATTACTGTTTTAAAGAGAAACTGAAAACCCTTTTATCATTTTAAATAAGTCATTCTTTCTTAAAGGGAATTTTCAATTCATGAAATAATTCGTGTTAATTTATTCCACTGAAAAATGTAGTAAAACGTGGGAAAATGTAGAACAATGAATATATTAGAATTTTGAAAACAACATATGTTATATTTCCCTTTATATGCTATAAAATGTCACATTATATATTATAAACCCTTTTATCGTTTTAAACTTATGAGCTGTTCTCTCTTAAGGGAAATTTTCAACTCGTAAAATAAGTCGTCTTAATTTATTCCACTGAAAAATGTAGTAAAACGTGGGAAAATGTAGAACAATGAATATATTAGAATTTTGAAAACAACATATGTTATATTTCCCTTTATATGCTATAAAATGTCACATTATATATTATAAACACTTTTATCATTTTAAACTTTATGAGCTGTTCTCTCTTAAGGGAAATTTTCAACTAATAAAATAATTCGTCTTAATTTATTTCAATGAAAAATGTAGTAAAAGGTAGAAAAATGTAGAACAATGAATACATTAGAGTTTTGAAAACAACCTATGTTATATTTCAGTTTATATGCTATATAATGTCCCATTATATGTTATAAATAGTTTTATCATTTTAAACTTTATGAGCTGTTCTCTCTTAAGGGAAATTTACAACTTGCAGAATAATTCTTCTTAATTTATTAGAATAAAAAATGTAAAATGTTCAAAAATGCACAAGAAAAGTAATATATTAGAATTTTGAAAACAATACATGTTAAACAACAATATATGCGATATAATTAATATAATTTTTTAAAAATATGAAGGTTTCCATGTGACTTTCAGACTATAAAACTACTATAAATAACATCTTTGTACTTATATTTATCTACAATTCTGTATCGAGTTATAGTAATTTTCAATATATGCTAAAGAATAATACATTACATTACTTTGTTTTGACTTAAGGATTAAAACATAATGGAAACAGGGCCTATCTCATGTAAGAAACCTATTAACTACTAAATTGATATTTAATATTAGATTTTATAATAGAGGTAATTAAATACAAAAGAAGTAGAAATTAGATAAATTTTACAACTGTTTTAAATAGAAACTGAAAACCTTTTTATTATTTCAAATTATATAAATTATTCTTTCTTAGTGCGGAATTTTTAATTCATAAAATAATTCGTCTTAATTTATTCCTATGAAAAATGTAGTAAAACGGGGAAAAATGTAGAACAATCAATACATCAGAGTTTTGAAAACAACATATTATATTTCCCTTTATATGATATAAAATTTCTCATTATATGTTATAAATCCTTTTATCATTTTAAACTTTATGAGCTTATCTCTTATTAAATTTTTAAACTCGTAAAATAATTCGTCTTAATTTATTCCAATGAAAAATGCAGTAAAACGGGGAAAATGTAGAACAATGAATACATTAGAGTTTTGAAAACAACATGTTATATTTCCCTTTATATGATATAAAATATCTCATTATATGTTATAACCCTTTTATCGTTTTAAACTTATGAGCTGTTCTCTCTTAAGGGAAATTTTCAACTCGTAAAATAAGTCGTCTTAATTTATTCCAATGAAAAATGTAGTAAAACGGGGAAAATGTAGCACAATGAATACATTAGTTTTGAAAACAACATATGTTATATTTCCCTTAATATGACATAAAATGTCTCATTATATGTTATAAACCCTTTTATTATTTTAAACTTTATGAGCTGTTCTCTCTTAAGGGAAATTTTTCACTTGTAAAATAATTCATCTTAATTTATTAGAATGACAAATGCAGTAAAATGTAGAGAAAGGCAGAAAATTTAATATATTAGAATTTTGAAAACAATATATGTTATACTTTAGTTCAAACAATAACTTAAGTTACGATAGAATCATTAAACTGCAATCTATCTGAAAACTTATTTTTATAAAACAAATTAATAATTCAAGAATAGTTTTGATGTAAGAAGTTCAAAACCCCCTGAAATTAAAAAGAAAGAGGTAGGGTGAAATTATAATTATCTAGTCATGTAAAAATAACCTGTTAAGTTATCTTAATGCTATTAATTCTTTCTATAGATAAAACAAACATATATATATATATATATATATATATATATATACATATATATATATATTATATATATATATATATATATATATATATATATATATATATATATATATATATATATATATATATATATATATATATATATATATATATATATATATATATATATATATATATATACAAAATAATATCTTATTAATCGAGTAGAATTTTTAAAATTTTACAAATAGTGATAAAACATAGCTCTACATTTTTCTACATTAGTTTTTTCTATATTGTTTACTCTTATTATGAAGAATAATTTTCCATTTTTATAATAGTTGGAACAAGTCTTGAATATCTCACAAATGTGTGTATAAGTTTACTAAATATTTAGGCAGTTATGAGAGGGCAAACCAGTTATACTTTTAATATATACTGATTTCCTTAAGTGATAGGAAACTCTTTAGAGCCTGAATCATTTCTGTTCAATAAATATTGATGAATATCTTAAACCTAAACTACTACGATTTATTAACAGCAAAATAAATATGAAATTAATACAACGCTGAATATTAGAACTCGTCCTCATTTGTGATGAACTGTAATTTTAAAGATCATAAAGAAGTCATTTATAAAAAAGAAAATTATAACAGATTTGTTTGCTATCTAATGTAAACATAGTACATTAAAGAAAATTTTTATAATAGATATAGCTATTCGTTATGATTTTAGGTGATAAAACCTACTGAAAGCTTAAATTCCTGTGTGAGACTTGAAAAAACATAAAATGCCGATTAATTGACAAAATTACTAATAATAGAATAAAAGAATAAATTCGCAATCAGACAACACAGCACATGAGTAGCTATGAACCAGGTCTGTTGAAAAACTCGAGTAAAATAGACACAAATTATAATGGAGGGAAGAGTTACCATTAATGACATTTTATTTTAGAATTTGACTTAAAATGTAAACATCATTACAAATCTATTTGTGATACTTTGTCAATTTGTCCTGTACATGTAGTATTAGTTCTTGATTACATATTGCAAAACTAGTATCGTGTGATCCGAGAAAATGACGTCCAGGGACTGCTAAAAAATGGTGCATTCGACTTTCTCTTGCACTGCTGGTTCTTTTTATGTCCTTCCTTTATCGTGATCCCCTGCTAATTGCGCTGAGGGAACAAATACTCCGCCGCTTTCACTCCCTCCGTCACCGAGGTGTAGGGGGGGGGGGGCAAACCATGCCTGTTCAGCCAGAGTTGGAATAAGGCAGGACGCTGGAAACACTTAGACTCTTAGTTGGTAGACCATTGTTAACAGCTTGGGAAATCTTATGTAAATCTTTGGTCCAAGTATATTCTTCAAATTTTTGGTGGATTTTTTACAGGAATATCCTCTATTTACTTTCACCGAAAAGAAAATTTCGTTTCAAGACGACATAAAGATTTTACACGCGATTTGTTAACTATCTTTGAAAAGGGACGCTTGACATTAATGGTGTCAGACTAACTAAAGGTGTCAGACAGTTAATTAAAAGTGTCAGATATTTATTCAATATTAATGAATTACTATTGAATAAATATATGACACCTTTGGTTATTTGTATTAAAAGAATTGTATAAGATTAACATAGGTGAAACTTTTTGAAAATTTATCAAATTTTATCACTAATATTTTATGCTTACCACTTCTTTTTATGGAAAAAATCATCAGTCCGTGCATGTATCATCAGTCATTTCATCAGGTGTCAAAATATTTCATCGTTTACCTTCCCACATGCAATCTTTTCTCATAACTGAGGGGTATTAGTTTGTGTGGTCCATTTTCTGACTTCCTTTATTTCGGACCATTGGCAAAAGAAGAGGAAATATTATCTACATTTAATAAGGAAACAAAAGTGCAATGAATTTAAAAAGGTGAAACTTTTGGAAAATTTGTCAAATTTTATCATTAATTTTATATGCTTCCCGCGCCTTTCTATGGAAACAAATTTCAGACTTCAAAAGTCTGGCTTCCTCTTTTGCAGACATTTCACCAGCTGTCAAAAGGTTTTGTCGTTTACCTGACCAGATACAATGATTTCGTATAATTGAGGGATATTAGTTTGTGTGGTCCATTTTCTGACTTCTATTATACTGGACCATCGGCAAAAGAAGAGGAAAAAAATATCTACGTTTAATGAGGAAGTGAAAGTGTAATGGATTTAAAAAGGTGAACCATTTTTAAAATTTGTCAAATTTTATCACTAATTCTATATACTTTCCGCGCCTTTCTATGGAAACAAGCTTCAGACTGCATAAGTCCGGCTTCATCTTTTGCAGGCATTTCACTAGTTGTCAAAATGTTTCGCCGTTTACCTGCCTATATGCAATGATTTCGCGTGATAGAGGGCTATTAGCTTGTGTGGTCTACTTTCTGACTTCTATTATATTGGACCATCCGCAAAACAAGAGGAACTATTATTATCTACATTTAATAAGGAAGTGAAAGTTCAATGGATATAAAAAGGTGAACCTTTTTGAAAATTTGTCTAATTTTGTCATTAATTTTATATGTTTCCCTCGCCTTTCTATGGAAACAAATTTCAGACTGCATAAGTCTGGCTTCATCTTTTGCATGCATTTCATCAGCTGTCAAAAGGTTTCGCCGTTTACCTGATCATATAAAATCATTTCGCCTAATTGAGAGCTATTAGTTTGTGTGGTCCATTTTCTGACTTCTATTATATCGGATCGTCGGCAAAAGAAGAGGAAAAAATTTTCTACATTTAATGAGGAAGTGAAAGTGTAATGGGTTTGAAAGGTGAACCATTTTTAAAATTTGCCAAATTTTATCACTAATTCTTTCTGTTTGTTTCTCACTCCTTTCTATGGAAATAAATTTCAGACTGCATAAGTCCGGCTTCATCTTTCGCAGGCATTTCACTAGCTGTCAAAATGTTTCGCCGTTTACCTTCCCATATGCAATGATTTCGCATAATTGAGGGCTATTAGTTTGTGTGGTCCATTTTCTGACTTCTATTATATCGGACCATCGGCAAAAGAAGAGGAAAAAATTATCTACATTTAATGAGGAAGTGAAAGTGTAACGGAAAGAAGAACACAGTGGAAAGATGAAGAAAAAAAAATAAGTGAAAAAACATTTTCCTGTCTTTATTAAGCCGCATTATTCATTTTCCAGTCTCTTGAAGTCGTGAGATTTTTAACTTGTTTATGTTTGTGCTAATATATTTGCATTATTTTACATGATACAGGTTTCACTCAGAATTTAGTTCGTGAACTGAAGCAGCCTGGAGGTGTGCTTTGTTTTATCCTCCAAAGCATGTAATAAAGTGTTTAAAATGAACCCAGTTCGAAGTTCTACTAATTTGAACTCAAATACGCCGACCGCAGTTTTGACATAATCACGCAATGTTTCAGAAAAAAATATGTCGATTTAAGCTAGTTCTAACGAGATAGACGTTAATGTTGGTTTTCTGAAAATAAATGGAAAAACAAACAAAAAAATTAACTCATTCTTTCTGAATACTAGAGCTTATTTCATGGCCTGGAATTGTTCTGATTTGCAACTAGCCCCAAAACGACACATTTAATGCTGTGAAGCATTTTTTAAAATGATAAATATTAAGACCTCAATCGAACAGAGTTAGTGTTTTTACAAGAATAGTTAAGAAAAAAAAATCAGACACATTGTGATAGTTAATTGACGTCCAAGGAATTTTCGCTTTGTCCAGACAGAGTTCGTGACACAATGCGTTACCGAGTTTTTAAATAAGATAATTATAACAAAGAAATTTCAGGTTATTTGCGGTTAAGTTTTAAATTACTGAGTAAAAAAAGAATAGGAATGTAGTAATGCAATACGCAGTTTTCAAATATCAATTAGAGTAGCGTGATTTTATTTAAGCTTCATCAATTGATAGTCATCAAACTGTGTTATCAGAATTGAGATATGCGATTAAATTCAGATGAAGAATAATTTTATTTTTGAGTATATACTAATACTTTTTTAAGCACCTTGATTTCTACGCTATATTGCTAATGATGTCCGGTCACATGTGATTTTTGACATTTTGTTGAATATCTAGAAAAATACAAGAGAAATTATCCTGAAACATCAGGCGTATAAACAGGATGGCATACACCTTGTATTCCAGCTAAGAATTTTTCTCGAAACCTCATACGGGACCGTCAACAAATTGAAGAAAAATGAATATATTTTGGATAACCCTGTAAAAAGTAACTTATGAAAAGCGTTGAAACTTTAGCACATAATTAGGACACTTCTTCTAATAATCTGTGTTCATTGTTATGAAGATAGCTCGTGTGCTCGTAGATAAATTAAGGTTTTTATAAAAACAGTCCCAAATTTCACCAAGTATTTTGCTTATAATTTACACAGTTCTCAATATCAAAGAATGCTATTTTCAGGAAGCATGATAAACAGCATTGTACACAATATCCTGAAATCGGGATTAAAAAATAATAAATATTGGATAAAAGATGAGCAGGTTTACTAAGTAATGTTTCACTGCGCCTGCGCGAATGCAATCAAAGTATAATGTGCATAATGTGATAGTTAAATGTATATATATTTTGGGACTTTTGTGTCCCAAAAATACAGCTGGAAAATTCTGAAAATAATCTTAATATAGTATTTTGCATAAATACGAAATATACATGTAGTATATTGCGAACAGCAGTATGAATGTTTCTTCTACGGCCAAAACAAACATTCGCTCTTGTGATATCCTCGACCTTAAAATATCATGCAGTCAAAGAAATATTACATATTTCCGCATTTACAGATTTATTAACATATGAAATTTTGGATACAGACCTTCAACTTTTTGCTTCCTTTTGGGAATAACGGATTTCAAGCTTATTCTACCGACGATCACTTTCAGAATTTTCAAGCTGCATTTTGGGACTTTCACAAAAGTTGCTCTATTTATTTAGCTAATACATTATGCACATTATATTTTGATTGCATTCGAGCATACGCAGTTAAACATTACTTAGTAAATCTGTTCATTTTTCATCCAATATTTATTATTTTTTAATTCCGATTGCAGGATATTGTATACAATGTTATTTGCCATGCATCCTGAAAATAACATTTTTTGATATTGAGAACTCTGCAGATTATAAGCAAAACATTTGGCGAAATTTGGGATTGTTTTATAAAAACCTTAATTTCTCCCCGAGTATACTTGATATCCTCATAACAATCAATACAGATTATTACAAGAAGCATCCTAATTATGTGCTAATGTTTCAAAACGTTTCATACATTACTTTTTACAGGGTTATCCAAAACGTATTCGCTTTTCTTCAATTTTTTGACGGTCCCATATAGGATTCAGCAAAGGGAAAAATCCTTTGCTGAAATGTATGACATCTACCATTTTGTTTAGACACCTGATTTTTCAGGATAATTCCTAGTGTATTTTTCTAGATATTCCACAAAATGTCTAAAATTGCAGGTGACCGGTCATCATTGGCAATAGTACCACATTATACCACAATTTATAAACAAGGAACAAAATTATACTCAATCGCAATTTTTCCATGAAAGAGATAAAACTATAATAAAGTTTAAATGAAATTTGTCACTCCTCTATACTTTTACAATTTAATAAAGCCAATCTCTTAATCTTACAATTTACTCACGCTTATTATATTAGAATCCTAAAATAAGTTTATCTGCTAATTATTACAATATGATCTAATTATTAATTATCAAATTTCACGAATGAAGGAATGCATACTTAAATTTCTCAATTTTTACTCTTAATTAGGTCCGAGTTGAGCTGGACATGCTGGGATGGATCTCAAGTCAGTTTTCCAATGATCCTTCAAAATCTCTCTTGCGTTGAGATAAACAATTTCGATGTATTAACGGATTAAATGATAGTCATTGATTGAAATCATTTAATTATTCTAGAAATTGTTTTGTACTTTTCATAGTGTTGAAATTGGATCTGTTATCTATTGAGGAGTCGATGTGGCTGCCTCTTCCTTCACCATCAGACAAGTTCAGTGGTACAGTATTATTGCATTATCGTTGATACATACACTAAAAATGAAATTTCACACTTTGCAAGGTTTCAAATAAATGCAACCACTACCAGTGTGGAAAATGTTGAAATGGAGTCACTGTCACTATCCCCTATCTCCACCATCACACAACTTCAGTGGTACCATATCTTTGTACTGTCACTGGAAATGAATAAATTTACTATGATTCTTTACTACTAGATAAATTTCAAATTGATGCGACTAGTATCATTGGGGAAATTTTGATTTGTTAGCTATTGATAAATGGCTGCCACTATCCCCTACCTCCACCGTCACACAACTTCAGTGATACCATATCTTTGTACTGTTACTGGAAATAAATAAATTTATTATGAATTTTTACAATTTGCGAAATTTCAAATTGATGCAACCAGTATCAGTTAGGAAATTTGGATTTGTTAGCTAATGAGGGATCGCTGCCACTATCTCCTATCTCCACAAACACATAAATTCAGTGGTACCATAATTTTGTACTGTCACTGGAAATGCATAATTTTATTATGAATTTTTACAATTTGCAAAATTTCAATATGATGCGACCAGTATCAGTGATTAAATTTTGATTTGTTAGCTATTGAGGAATCACTGTCACTATCCCCTATCTCCAACTTCAAGCAATTTCAGTGGTACCATATCTTTGTACTGTCACTGGAAATGCATAAATTTACTATGAATTTTTACAATTTGCAAAATTTCAAATTGATGCAACCAGTATCAGTGAGGAAATTTTGATTTGTTAGCTATTGAGGAATCGCTGCCACTATCCCCTATCTCCACAATCACACAACTTCAATGGTTATATATCTTTGTACTGTCACTGGAAGTGCATAACTTTGTACGAAATTTTACAATTTGCAAAGTTTCAAATTGATGCGACCAGTATCAGTGATTAAATTTTGATTTGTTAGCTATTGAGGAATCACTGTCACTATCCCCTATCTCCACAATCACACAACTTCAATGGTTTGGTTTGGAGTGCTACGGTCCACTTTTTAGCAACACGAGGGCTAATGAGACCGGGACCTACTGCTTAAAGCCGATTCCGAACGGCTACGAACATCCAAGCCACAGGGGGATTCAAACCCACGAACTCCGGTTCCAAAGGCCTGCACCCTAGCCAATCGGTCATCGTTTGGCTAAATTCAATGATACCATGTTTTTGTGCTGTCACTGGAAATGCGTAACTTTATTACGACTTTTTAAAATTTGGGAAGTTTCAAATTGATGCGACCAGGATGAGTGAGTAAATTTTGATTTGTTAGCTATTGAGGAATTGCTACCACTATCCCTTATCTCCAACTTCACGCAATTTTAGTGGTACCATATCTTTGTACTGTCACTGGAAATGCATAAATTTACTATGAATTTTTACAATTTGCAAAATATCAAACTGATGCAACCAGTATCAGTGAGGAAATTTTGATTTGTTAGCTATTGAGGAATCGCTGCCACTATCCCCTATCTCCACCATCACGCAATTTCAGTGGTTCCATATCTTTGTACTGTCACTGGAAGTGCATAACTTTGTTATGAACTTTTACAATTTGCAAAATTTCAAATTGATGAGACCAGTATCAGTGAGGAAATTTTGATTTGTTAGCTATTGAGGAATCGCTGCCACTATCCCCTATCTCCACCATCACGCAATTTCAGTGGTTCCATATCTTTGTACTGTCACTTAAAAGGCATAACTTAATTATGAATTTTTTAATTTGAAAAATTTCAAATTGATGCGACCAGTATCAGTGAGTAAATTTGGATTTGTTAGCTATTGAGGAATTGCTACCACTATCCCCTATCTCTCCCATCACACAACTTCAATGCTACCATATCTTTGTACTATCACTGAAAATGCATAGCTTTTTTGTGAATTTTTGCAATTTGCAAAATTTCAAATTGATGGGACCAGTATCAGTGAGGAAATTTTGATTTGTTAGCTATTGAGGAATCGCTGCCACTATCCCCTATATCCACCATCACACAACTTCAATGGTACCTTATCTTTGTACTGTCACTGGAAATGCATAACTTTATTATGAATTTTTACAATTTGCGAAATTTCAAATTGATGCTACTAGTATCAGTGAGGAAATTTTGATTTGTTCGCTATTGAGGAATCACTGTCACTATCCCCTATCTCCACAATCACATAAATTCATTGGTACCATAAATTTGTACTGTTGCTGGAAATGTATAACTTTACGGATTTTTACAATTTTCGAAATTTCAAATTGATGAGACCAGTATCAGTTAGGAAATTTTGATTTGTTAGCTAATGAGGAATCGCTGCCACTATCCCCTATCTCCACCATCACACAACTTCAATGGTACCTTATCTTTGTACTGTCACTGGAAATGCATAACTTTACATGGATTTTTACTATTTTCGAAATTTCAAATTGATGCGACCAGTATCAGTGGGGAAACTTTGATTTGTTAACTATTGAGGAATCGCTGCCACTATCCCCTATCTCCACAATCACATAAATTCAATAGTTTGGTTTGGAGTGCTACGGTCTACTTTTTCCAACACGAGGGCTAATGAGACCGGGGTCTACTGCTTAAAGCCGATGCCGAACGGCTACGAACATCCAAGCCACAGTGGGATTCAAACCCACGAACTCCGGTTCCAAGGCCTGCACCCTAGCCAATCGGTCATCGTTTGGCTAAATTCAATGATACCATGTTTTTGTGCTGTCACTGGAAATGCTTTATTACGATTTTTTAAAATTTGGGAAGTTTCAAATTGATGCGACCAGGATGAGTGAGTAAATTTTGATTTGTTAGTTATTGAGGAATTGCTACCACTATCCCCTATCTCCCCCATCACAAAACTTCAATGGTGCCATATCCTTGTATTGTCACTAGAAAGGCATAACTTTGTAAACTTTGTACGAAATTTTACAATTACAAAGTTTCAAATTGATGGGACCAGTATCAGTGAGGAAATTTTGATTTGTTAGCTATTGAGGAATCGCTGCCACTATCCCCTATATCCACCATCACACAACTTCAATGGTACCATATCTTTGTACTGTCACTGGAAAGGCATAACTTTGTAAACTTTGTACGAAATTTTACAATTACAAAGTTTCAAATTGATGGGACCAGTATCAGTGAGGAAATTTTGATTTGTTAGCTATTGAGGAATCGTTGCCACTATCTCCTATAGCCACAATCACATAAATTCAGTGGTACCATAATTTTGTACTGTCACTAGAAAGGCATAACTTTGTAAACTTTGTACGAAATTTTACAATTACAAAGTTTCAAACTGATGCGACCAGGATCAGTAAGGAAATTTGGATTTGTTAGCTATTGAGGAATCGCTGTCACTATCCCCTATCCCCACAATCACATAAATTCAGTGGTACCATAATTTTGTACTGTTACTGGAAATGCATAACT
>CM063501.1:53509392-53519392 GCA_032207245.1 Pardosa pseudoannulata | reverse complement strand
TTTTAAGGCTTACTATATGTTGAGTTGATCTCGTTTCTTTCTTACGAAAAAATATGTGAATGGAATAGTCATTAAAATATAATTTAGTTTCATTATAAATTCTAATAAAACCCTTTTAAATGAGATAATTGTTTTTAGTCCATAATTCAGTTTCATATTTTAATTAGGTCTAAAACTTTTATGAACGGATCAGTTTTAAGTGAATACTTATTAACAAAGTGCAGGATTACGAAATTAATGTACACCATTATGAGAAAAGTGAAAGCTCACGCTTTTCGGTAGTCTCTTTGATTCGTAATTCAGTTACAGCGCTCCAAATTGAAATTACACATTTTGTATACATTGCGAAATCCCGAAAAGTAAATTAATCTTACTTTAACGAGCATTGTTTAGTGATGAATTCTACCGCATTTGGTTATTACGATATATATGCAAAAGTCCAGCGGCCACACCTTACGATTGTTAAAAATGTCTAAAAGACAAAAGCATCTTACAAAATTGGGTGGCGACAATGAAAAAAAAGTTAATTATTTCGAAATGAAAAAAAAAAATTAAGATTCTGCAGCAATATTTTAAACATGCTTAGCCCTTGATTTAGCTCTATTCAAATCTCGATATGGTTATATAGAAAAGAAAGAATAAATCATAGACCAAGCCTATTTATGTCTTAAATTACATACATATAGCTTATTAAATGTTAGTAATTAAACTGTAATTTACGGCAATGACTTTTTTTTAAATGACCTGAATTTTGACAAAATATCCACAAGGTGATAATTTTTTTGCATAGAATTTCATTTCGCTTTACAATAGATATGTATATTAATGGTTTTTTTTTATCTAGGCTATTTAAATTTTAGAAAAATCTATTTTGTTTCCCTCTAAGAAAAGTAAAATAATGTCTTATCTTTTAGTGAAAACCTTTTTCAGACCTTAATTGTTTACGAAATTTTCAAAATAGCTAAAAATCGATATATCTAAGAATAATATTTCTTTATATTTTTTACAGGGTAGTATTTTGTTATTGAAATTATTGACCCAAATTGTGGCAACATTATTAAGTAGACAATACTGCCTTATTTCAACATAAAAATGTCGTACACCATAGTACCAGTTTAAATAATTAGTTTATTTAAATGGAGTTCAACATAACAGTTTTTGAAAATTAACTATGCAAATACGACATAACTTGCAAGATAAGATACACTTGATATTTCACAAGTTAGAGAAAAACAAAGCAGCTAATGGAAAAAGGTTAAAAAATGTACGGGAAAAGAATAAATAAAGATAAGTAAGAAAAATGCAACAGTTTATTGCTTTCTATAGAATGCAACAAAACCATAATAATGCTTACAATATAGTTCTGCTAGTTGATTACAGAATAATCAAGCACAATATGTGTAAACTAAATCCACTCGACTGTCCTTCGTTTGTTAGGCAAACAGATTAAGAACGTTCTCATTAAATTTAGCCATGTCCTTTAAAATATATATGCATATTTTTCCATTTGAGAACACGACTAAAGCACTCATTCCATTCTCATTCATAGTGCTTCTTAACACATTGTGTGAGGGTACATTTCGAAGTGGAATTTTACCGGGAGCTGGCGTTTTGCACATAAATTTAGTTATTTACTTAAATCTCAATAGATCGGATATTATTTAACTTTTTAACAAACTTTTCGTTTTTTATATTGAAATATATAGACAAATATATAACAACCATAATATTTTTGTAAACAAAAAAATATATTTTTAGTGGATAAATTTATAATAGAATTTTTAAATATGAAAAATCAAATAGAAATAGTAGTATATAGTTTTAATTTTTTCGAATTATGTTATATATAAACATTTTTACATTATAAAAATGAAAAGAGCACTCATAAAACTAATAATGCAAAAACTAGTTTTTATTTGTCTAAATTTTTCCAGAATATGTGTAGAAGACAAGAACATTCGGCTTTGTTTTCCTGTATATACAGTTAATTTTGTACCCACAAATAAACCATGTTGTTACACAAACCCGTACTACTACGTGACAATCGCTCAAGTATCAATCGTTAGAAAATGTACTAGTATGCGTCCCGCATACAATGTGTTAAAAATGGCTTTAAAAAGAGGCAAAAGATTTTCAGTTAAGAAGCATCTCTCAGCTACTTCAATAGTGTTTAGAATAGTAATAATTAATAACAATATCTTGTCGGTCTCAAAATGCAGTCTGTAATATTATTTCTGTAATAAATTGTAGAAAATTAAGAGAAACAGTCATGTTTATGGGGTAATTTCAATTTTTCTCTCCAGATATATTGTTAAAGATGTAATTACTTTAGTTCAGATTATTGATTTTGATAAGTGCCATCTTAGCTATCCGTAATCTTTCTTTCAAAACTAATTCTTAAAAAAATAATTATAAAAATATAACAAGATAATTAAAAAAAAGAACTAAAAAACTTAATAAAAGAAATCTAGCAAACTGACGGGTGAATTTGGACGAAATACTTGCAAACAGTTCGAGTTCTTGAAGACTAAAAACGCAGTCATGGATTGGCATCCTCTGTGCTTATCCGTTTCCGCTATTCAGTCTATTTTCATACATTAGTGTCCATGGACATTTCTTCTATCGGAAATGTGATTGAAAAAAGACCAAGTATACGGTAATAACTTACAACAGAATGCATTAGTTACGTCTTAGCCTACTTCAAAATGCTTGGGAGAAAATGGACAAAAATCTTGATCTGTATTCAAGGTTTCTCTCTCTCTCTCTCTCTTTTTTTTTTGGGGGGGGGGTTTACATGGAGATGCGCTTCAAATAAAGGAGCCATTATTGCACAGCGCAATAGTAATCGTCTCCGGTCAATCCTTCTAAATGATGAACATCATTTTCATTCTTTTTTGTTTTTTTCCGCGAAATTTTAGAGCTATCTTAAAAAGCTCTAATTTATGCTAGTTAACAAGCATTTAAATATTTCGAGAATGTTTTCTCACTCTTCAGAAGCTCGTGTTGTAACTGTGAGAGATAGTTTTGGTACAGTAATTTTCAAAACTAGTCTGCTCTATTAACTTATACAAATCCTTTCATATTTCACAAGAAAAGTCTGCATCTAAAATCTACGAGACAATATTTAGAAAACCACCAAAGCTCCCCGCATCTACACCAAAGAAACACATCCATGCAGTGGGTGTAAAACTTTAGTTAATTTAGTAATGCAAAAAAATAAAAATTGCATCTAATGTTTCTTAAATGCCTATAAATAGAAATATAATTATATGCTTTTACTCTCTTTTTCTGTCTTTCTGTTCGTCCATCTCACTTAAGGTACAGTATTAGAAGGTATTATAAGGCACTATATTTAGGGTTCTGGCTTTTAAGGTCAGATTGCAATAAAAAAGAGATTGATGGTATAAAGGTGTTAGTAAATGAGGTGTTAATCTTTCAATCATGAAGGGGAAGACTCGAGTTAGGTATAAATGATTATATAAACGTTGTTGGCTAGAACAAAATTTGCCCTAGCGACTTAGTTTTTTTTTCTTGTTTAGGTGTTAATCATCTGTGCAGATATAGAATGTACTTTTATAATAAAATTTATATAATTTCAATAAAACTGTTCACTAAAATGGTTTATTTGTCATATTATCAAAATAATAATTTAAATAGTTTAATCTTAATTCTAAATTTTAACTTTATAAACGTGAGGATATTCTGGTAAGAGATAAGCGCAGAAGATCAATTTTTACAATATTCTATTAATGATAATAATATAGTATTTATATTCAATCCGGGTTTTTAAGTGAATGATTTAACTATGATATACCTGAAATGATATTTTTAACTGTTTAAATTTAATTCTAAATTTCAGCTATATAAACGTCCATGAAGATATAAGTAAAAAGATAAACATTTTTTGTAACATCTTATTACAGTCAGTACCGGCTATATGGCCTCCCGCTTATAAGGGCACCCCGCTTATATGGTCAGTTTTCTAAAGTCCCGTCTAACTTAATAGGGAACATGTGTTAAAGCGCACCCCTTATACAGTCATTTTCTTTTTTTTGTTACCGTTCATATGGTCAATTTCATGTTTTCAACAAGTTCCTTTATTTTTTTGAAGAAATCAGTGCGAAATTGGAGAGGACCTGAATTCAAGCCTTTATTTTACTTCCTTTCCAACTTTCCTGTTTGTGTACACTCATCGTCGGAGTTTTCCAGCTCTCTCAGTTCTCGTCCCCCCTGATAACAAGTGGACACCTGTCTGTTTATTGGTTGAAATTATCCCTCTCATACATGACCTCAGGTGTTATTTTACGAATTTCGAAGCAGCAGATGAGAATTTAAAAGCTATTAGGGACTTATAAAAAGTTGCGTTAACAACCAACAAAAGGAAGCAAACTTGTATATCTGATTATTTTTAAATATATTGAACATGAATGTACGTAAGTACGTGTACTGTACTTTGATTAGAATGATATGCTAATAAATTCCCCCCCCCCCAAAAAAAAAATATTGCATATTTTTAATGTAGTTTTTACATCTCGAATTCATTTTTAAAATGTTCTTAAAAGTATAATTATTTGTTTCTGAGTACTACATTCTGATAGGTGAATATAATCCTGTCACAATTCAATAGGGTTGTATTGTTCCACATATATAGTCATCCCTCTTATATGGTCTGATTTTTCTGGACGATTTTTCTGATTTTTAACGTATCAAGGCCGGTTTGATTATATAATCTATTTATTTTAATCCAAATTTCTACTAGAAGGCTTCACATTTTATAATAAACCTGAAATAATATTTATGATTGTTCAAATTAATTTCTGAGTTTCAGATATGTAGTATGGATATTCTAGATATTAGAATATCCATACAGTGCAAATATTCTGGGAACAGATAAACAGAAAGAAGAACAAATTTCGCGATATCAAGCTAATAAATCCCCATCTAAGGCCAGTTTGAAGTTATAATCTTTTTCTTTCACTCAAACTTTCTACTTGAATTCTCTGTATTTTATTACATTCTCTGCATAAATAGTATTTATGATTGTTTAATTTTAATTTTGAATTTCAGCTATATAAACTTGGAGATAATCTAAGAAGAGATAAGCAGAAATATAAACAATTTTAGTGATACCCCATTAATAGATCAGCTTATAATAGAAGTTATAATTTATTTCTTTCACTCCAACTTCCTACTAGAATTATCAGCATTTTGTTACATGGAATAATGTTTATGATTGTTTAATTTTAATTTTGAATTTCAGCTATATAAACGTGGAGATAATCTGAGAAGAGATAAGCAGAAATATAAACAATTTTAGTGATACCCCATTAATAGATCAACGTACGAAGCCCGGTTTGAAAATATAATGTTTTCATTTCATCTAATTTTCTGCTACAATGAGCTACATTTTGTATGCTTGAAGTAATATTTATGATTGTTCAAATTTAATTCCGTATTTCAAATAAACAAATGTGCGTATATCCTGGAGAGAAATAACAGAAAGATAAACAAATTTCGTAACAATCTATAGGATAAACATCATAAATTGGTTTTAAGTTATAATCTAATTTACTTCAATTCAGTGTTCCACTAGAATGTTTATTTGTAACATATTTGTAACATCTTACTAAAACATTAACGTATCAAGGCCGGTTTGATTATATAATCTATTTATTTTAATCCAACTTTCTACTAGGAGGCTTCACATTTTATGACAAACATGAAATAATATTTATGACTATTCAAATTAATTTTAGCTATGTAGTATGGATATTTTAGGTATTAGAATATTCGCACAGTGCAAATATTCTGGGAACAGATAAACAGAAAGAAAAACAAATTTCGTAATATCAAACTAATAAATCCCCATCTAAGGCCAGTTTGAAGTTATAATCTATTTCCTTCACTCCAACTTCCTGCTAGAATTCTCAGATTTTTGTTACATGAAATAATATTTAGGATTGTTGAAATTTAATTTTGAATTTCAGCTGTATAAACATAGAGATAATCTGAGAAGAAATAAGCAGAAATATAAACAATTTTAGTGATAATAGATCAGTGTGCGAAGACCGGTTTGAAATTATATAATATTTTTATTTCATCTAATTTTCTGCTGGAATGCTCCACATCTTGTATGCTTGAAGTAACATTTATGATTGTTCAAATTTAATTCAGTATTTCAAATAAACAAATGTGCGAATATCCTGGAGAAAAATAACAGAAAGATAAACAAATTTCGTAACATTCTATAGGATAAACATCATAAATTGGTTCTAAGTTATAATCTAATATACTTCAACTCTTCAACGTTCCACTAGAATGCTTCAGTTTTTATATTCTTAAAGAAATATGTCTAATTTCCCACATTTATTACTGAATTTCAACTATAAGAACATGAGGATATTATGTGCAAAAATAAACAGCTTTTCTAATATCCTGTTAGTGAAACAACATGTCAGGTTAGTTTGAAATTGTGGTTTACCGAAAAAATATAAACAGCTAAACAAAACAGTTTGAATGGAATACGAAAATGATTTCTAACTATATTAGAGAAAAAAAATCACAAGTGGGTTACTTAACTAAAAGAAACAAAATTCTGTACCTAAAACGAATAATTTCTCTGAAAAGCTAGTTTTTCAAAATTCAAACACATTTTCAAACAACAAGTATTTATCCAAACATGCATTTTAATCACATATTATTTTCATTTCTTGTTTGGAAGTTTCTATTTTAAGAGAGATTATTTCGTTTTACTATAGAGTGAATGGCCTTTTTTCTAAACTAACTGGAATATGATATTTAGGGTAATAACTGGAGCAACGTTCTCTGATGTAAACGCGGGCGTTAGAATTTTCTTGATCAACATAGATATGGATTTTCAACATTTTAAAACTGAGTTATTTCAAAATGGAGATTTATATTTATACATATCATATTTGATAGGTATTATGTGCACATGGTAGACACTATTGACCTAGGTACATGGTAGACATAGATAAACACTATTAAGACACTGTAACGCTTGTAAAAGTTATTTGAAAATATATATTAAGAATCTAAAAAATGACTTATTAAATTAAAATTAATTTAGTGTAATTTATGAATAAAACATCCTAATTTTATAGTTGAGATGAGGTACTGAAAGACCTTTTCTTTTGTTGTACATACATATATGTGTCAAATGATTTATATTATTGACATTGTTATCATTACTTTTATTATTAGTATTACTATTATTATTAGAATTTTTTATTATTGCTATTAATATTCATGTTGTTGATGCTCTTCAAGACTACAATAATAAAAAACTTTTCATCAAATCACAGATCAAAGACTGTGATAAACGATTTACCAATAATAATCCGGACTGTCAAGGACAACGAATGTTTTCGTGCTTTGGAAAGATACAAGACTCATTCCAAGAGCAATTTTAATGAAACGATGATCATTATTTTACAAATTTAATATTTCTTAATTATTTTACTATTTTCATATTGTATCACTTTTTCCTATATATCATTAGTTATATCATACAGGAATTATTATTATTATTATATTATGTTATTGTAATTTTTTTTTGTAAATATTTTATAATAGTTTTGTTCTCGTCTTTTTATGTGACCCACTTTCACATTTAATTTTTTTTCTTCTCAAAATTCTTTTTCCAAATTGTCGGTTTGTTCCTGGGTGAGTCTATCCGCCAATGCAGACATTGATAGTCAGTCTCTTCCTGGACGAGGGGGGGTACTCTATAACAGTACACATATATATATATATATATATATATATATATATACATATATATATATATATATATATATATATATACATACATATATATATATACATACATATATATATATATACATATATATATATATATATATATATATATATATATATATATATTATATATATATATATATATATATATATATATATATATATATATATATATATATATGCAGTTTGATCTTATTAATGTGGTGCACCATAAAAATTTTCACAGTTTTTATTCTAAGTTTCTCATAAGCTAAAATTTCTAAGTACCTCAATTAATTAATTATTTTCCTTAGTAAAAATCTTTTATGAATACTTGACGTAAAATTTTTATTTACAAGGCAAAACTAATTCATCGAATAACCATATTATTTTTAGTAGTAAAAGCGTACATGCCTTTATTTCGAAGCTTTTGTGGATTAATTGGTTTTTTCTAAAATTATGATTTGTTGAAATTTATTTATATGTTAATCTTTTACTTTTATTTTAGTGATTTTACTATTTTTATTTTTAAAATTCGTATTTTATTTTTAAATTTTTGATGTAATTTAAAATTATTTATTTTAGGAATGCATTTTTAGCAACTAGATAGGCAAAGAAATTCTTTTTAAAGAATAAAGGTAAAATTAAGGAATTGACGGGGTTTCAAACTATTTTACAACGATTATTCGCTGAAAAAGTTTAATATTTAAGATTTAAGGGGCAAACATTGTTAGAAAATTATAGAGTGACAAATGTTTAGCACTGAAAATTGAACAATTGTATTGGAAATCCCATTACAAATCCACTTAGCATACTACAATAAGCTGAAATCGTATAAAATTATTGAAGAACCATCAAGAAAGCCATTAGGCTAATGTGGTGAAAGGAAGAGTTGAAAGTATCCTCTCAGAGATACAACGGCTGTTAAAAGAGTTTAGTTTTACCATCCGCAGTCCTGCTAAAAATCCACAGTTGTTTAGAAATATTTTTTAAAAGAATGCGGGCGTTGACAAACAAATCCAGAAATTTTTCTGTGTAAAACTGGAGAGAAGTTGGACAATCTTTGGTTCATTATTTGGTTTATTTTATTTCATTCATTTTAAATGTTTATGAAGTAAATGTTTTATAGTAGTCTAATAAAATTATAATGTTTTACACCGGAACATCGAAATTACAGTATAATTCCACGTGGCATAAGATAATAAGCTGAAATTGTATAAAATAACAAAAGAGCCTTCAATAAAGCAGTTAGGACAATGTATTGTAAGGAAGAGTTGAAGCATTCTGGCAAAGATGAGACGGTGGTTAAAATAGTTATATTTTACCATGCGTAAAAAAAAACCATCGTTGGTCAGAAATATTTTTAAAAATACTGTTGTGGCAAACAAATATTGAAACTTTTCCTGTAATACTGAAAAAGGTTGGATAATTTAGTTCGTTACGAATAAATTTTTATTGTAATCTAATCGTATCATAATGTTTAACACCTAAACATCGGAATTATGATTCCACATGGCTTAAGATAATAAGCTGAGATTGTATAGAATAATAGAAGAGTAATAAAGCCGTTTGGACAATGTATTGTAAGGAAGAGTTGAAGCATTCTGGCAAAGATGAGACGGTGGTTAAAATAGTTTAATTATACCATTCGCAGTCCTGCTAAGAAACCGTCATTGGTCGGAATTATTTTTAAAAAATGCTGGCGTGGCAAATAAATCTAGAAACTCTTCCTGTGATACTGGAGAAAGGTTAGATGATCTTTAGTTAATTAAGAAATAAATGTTTTATCGTAATCTAAACGTTTCATAATGTTTAACACCGAAACATCGAAATTATGATTCCACTTAGCTTAAGATAATAAGCTGAAATAGTATAAAATAACAAAAGAGCCTTCAATAAAGCAGTTAGGACAATGTATTGTAAGGAAGAGTTGAAGCATTCTGGCAAAGATGAGACGGTGGTTAAAATAGTTTAATTATACCATTCGCAGTCCTGCTAAGAAACCGTCATTGGTCGGAATTATTTTTAAAAAATGCTGGCGTGGCAAATAAATCTAGAAACTCTTCCTGTGATACTGGAGAAAGGTTAGATGATCTTTAGTTAATTAAGAAATAAATGTTTTATCGTAATCTAAACGTTTCATAATGTTTAACACCGAAACATCGAAATTATGATTCCACTTAGCTTAAGATAATAAGCTGAAATAGTATAAAATAATAGAAGAGCCTTCAATAAAGCC
>CM063501.1:53476892-53501892 GCA_032207245.1 Pardosa pseudoannulata | reverse complement strand
ATTGTATTTTTTATGCATTTAATACATAAAATCATTTAATCAAGACATATTTTTCAGTGTTTTTTAGTGAGTTTTAATTCTTTTTTCTCAAACACTAAATCAATGTAACATTATTTTTACAGTGAAATAAAGTTCTTCCATAAACTAGACACTGGCACACAGAATTTCTTTCCAGCGGATTCCTGTCCATTGGGGAATTTTGGACAATGGAAAGGCTGAGACACTGGCTAAAAAGGGAGCCTTGATAGATCAACGCATGGACCATCCTCTTCCATTTTTTACAACTAAATTGTTTATTAGTCTGACGCTTAAGAATACTCTTAAACAAGATATGGTTCAACGTGTGACGAATAAGAGATGGGGAAGTTTGGGGGAAGAGAGAGCTGTTTCCAGTTTTTCGAAAAAGACTGTAGTGGCTATTTTTAGAGGTCTGACTGGACGTGACTGTTTAAAAGACCATCTCTACAAAGTTGGGGTAGTGGAGTCACAAGACGGTGTTTTGTGTGACTCTAGTCAATGGCTTTTGAACATTTAAATAATTGTTGTCCCTTCTCAATATGAGGACATTGGTAAAAAGTAGGAGAGGGCCCATGAACTAATGGCTTAGGTGTTAATTGTTCCGCATTTGTAAAATAAATTAATAAACTAGCACATGAGTTTTGAACATCAAAAGTTCAAAACTTTTGCACATCACTTTTGACCATCAACATGATTTTTGAACATCAAGAGTTCAAAAGTCATCCAATGACTTTTGAACATTTAAATAATTGTGTTGTACCTACTCAATATAAGGACATTGTTGAAATGTAAGGGAGAGCCCATAAACTAATGGCTTAGGTGTTAATTGTTCGGCATTTGTAAAATAAATAAATAAACTAGCTCATGACTTTTGAACATCAAATGTTCAAAACTTTTGCACATGACTTCTGAACATCAAAATTTCAAAAGTAATCCAATGGCTTTTGAACATCAAAAGTTCAAAAGTAATCCAATGACTTTTGAACATTTAAATAATTGTGTTGTACCTACTCAATATAAGGACAACGTTGAAAAGTAAGAGAGAGCCCATAAACTAATGGCTTAGGTGATAATTGTTCGGCATTTGTAAAATAAATAAATAAACTAGAACATAGCTTCGTGAACACAAATTATAATTCAGAAATAAACATTGACTCTTATAATGGTGAGTTAATTGAACATATTGCTAACCAAATTGTTGTAACATTCAATTCAATAAACATATTATAGTAAAAGTTTCATCGATATTGTTGGGGAGGGATTACAAAGGAGTGTACCTGTATAGAGAACCTCATGAGACATTGCATGAGTGGATTGTCTTGCCATTTAGAATGATATAGAACTCTGACCTCCATCTTTCAAGTATTTAAGTACAAAGACACCATGAGGAAACACCTGTCAATAAAAAACCAATATAAATTAGGAAACATTTTCAACCTAAATCTTCTGGACAATTTCATATTCTGCATAAAAAATTACCTCCAAAAGGATATCTAAATCTGTCAGATGCTTATTATAGTCAAGGAAAGCAATATCAACCCACTTGTCCTTCCACTCTTAGCGTAGTGTAATATTAAAAGTTTCTTTTAAACAGTTGGCAAATGGATTAAAAGAGAAGTAATATTGCTTTCCTAATTGTCTTTCACGTGAAAAGGTATATAAAGGGGAAAAGACGGATTTGAGCGTTTAGCATTACGAAAAAGAATAAAAGAAATGATGACCGTATATGAAAAGCTATTTTTTCCTTCCTGTTTGTTTGCATGATTGTTACTTTCAGAGCATTTTCGTTTCAGAAAACTAAACAAACCGGCATTTATAACAACAAAAAAAGGTTACACCTTCTAAATTAAACTTTTGTTTCGTAGCAATTTCGTGAGTTAAACCGTTTCAAAATGCATTACGTTATAGTTTTATTCTGTGACGCTTATTAAGTTTAATGCTTCACCTTGACCTAAGTTCTTTACATTGTCAATGAAAAATATCTCAGTTTTATACCTGACGAAAGTTTTATATTTAACTTCTGAAACAAAATGGTAGATATCTTGAGGTCTGTTAGTTCTCAATTAGAAAACAGTCTGTTAAAATTGTACACTTTTAGTTATTACAAGATCGGTAGCAAAAGTTTTCTATCAGATGGATTTTCATACTATCTTAAGCTTATGTATTAATTTATTTTACTTATTTTATATTTTCTGTTTTGGATGTAAAGTTATAGAAATATGAAAGGATAAACATTATAGGAACCAGAATGCTATAAAGCATAATAATTAAAACTGTTAAAATGATCTATTTATCTCTTACTTATATATCTCTGTGTGGGGCGTGCTTCCTTACAAATGATTGTATATATAGTATATATTTATATATTCTATGAACTTTCACCCCGTTAATTTTGATAAGTGATTTTTTTTAATCAGGGAAGTAATTCTGTCAATTTCTAATTATTGATACCACTAAAACTATTGACACTATTAGAATTGTCTAATGAATGCATTGAAAACAATTTTTCTGTCAGAAACCAATTAATTTTTAATTAAAATAAAAGAAATAATTTAACTTATTTTAACATAAGAAACATAATTTGAAATATTATTTTATTGTATCACAATTTAAACTGATTTTTGGGTTTAATTTAAAAAATATTTTTTTCCTGCTTTAATTACAATTTCATATACATTTCAATTGCATCATATCTAAGTTCATATGTTTTACGGCATTAAGGAGAATTCTGACTTATAAGTTAGTAAAAATAAAATTACGAATGAATATAACTGATTTAAACATTTATTTACAAAACTTTATATAAACTGATAAACAAGCAAAATTATTTTTCCTGTACATTTTAATATAAAATATTGATAAGGAATAAGTTTTTAGATAGATGATCATTATCTAAATCTATTAACAAAACTTTATATAAACTGATAAACAAGCAAAATTATTTTTTCTGCACATTTTAATATAAAATATTGATAAGAAATAAATTTTTAGATAAATCATTATCTAAATCGGGTACTGACTGTTATCTACAGTGCAAATATTAATTCAATATAATATAGAAAATTAGAATCTCCTCAAATTTAAAGCAATTTAAAAAAATGTTGTCATTATATAAACGATTCATGTAATGCATACTACCGTATAGCTCAAGATTAAATTTATTTTTAGGAGATAAATTTTTGTAGCATCATGTTATAAAATCCGTAACCAAAATCTATATTAAGAACAAAACAACAGATTTTTTACGAAGTATTTATTATTCTATTATTTTCTTTGAGAGGTATATATCTTTTTTTGGCTATCTCAATTTCTTTTAAGCAGTTTAAAAAAGTAATATGATTTTGTTTAAAGTTTATTAAACATTTTTGTAGCTCGCTGTAGAATTGTTTTCTTACTTAGTCTGTAAATATTATTTGGATTTATAAATGGAATTTTTGATTAAAAGGTTTTCTATTTTGTCAAAAGGAAAATAAATTATTGAATTTTTTAAAATTTATAAGCTGATTTGTTTACGTTACATATTAATTGAGAATTATCTTTCTTAGTAATAAAGGAATACAATTTACGATTACTAGGAATTTTGTAAAACTTAATATCATGTGTTCTATATACAAAAATTGAAATTAATAATTCTTCTATTTATAAAAAACATCATAGAAATTTCCATAAATCATCTTAGACTTGATATTCTTTAACTTAACTTACTAAAGTTTGTGAGAAAGCTTAGTATTAAAATTGTAAAATGTTCAGCATATTGAATATTTCTCAATATTTATGTTATTTTTAATAATTTGAAACATATGAAAATATTTTCAAGTACTTATATATCAATCTTATATATGATTTATACGTACTTATATATGGTTTTTTACATATCAATCACACATTGAAGCGTTTTGAAATAACTTCTTTTATAGATGAAAATCAAAAAAAAAAATAAATAAATTATCCAGATAGCATTCGTAAATTCAAGTAAAACAAATCTTATTTTAGCTCTTATGAAAGATAAAATCACAAAAGCGCGAAGATAATTAGTACACAATATAAATTAATTAAATAAAAATAATTATATCTCTGTAGTTAGATATTTCACAGAAACAAATTACTCAATTTAGGCGGTACGAAGCAAAATAGAATAAAAGCCATTAGGTAAAGTTTTTGATAAACACAATGAAACAAAATCAAGCTAGTAACGTGTTACATCAGTTAATTACCTGAAAGAAAATTGAAATACACAATTCAACACATCATTGTTGCACTATTAAGGACAAAATGACTACAGAAATACCCTTTTAGTGAAGAACATCTTAATTTTAAGTACAAATGGGATAGTTGATTAAAATATATCTTTTATGTCCCCACATTATATGCGAATCCTTTAGTCACGGTGAAGCGTACATAAATATCTTCGTAACCTTGTAAGTTTCTTAGTGTCTCTAAACACCTTTAATGGTGTCCTCACGATTCGCTGTTTTCAGAAGCCTGAGACCAGATTCGAAGATATCCCTCCCAATTAATATTTGCTTGCTACTCACAAGGTCTAAAGAGACAGTTAATGGGTACCTGTTATGAACAAAAAAGAAAAATAAAGCTGAGATGAATGCATGAGTGTAGAATTTTTTTGATGGATCTAGTTTTTTTTCTTTTCTTTCAAGACGTCCCTTCGAGTGGTATTGAAAGAAGCAATAAAGGATCACAATCGAATAAATCACAAGTACTATCTACTTTTAGAAGTTTATGGAAGCTGATTTCAAAAGAGGAAAACACGATAATCTACTATGTAATATAAAATTGTTCGAGTTGCATAATTTAATTACGAACTCAAAATTTGCTGTAGTATACGTTCTTCAGCTTATTACTTTAACAGGAGTAAGCTAAAGAAAGTATGTTTTCACAAAGCTTGTATGTTTTTCAGTGTCTCTAAATACCTTTAATGATATCCTCCTGAATCGCTGGTTTGAGAAGCATGAGGCTAAATTCGAAGATATCATTCCCAATTAACATTTGCTTGTAGCTCATCAGATGTAAAGAGACGTCTAATACGTATCTATTAGGAAAAATAAAGCTGAGATGAATGCTTGAGTGTAGAATTTGTTTGATGCATCTAGTATTTTCCCTTTTCTTTCAAGACATCCCTTGGAGTGGTATTGAAAGAAGCAATAAAGGATCACAATCTAATAAATCACAAGTACTATCTACTTTTAGAAGTTTATGGAAATTAATTTCAAAAAAGGAAAACACAATATTCTATTATGTAATACGTAATTGTTCGAGTTGCATGCATTTGGTTACGAACTCAAAATTTGCTATGGCATGCGTTCTTCAGTTTATTTAAAAATTAGCTGAGTGTTCTCTAACAAAGCTTGTAAGATTTTCAGTGTTTCTAAATACTTTTATTGGTGTTTCTACCGATGAGCATTTTTTATTGCTGTTTCCAGAAGCATGAGACCAGATTCGAAAATATCTCTCCCAATTAATATTTGCTTGGTATTCACAAGGTCTAAAGATGTAGTTAATAAGTATCTGCTATAAACAAAACAAAACAAAATTAAAAAAAAAAACTGAGATAAATGTTTAAGTGTAGAGGTTTTTGATAATTTTTCTTTTTTCCTCTTTTTTTAAGATTCCCCTCGGACAGGTATTGAAAAAAGCAATAAAGGAGAGCAATCGAATAAATCACAAGTACTGTAAACTTTTAGAAGTTTATGGAAATGAGTTCCATAGAAGATATCACACTGAACTGCTTTATGATGTGATATAAAGTTTCCGAGTTACATAATTTAATTACGATCTCAAAATGTATAGTGGGATACGTTCTTCAGTTTATTCCTCTAACAGGAGTAAGCTAAAGAAAGTATGTTTTCACAAAGCTTGTATGTTTTTCAGTGTCTCTAAATATCTTTAATGATATCCTCCTGAATCGCTGGTTTCAAAAGCATGAGACTAAATTCGAAGATACCCCTCCCAATTAATATTTGCTTGTAGCTCATCAGGTGTAAAGATACGTCTAATACGTATCTATTAGGAAAAATAAAGCGGAGATTAATGCTTGAGTGTAGATTTTTTTTATGCATCTAGTTTTTTCCTTTTCTTTCAAGACGTCCCTTGGAGTGCTATTGAAAGAAGCAATAAAGGATCACAATCGGATAAATTACAAATACTATCTACTTTTAGAAGTTTATGGAAGTTGATTTTATTAGAAGGAAACACAGAAATCTACGATGTGATATAAAGTTGTTCGAGTTATATGCATTTGATTACGAATTCAAAATTTGCTATGGCATAAGTTCTTCAGTTTATTTAAAAATTAGTTCAGTATTCTCTAACAAAGCTTTAAGTTTTTCAGTGTTTCTAAATACTTTTGATGGTGTTTATCATGATTAGCATTTTTTATTGCTGTTTTCAGCATGAGACCAGATTCAAAGATATATCTTCCAATTAATATTTGCTTACAATTCACAAGGTCTAAAGAAATAGTTGATGGGTACTTGTTATGAACAAAAAAGGAAAAGAAAGCTGAGATGAATACTTAAGCATAGAATATTCTTGATGCATCTAGTTTTTTTTCTTTTCTTTCAAGACGTCCCTTCGAGTGGTATTGAAGAAAGCAATAGAGAATCACAATCGAATAAATCACAAGTACTATCTACTTTTAGAAGTTTATGGAAGCTGATTTCAGAAGAGGAAAACACAATAATCTACGATGTAATATAAAATTGTTCGAGTTGTATGCATTTGATTACGAACTCAAAATTTGCTATGGCATACGTTCTTCAGTTTATTTAAAAACTGAGTATTCTCTAATACAGCTTGTAAGTTTTTCAGTGTTTCTAAATACTTTTAATGGTGTTTCTGCTGATTAGCTTTATTTATAGCTTTTTTCAGAAGCATGAGTCCAGATTCAAAAGAGGAAAACACAATAATCTATAATGTAATATAAAACTGTTCGAGTTGCATGCATTTGATTACGAACTCAAAATTTACTATGGCATACGTTCTTCAGTTTATTTAAAAGTTAGCTGAGTATTCTCTATCAAAGCTTGTAAAGTTTTCAGTGTTTCTAAATACTTTTAAAGGTGTTTCTCCTGATTAGCATTTTTTTATTGCTGTTTCCAGAAGCATGAGATCAGATGCGAAAATATCTCTCTTAATTTATATCTGCTTGGAGCTCACAAGATGTAAAGATATAGTTAATAGGTACCTGTTAGAAACAAAACAAAACAAAATTAAAGAAATTGAGATGAATGTTTAAGTGTAGAGTTTTTTGATAATTTTTCTTCTTTCCTCTTTTTTTATGATTCCCTTTGGGCAGGTATTGTAAAATTCAATATAGGATAGCAATCGAATAAATCACAAGTACTGGTCACTTTTAGAAATTTATGGAAATTGAATGTGATAGAGGATATCACAGTGAACTGCGATATGATATAAAGTTTCCGAGTTTACTCAAACTTTACTGTGGAATACGTTCTTTAGTTTAATACTTTAACAGGAGTAATCTAAAGAAAGTAGCTTTATGTTTTTCAGTATATCTAAATACATCTCTAAATAATAAATTTAAAGATATCCTTCCCAAATAATATTACTTATAGCTCATCAGGTGTAAAGAGACAGGTAATGGGTATCTGTTAGGAAAAAAATAGCTGAGATGAATGTTTGAGTGCATAATTTCTTGGTGCATCTATTTTACTTTTCTTTAATTTTCATGAACTTTCCAGGTATAGTACTAAAAGAAACATTAAAGGATCGTAATAGAATAAATCACAAAAATTATCCAGTTTTAAAATTTTGTGGAGGTTAACGTCGATATGGGAAAAACACAATGAACTATAAAATTGATATAAAGTTGTTCAATTGCAAACATTTTTACGAACTAAAAATTTTTTATAAGATACACTGTTCAGCTTATTCCTGTTTAATTAAAATATGGTCTTTACAAAGAATATCTTGAAGTTATTAAACTTTATACATATGAATAATGAAGTATAACTAAATTAACCACATTAAAAATCTTTTTAAAATCAAGTAATTTTTAAAACTAAATTTTTTTAATACTTCTTCAAAGTTAAAAATACACCTTGCAATTTAATTCTCACATTTAGTCCTAATTTTTCCTTATTATTACTTAAAAATATTTTTCTAGACATTCTGGCATTGGCTTGTTGATTGATTTAATAGTTAATTTATAGAAACAATTTTATGCTTGTCTGCTGAATTCTGATGAAAAATTCAGACTTTTCTAAATTGAGCCGAATAATAATTTATATTATTATAAATCAAACTGAACTGGATATCAGATTTAATCTAATTTATTTCAAGATCTATTAGAAAAAATGTTACAGGAATCGATGGGATTATATCAGACTAAGCATTTCAAACATTAATTTTTCTAAAACGATATAAAAAATTAATTTGATTTAAACAAATGTGTTTAATTAAACAAATTAACCTTTTATTTGATTTCACCAGTAAGATTTTCTATAGCACTTTCCATATACATTTATTAAGATCACGTAAATGTGGCGAAATGAATCTATGTCTCTAAGGTTAAAAAGAACAGAAAAGAAATATTAGGTTTTTTTTGCACCATAAAATGAACGTGATTTTATTGTGCGGGAATACATCACTGATAATCTAGCATTTTATCAACCATTATGTGAAGTTTTCTTCCATTACAGCATTAATGCACTTGTGACACTGCATTTATCAAGTTTTTCAATGACTTTGACACGATGGCATAAAAATGGAAAAGCCCAGTGTAGCAAGGTCAGGGATGTTAGATGATAGAGTGGCAGCTGTCACAGATATAAATTGGTAACATAGGAAAAAAGATTGAATAGCAGAAAAATCAGATTCGTGCTGTTGTTTGGCCAAGATTTAGCAGGTGGAACACTGAATAAACATTTACACAGATCACAGTACAATAAATTTGGCAACAGATTACAATCTGAACATCTAGTAAGGATCTATAAATCTTATTTAATCGATGTCTTGTTTCCTCAAGTCATGTCTTCTGATACTGTAGTCAAAGACGACCTAAGAGAAACATGAACCTGAAGCAAAGTTATTGGTAGGAGTTTTACCGGTAAAATGAATTGCTTCGAAGAATGAAAGTAATATTTCAGTTTAGAATAATTTCTTTGCAACTACATTTCCCTAACTAGTTAAAATTTTCCAGTTCATAAAAAATGTACTGTGATACAGAGAATGGTTAAATAAATCACCCTAAAAACATTATCTTTCTATTCTTGTATGCTCTTATTCTGATTAGTTACTTTGTACACACGCACTTTTATACTGGGCTAATACAGTAAATTTATCAAGAAATTTATACTCCATCTACTTGAGTCCTTTAGACGAAATTCATTAGTTGTAACCTAACACCTTGTTCTGGGGCGCTATACTTGCGTGTGGCCTGCCCACCTGTTGTACTGGGGAAGGTATGTTCGTCGACTGTCGCTGGGATGCATAACCCAAAATAAGGCACAAAAGGCTTAGACGGACAACACACATTTTTATTGACAGAACAAAAATTGACGAAAAATTAAAGTGTAAAACATTATAAACACATTTCTGAGTCAGAAGAAATTCAGCATTACCGAGGAAGCACTTTGAGGAGGCTTGTCGTATCACATTCCTTGCTGTTCAATAAATGCCTAATAAGATAAGGGAAATGAACATTTGCTTGATATTTTAGCATATCTTATTCTGTGTTCTCATGTACTTACTAAGAAAAGAGTCAAATATTTTAATCATTTAATTATGTAATTTGAAAGCTATGTATGGTGTCAACACAGTGTTTTAAATCTTAAAAAAATGATCAATGTATTAAAACTTGTATTACAAGTCAGTTTTCCACGTTATTTAACAACTAATAACTGTTAAATAAATATGACTTTTGCTGTATGTAATGATACATTTTGTTACACTAGAGAAAAATCAAAACATTTCACCTATTTTGCTTTTTCTTTTCAAATTTTTTTAAGTTTATCAAACACTTAAACATGTATGATTGACTTTATTAATTTTTTTAGACGGGATTTTTAGTAATTTAAAAATTACTTAAACATAATAGCTATAGGAGTTCGGATTCTTAATGTATATATATATATATATATATATATATTTATGTACATTATATATATGTATATATATACATGTATGTGTATATATATATTTTATTTGTATATATATATATATTTATATTTATATATAAATACATATATATATATATATATATATATATATATATATATATATATATTTATGTACATTATATATATGTATATATATACATGTATGTGTGTGTACACACACAAACATAAAATTGAGTCAAGAAATTTAACTTATTAAGTGTATTATTTATTTCTATACACACACATACAGGCAGGCACACACACACACACACACACACACACATATATATATATATATATATATATATATAATTGCATATATATTTGCTTCCTCTCTCTTTCACACTCACTCTCTTTGTGTCTCACTGTATATCTTTGTGTACTACATATATATATATATATATATATATATATATATATATATATATATATATATATATATATATATATATATATATATATATATATATATATATATATATATATATATATATATATATATATATATATATATATATATATATATATATATATATATATATATATATATATATATATATATATATATACATATATATATATATATACTATATAATAATAATATGTATAGTAAATATATAATATATATATTTATATAGTATATTTCTACCTCTATCTCTCTGTTTATATATATATATATATATATATATATATATATATATATATACATTTGTAATACATAAAAAATATGTATGTAAATGTGTGTATATATATGTATGCATATATGTTTGTATATGCATATATATATATATATATATATATATATATATATATATATATATATATATATATATATATATATGAAAAAATTTGAGTTTTTATATTATTATAAGCTAAATGTTAGCTAAAAGTGACTTTCTTTTGCCGTTACTAACTTATTTTATATATTTTAAGTAGTACTTATTTATTTATTTAAAGTCACTATAATCCTTTTTTGCTATGTATGTATTGAGCAATCACAAACAGGCTAGTTTTAGAAAAAATTAAATCAGCTAATTCCTTTTTCCTTTTCTAGGTATGGATTTATAACTGATATTTTTATTATTATTATTAACTGATCTTGTTTTTTGATTTAGTGTACGCCTTTTCAGCCCTGTTTTATTATAATGATTGGATAGGACTGTTTAAAAATAAAAAGAACAACAAAAATATCCGCATTTGTACAATTTTTTTTTAAACGATCTAAGGCAAGGGTGAAATCAGAGAACTGAAAGTTTGGCACATTAATACTCCAATTTTTTTTATAATGTGTAGAGATTATTATAAAATTATTTAATGTTAGTTTTCTCAATAGTGATAATAAAAATAGCAACCTTGGTAATTAATTTACGTTTCCTGTCATATTTATTTACTAAAAGAAAAACTTTTGGCGTTTTTATACAGTTTTAAATAAGTATTTGGACATTTAATTAACCTGTAAGATCGCAAACGAACAGGTTTTGCAAAAAAGTGCACGAATATTTTGAAAAAAATTAAAAATACTTCTAGATGCAACGGAAATTTAATAATTTTCTGCATTTTTAAATAACACTCTTAATAAGTAAGTGAAAAAGTATTTAAAAATATATATTTGAAACCTTCAAAATCTTAAACTTGTTTTGACAGTCAGTCAATTGAAAGTGGAAATACGAAGTTATCTCTATAAAAATACTTTAAAATATTCAAAATTTAGACGTAAATTCAATAAAAAGTGAATTGCTATTAAAATGTTGATAATTGTTTCAGTTTTTATGCTTCAATATAATGCTTTGAAAGTTAATTTTTATTGCATATAAAGAACTTAGTTAGCATGTTTGTTTCCTATTTTGGCTTTTAGGAAGTATATATTTACCACATATAAGTAATGAAATACTTTTTGTTGCATTGTTTGAGTAAGATCCCCCCACCTATAATTTATTGTTTGCTGTAAAGATTTACGAAAATATTTCTTCAAGGAGTAATTGCTACGAATAATGATACCTTAGAAAAACAATGGTTAATGGATCTGAGCACGAAATCTAGACAAATCATTAGGCTGCCTACGGTCTAGTAATTCATTTCACTTATAACATGCAGACTACAGTGTCTTTCATAATAACTAAATTAACTGTTCTGTCAATTGTACTATTTGTTTCTTATGCAATACTCTCTTTATCGAAGAACGTGGTGAAAACAGACTGACTGAGAACTAAACTTCATACCATAATAGGAAATATTACAAGTTAGGGCATAAAGTAAATAGATTTAGAGAATTTCTTGGGTGAAAGTTTAAAACGGAACTAATTTGCTTTACTGAGAAGTGCCAAAATGTTGATTGTAGTTTGAAAAAATAACGTTTTTAGTTATCACAATCATAGCTGATATCTAATTTAACAATATATAAGTGTTTAATAAGACAATATGCAATACACTCTTTATAGAAGAACTTGGTGAAAACAGACTGACTGAAAAGTAAACTTCATACCATAATAGGAAATATTAGAAGTTAGGGCATAAAGTAAATAGATTTAGAGAATTTCTTGGGTGAAAGTTTAAAACGGAACTAATTTGCTTTACTGAGAAGTGCCAAAATGTTGATTGTAGTTTGAAAAAATAACGTTTTTAGTTATCACAATCATAGCTGATATCTAATTTAACAATATATAAGTGTTTAATAAGACAATATGCAATACACTCTTTATAGAAGAACTTGGTGAAAATAAACTGACTGAAAAGTAAACTTCATACCATAATAGGAAATATTAGAAGTTAGGGCATAAAGTAAATAGATTTAGAGAATTTCTTGGGTGAAAGTTTAAAAAATGAACTAATTTGCTTTACTGAGAAGTGCCAAAATGTTGATTGTAATTTGTAAAAATAAAGTTCTTTTAGTCTTATAATCATGTCTGATATCTAATTTAACAATAGATAAGTGTTTAATAAGACAATTTCGAATACACTCTTTATAGAGGAACTTTGTGAAAACAGTGACTGAAAAGTAAACTTCATGCCATAATAGGAAATATTAGAAGTTAGGGCATAAAGTAAATAGATTTAGAGAATTTCTTGGGTGAAAATTTTAAAAACTGAACTAATTTGCTTTACTGAGAAGTGCCAAAATGTTGATTGTAGTTTGAAAAAATAACGTTTTTAGTTATCACAATCATAGTTGATATCTAATTTAACAAAATATAAGTTTTTAACAAGACCTGTTTTATCCTATTCATCAGAAATTTGGACACTGATAGAAAAAGATAAAGAAACCCTGGCGGTGTTTGAAAGAAAAAATTATTAAAATTATTAAATAAAAGTATTTTGGGGGGCATGCAGTTAAATTGTCTTTAAAGAAGGAGGACAAATATATTGAATTATACAGACACCCTGATATAGTTAATTTCATCAGCATTAAAATGTTGACGTGGACTGGACATATATAATCAGATTGATTGGCAACAGATTCACATAAAGTTTTCATGGCTAAACCAATAGGCACCCGGAAAAGAGAAAACTCAGATGGTTGGATTGTTACAACAGATCTTAATTGTTTTAGTAAGATCTAGTAATTTTTCTTTAATATACTTCATAGTGATATGAAATATTAACGTATACAGTGCATTAAAATAATCTTTTATTACACTTGATACATATCTATTGATGATTCAGAACATTCGATTACTTGAATATACTATTAAAGAGCTACCAGCATGTTGATGTTCATGTTATTTTTAAAATTAAATAAGAAAAAAATAATAAGTATATAATCAAGAAATTAATAATAAAGTTAATAGTCTACAACTTTTTATGATATAACTCCTATAAGGTGTTTTTTATATGATACATTTTAGTATATGATAGTTCTACAACTTTAAAACAGCTGAAAGATCAATACTAGGGGATCAAATTGATCAATAGCATTTTTGCCAAATTCTAAACTTGTATTGTAACATTATAATAAAGAAACATCAAGTATTTTTCTTTCTTTACTGTAATTTAGTAAATATTTACTATAATATTTAAAATATTCACAATGTATAAAGAAAATGTGTTAAATTTTAACTAACAGTTGTCACATTTAAAATTAGTGACTACAAAAGCAACTGTATTATCTAAAAGTTGCTATAGTATATTTGCAGTACATGCAATTTTTTATATTAATTAATAGAAACATTAATAGTAACATTATAATAAAGAAACACCAAGTAGCTTGGCTTTTTACTGTAATTTGCTAAACATTTACTATAATACGGAGCCTAAACATTTAAAATCTTCACAATGTATAAAGAAAATGTATTAAATTTTAACTAACAGTTGCCACATTTAAAATAAGTGACTACAAAAGTAACTGTATTAACTAAAAGTTGCTACAGTATATTTAAAGTACATGCAATTTTGATATTCATTAATAGAAAAAATTTCATAAATTTTAAAGAGATAAACACAGTTGAATTTTATAGAATTTTGTAAAATATTATTAAAAAGGACCAAGAATATTAAATATGAAGGTCTTTTTTATATTCATGTTAAGCATCTTTGCTGGTAACTCTTTTAACCTCTCAAATTGTTGTCCGAGGTATTCGATTGAACATCATTTTCATAAAATATTATTAAAAAAGATCAAGAATGTTAAATATGAAGGTCTTTTTTTCATTCATATTAAGCATCTTTGCTGGTAACTCTTTTAACCTCTCAAATTGCTGTTGAGGTATTGGACTGAAAATCATTTTCATAAAATATTATTAAAAAAGAACAAGAATATAAATAATATAAATACGAAGATCTTTTTTTTATTCATGAAAAGCATCTTTGCTGGTAACTCTTTTAATCTCTCAAATTGTTGTCCGAGGTATTCGATTGAACATCATTTTCATAAAATATTATTAAAAAAGATCAAGAATATTAAATATGAAGGTCTTTTTTTATTTATGTTAAGCATCTTTGCTGGTAACTCTTTTAACCACCCAAATTGTTGTCCGAGGTATTAGATTGAACATCCTTTTCATAAAATATTATTAAAAAAAATCAAGAATATTAAATATGAAGACCTTTTTTTTATTCATGTTAAGCATCTTTGCTGGTAACTCTTTTAACCTCTTAAATTGCTGTCCGAGGTATTCGATTGAACATCATTTTCATATGTAATCTAAAGATGCTTTATGAAGATATAAATTCCTCAGTTTCTAATGTCAACAGTATTTTCCAGAAGTTTACGGAAGTCCCGTGTGATCCAGGAAGTGAAGAAACTAAACGACTTTCTCTCCAAGTTTTGTCCCAAATAGCATTCGATTGTATGGACAAATTTCACTGCCCCAAAACTAATATCCTCACAAACGGGTAAAACAAACAAAAAAGAAATAATAGTGCTGATTTAGACAAATCCAATTTGACTGAATCAAAGCCCACTCTTTCCGATCTGGGTTAACGACGGTCCGAGTATCCGAATCAGATTCCAGTTTTGATTTTATGAATAACGGGCGTTGGAAGCAGCATGTTTCGAAATGATTGGTTCGGGTATCCAATGGCGCGACGGTTAACACCTGATTGGCTGCGGGGCATAAAACATCCATTTCGGACCCGAGAAAACTAATCAAATCTTCATAAATAAGTTCTGGATATATATTGATGGGAGTCATGTCACATGCAGAGAGGACGCTGGGGAAAAAGGTTTATTTGGAAACAAATAAGGAAGGGTTGATACAATGTGATTGTGTGGACGTAGATTTGATTTATGCTGCTGAAACTTAAGATATGGCTTTATGATAGAGTAGTTTCCCACTTCAATTTGAATAAGAAACGAGAACAAATATGTACTTTGCCAACTTTTTATAGAGACAGATTACCAGATCAACAACAACTGGCAATATCTATTTCTGATTTAAAGAAAAATTTTTTTTTCAAACTCTATTTTATAGCTATAGAATTTTTGAAAAATGTGTAAGACTCTGTAAGACTCAAAATATTTTCTCACCTTGATTTGAATAAGAAAACGAGAAGAAATGGAACGTCTGTTTTCTTCTCAAATCTTTCATAGATAAAGATCCCCAGATTAGCAAATATTGGTAAAAATTATCTTTGATTTAAAGGAAATCTTTGTATTTCCGTAAAATTTTATTTGAGCGCTTTCAGGGAGCAGCCTACCCTTTTGGATGTATGGCTTTCAAGAGTTGCCCTGGGGAAGAGTTAACCTCGGACTCAAAGGCGAATAAGGCTAATAATTTAAAATAAATGAATAAATAAATAATTAAAAAATAAATTAAAATATATTAAAAATAAATAAATATATAAAATAAAAATAATATAATATAAATAGAATTAATGGAAAATAAGCTGATTTACTTTAGAAGTTAATAGCAGGGGAAACGCTGATTCGGTATGAAATCTTCTGAGATACTTTCAAATTTATGTGTTGGGTATAACAATGAAATTGCAACGCTATAGTAATAAGGGAATAAGGAGAATACAGACGAATAATAATAATAATAATAATAATAATAATAATAATAATAATAATAGAAAATAATAATTAGCAATTAATAATAGTTAAAGTAAATAATAGGTAGGATGACATATGTATTTTCAAATAATACTAATGCCTTGGAATAACTCTAGTAACTTAGAGTTGTCAATAATATTGTATCAATACCGTAAAGGTGGCTTAATACATAACATGCTGAAAGAAATATACATAAACAAAACTCTTCAATAGACACTTGACAATTAACTTAGAACTTATGAATCTTAGCAATATGCAGAAATGTTTTAAACATAATTAATAACACTATAAATTTGTATATAAAAAATATAGATTACAAATATTATATCAATACCCAATAAGTGGCTTGATACATAACATGTGGAATCAAATACACATATAGTTTTTCACTGAAGTATTCTTATTGTCTATTATTTCTGAACAAACTTCATATAACTACCTTTATTGAAAGTATTCAACTTGTGTTTAAATATATGCAATACGACTAGTTTACTCTTACGTCTGAACTTAAGTACGCATGCATCTCGCAGAACTCAAAAACAATTAGCTTAGAATGTCGTAATTTTGTATTTGTAACTACTTTAACGTTTAGATGGGCATCTCCCTTTTTGATTGAAATCTACTTTTTATATAATGAAAAAATTCAATATGACGTTATTACCACTGGATGGGTAAAGTCTACACTCTGATTATACATTTTAGGGACTATAACCTGCCATTTTTGATAAAAATAATTTGTAGTCTAAAAATATCCCACATTTATTCAATATTGAAGCGTGAAGGTTGGGTAACTCTGATCTAAACACAAATTGCCTTAAATGTATATTAATGCTTCTTTTAATCAAATGAGAAATATTTTGGATTAAAAATTTCACTGAAGTATTCTTCTTGTCTATTATTTCTGAACAAACTTCATAAAACTAACTTTATTGAAAGTATTCAGCTTGTGTTTAAATATATGCAATAAGACTAGTTTACTCTTACATCTAAACTTAAGTATGCATGTAACTCTCAAAACTCAAAAACAATTAACCGTAGAATGTTGTAATTTTTTATTTGTAACTACTTTAACGTTTAGATGGGCATCTCCCTTTTTGATTGCAATCTACTATTTATATAATGAAAATATTCAATATGACGTTATTACCACTAGCCGGGTAAATCCTGCACTCTGATAATACATTTTAGATGCTATAGCCTGCCATTTTTGATAAAAATAATTTGTAGTCTAAAAATATCCCACATTTATTCAATATTGAAGCTTGAAGATTGGGCAACTCTGATCTACAGACAGATTGCCTTAAATGTATATTGCTGCTTCTTTTAATCAAATGAGAAATATGTTGGATTAAGAATTTCACTGAAGTATTCTTCTTGTCTATTATTTCTGAACAAACTTCATATAACTAACTTTATTGAAAGTATTCAGCTTGTGTTGAAATATATGCAATACGCTCTACAATATGATCACAGTTCATAAGCCATCTATAATCATTTAATAAGCTATTAGCTGAATCTCTTAATCGGATTTCAAATGGAGAGAGTCTGGGCAGTTGTGACTGTTAAATATGCAAATTCTAATGTATCAGCACTTATGGCGTAAAGTAGAGCAACTGCGGGACTGTCTAGCTGCCTAACTGGTAGATGTAGTATTAAAGACAGGGGAGAACGAAATCTGTTCGCTGGCGTTTTGGTTTTTCGTTTCGCCTCTCCCCTCGCTTGCACGAAGTTCCGACGAAATTGTTACCTCCTCCTAGTCGACGGTTAACATGAAATGGTTGAGCTAAACACCTATGTGCATATATAAGGTACTATGAATTCTTCTTTAGGTTTTATTATGTTGTGTAAAGAGCCTCGTCTATGAAATTCTTCATAATTTATTTGTTATTTACGTTTATCATTTTACTTTTTTACCTACGCATTTGTTCTAGTTAAATAAATATTTTTGTATATTTTGAAACGAATGTATTATTTTCTGCCATACATGACATTTTGTTTCAAATAGTTAATGGATTTTGACTCCACTATACAACCCACTCAGGAACTTGTAATAAAATATTACAGCCCAACAATGTCTAGTTGGAAGAAGAAGATTTAAAAAAAAATTGGCACAATGAAAAATTTATTATTAGGCTTGGTTTTTCGAAAATCAGTGTTACGCTTGTTTCCTACATGGTTTGCATCGCTTACCCCCTAAAAAGGAGTCCGCTTGTGTTCTAAATTCCAGGCTTCAAATTTGCTTGATAAAATTCTTTCCAATGATTTAAAGAGTCATACCATCTTTTGAGAATAGAACTCTCTATTTAGAAGTTGAATGGAAGCATTTCATTTACATGTCATAGATTACAAAGTTAATATTCAAAATTTCTGAGACGTAATTTTAAAAATGCCTTAATTAATATCATACTTTTATTTACCAGTTGGTGCTACTGGTTAAAACATTTTGTATATTTCAATATTCATCTATCAAAGGAAAAGTATTACAGTCTGTTCCATAAGAGAGTGGATTTCATAACTTTGTCAATAGATAACGCGCAGATACCGGCTTAATTGCACGTGTTCTTCAGATGTTAGAGAAGAATGCTTTATGGTTATATTCTTTATTCGATTTGTTTTGCTGTGTTTAAATCAACAATTCCAAAATAAGTGCAGAGTATGAGAGCCGTTTTGAAGCAGTATTTTTGTGTAACCATAAAAAAGGACCAAAAATGTCTTGTGCAGCCGGTACATGAGAAAGTCGGAGTCGTTCGTCAAGTGGGTAGAACGTTATAAAGCGGTACAAAATGTTGACGACCTACCGGAACGGGGTAAACGCCTCTCAACGTCAAAATCGAATGATAAAGTGATTCTTCCATAATCGATAATAATGGTGACTGAACAACTTATTAGGTGAAATGCATTTTAGTTTAATTTGTATACTACACGGTACAAATGTATTTTTAACTAATTCGTTTGTATTTTCAGAAAAATAGACGACACGCTCTTACGGAACAGATTGTAAATGTAATTTTCTAAAAATCTTACTATCAGTCACACAACAATAACATACATGAATTAATAACATAATTCGAAATTTTTGTAATTGTTGACATTTGTATCTATTTGAAACTCATTAAAAACATTCCAAACTCATTAAATATTTATATAGTAGAAAGAGTAAAATAGAAGCATTATTACAGAATATATTTTTCTAAAATACATTTAAAAATAACTCAAAGTTTTTAAGCCCACGTTAGTTTTTATTGTAACTTTCTAGTCCATGTTTTTAAATTAGAGATTAAAAGTAAAAGTTTAAAAGGTAGTGTCATAAATAAAATAAATGAACCATGATAAAGATAAATAAGGTTTGCAACTACAAAACTTTCCTTTAATGTTTTTAATAATATAAATAAAAATATCTTAAGATAAATTTAATAATCTATAACTTACATTAATCACAATAATCTTGGTTATTTCAAACTGCTCTTCAGTTTAACCGATAAGTTTTCTTTTTTTAGTACTTTGACGGAAAAGAATTGCTCATCGCAGACTTGAAAAAAAATTCCATGAAATGCATATGCATGTCCTGAAGCGATTATAAAAATAATTCTCTGCTTTTCAGCCATTTTGTTTTAATTAATGATCCCATAACTTTAGATGTCTCACGCAATACGCATTTGAGAAAGTGGAAACAATGTCAAACAGCGAGCTCCTATTTAGTTGTTAATGAAGTTGGAACGGGATTAGAATTTTCAGAATGAATCTTCAGATCTTTGATTTTCCTTTTACCTTTATAGTTCTGCTGCGCGAATTAATAGCTTGAACATTATGATGTCGCCCACGTCTTTTAATGTAGTGCAGCCCGTGGACATCCCAAGAGTTACTTCAGAGAGATGTGGTAAACAAACAAACAAACAGAAAGTATTCTATTAAGCTATAGCTCTGCAGGAAAACAACTTCTTGTGATATGGAATCCGATTTAACCATGCAGGAAGAATGGGCTTGGTTATTGTCATTACATTAGAGCAAGTTACGTCTTATTTTGACTTGCAAATTCCCATTTCTTTATTCTTTCCCGATCCATTTATATACATCTCGGTCACAGTGAAACACTAAGTGTCAAAGGGTTTGTGAGGGATGGGTTCTCCGCACCCAACGGCTGGACATAAATCATTCTCAAGCTAGGTGCCTGCAGGGAATGTGCTAATCCTTTGTTAAGGTCACAGCTGTTGTAAAGATAAAGGGATCAAATGCAGGAGGAAATAAAGTTGGATGTTGTTCGATCTAATTGCTAACACCTGTTTTTGTTTGGAGGATGGAACTTTTACCATTCATTTTTTTATGTCTTGCTGATGTGCAGTAACAATAATTTCTTATAATTAATATCCTTCTATTTATAGAATTCCCATTTATTTTACTACCATCTTTATATAGCATTCCAACCTCGTAGAAACACAAACCATGAGAACATAAAAAAATGTTAATTGTTATTAAGTGATTTGCATACTATGAGAGGTTAGAAAAAGTGAAATTAAAGTAGTTAGTGAATAACAATATAACAAGAGATTTGTCAACAATAATCTTGTGTGTTCTATCATTATTAAAAGTGACATATTAGACTTCAAAGAGGCAGTTATAAAGAGAATTACGAATTAGGCTTTTTCCTGACGATGATCAAATTTGATAGCGTTATACTGGCATGGCATCTTAAACGCCTTATAACTTTTAGGATAGGATGCCCGTTGTGGGTAAAAATAAAAATAAAATGTTTTATCCAATCTTGTGACAGGTAACAATTTTTTCAGCTATAGTAGATATAAATGACAATAGAATAATTGAAAAGTTCATTAACTCAAAATTAAATTCAGTATATTTCAGGATTAAAATGTTAGCTATTTAGAAAACACTAGTATATAAATAAGTGGTATATACACAGTGGTATATAATTATAAAACAGAGGTACACTGGACTCCGCTTAATGTGATCGCGGTTAATGTTATCAATCGCTTATTGTTATCGCAATCACTTAATCCCGATTTTCTCTATTCATTTGTATGTTAAAATTATCGCTTTGTGTGATCGTTACATAGGTTAATGTTATCACTTTTCGAAGATCATTTTAACTGGCAAAGGAATATTCACAATATATTCAGAAGGAATCCATTCTTTTCTTTCCTTTCACTGAATTTCCGACAATTCTATCTCGTCCACTTTGGGAAATGGGGAATGGACAAAGGAATGGGGCATTTACACGTTCATGGCATTTTTCAGAAATACTCACAGCGTGCTGGTGGTCAGTGGTTGTCAGATAAGCAGAAGACAACACATTCTTATCGGAACTAAGAAGGAGAGTATTCACATTTTGTGCCTTGATTTTACAAAAAACAAAAAATAAATAAATAAATAAAAACAAAACAAAACAAAACAAAAACAGAAATCTCAAGAAATGATAGAAAATCCTTCGGATATGACCTCTGAAGAGTTCGAGTCATGGGTGAAAGTAGATCAAAACATTCCAGTAGCTTCCACATTAACAGAATCTGAAGTCTGTCAGATTGTCATAGAAAAACAGACGAATGATGGAACTGATGAGTCAGATGAAAAATCTCTTGATACTGAGCCACCTCCTACAAGTGCTGAAATGAGAAATGCATTGAAAGTGTTGAAACGTGGAGTACAACACCGCTCCGATGACTTTATAAAACATTATGATTACGAACAATTTATCAATGAGCTTCTTAGAAAAAATTGTAGACAGCCAACAATTGATTAATTTTTTAATTATGTATACAATTCTTAAGCTTTAAGGGATAATATACAGTACAGAAATATAAGGTGAGTTTTTTCCTCTTATTTTGAAATTTAGTAAGTGTGTATTAAAGGGGGTAATTTATCTAATTTTGCATATGTAATAATTTTAAATTTAATCACCGATTACTTTTTGCTGCAATGAAAATTGTATCACCTCTATTAACAACAAATTCTTTTCATAAAGGCCTAGGAGTCTATTTCATGGACTAATAAATATCTAGCGTTTAAGTTATATATCTTTGAAAATCAAGAAGTTTATTCATTTGTGTGTTTGCTTTTTATACATAACCACACAGTTTGCAATGGATTCGCTCAATTTTGGACATCATTCATATATACCGCCAAATAATCACTTCCAATATAAAAAACTCTGATCTCCACCTTATCAAGCAATATGACAAGATAAATTAAAGTCAACTAACATACGGTCAGTAAAGATAAACAAATTATTGGGCGTGTACCAGATAATTCTTAGACAAAAAACAAACCATTTTTTACCTGCTTCATAGGGTACTTTTACTTCACAATTCTGGGGAACTAAAATTTTTACTGATCCGTCATATGACGGGTTATATGCTGGTTCATAATAAAAAACTTCTGTGAGGCATGGTCTGTTCTAAAAAAAAACAGTGTAAAAAGGAAGAAATTCCTTTCAGAATAAGATAAAAAAAATTGCAGTAGTTACACAAAGTGCGAAGATGTTTCTCCTAACTGATATGATAACTATTTCTAAGGTTTAGTAAATAAATTCTTGATGGCAGTATTAACTAATATTAAAAATTTCTTATGTGTACATTATGAATCGTGGAAACTGTGTTGCATTGATAGCCAACTATTAAATAATATGAATGCAACATATAAAAAATTGTTTTAAGTTCCTCAAATTCTCCCAAATTACATTTTGTTTTAACCTTACCATTCCCAGCCATCTAAATTACATAAATGGTGTTATCCATTGAGATTGGTTTCTTTTCATGATTATCACAACCAAAGTCTGAAATAATTTATGCTACTGTAACCATGAGTTACAATATTGGACAACACCAGCGCGGGAGACTGACCAAAGGACGAAAGTGATGTCAGTGACCCCATTTCTACCCCATTGGACAAGAGGGGTTGCTAACGCGGCTCAGTCGTCTAAGGCCCTGGCAACAGTGGCCATCGAACCTGTGCGGTATATTTGGAAGCCCCTTCAGACAGAGATCAGGCCAGGACGGAGTGAACAGATAGCATCATCGGAGGCAGGGAATTTCTTCACCATTTTCACCATCATTGTGAGATGCCATATTGATATCGCAAAGAATTGTTTTATTTCCTTCACCATTTCCCTTATATTGAGATGCAATATCGTTCACATGAGAACTGTCCTTCATCAAAAATAGTACTGTAAATAAAGATTCTGCAAAAGGGTAAGTCTTCACTCCTTTGTATCTGGTGTCTTATTCTTGTATCTCAATAGGCCTGGTATAAGATAATTTGTACACCATAGCTACGTACGGCTTATAAACGAGATAGTTTTCATGTCAATTCTCGCAAGAAAGAGAGTACCCTTGCGAATTTACATGCAGCTGTGGTTTTTTTTATGGCAATGATGTTTTAACAAACAACAGCAAAACTACTGTCTTAAGCTCTCTTCAAAGAAACAATAAGTCACGTCGAAATTCTCGAAAGACGGCAACCTCACAGCAACGTAGATGTACTGTGACTCTAGACTTTGTAAGACATGTCTGGAGTCTATCTGAAAGTGTTAATGAAAAGATAAAAAAAATAAAATCTACAAAGTTATGAATTGGATCCTGTTTTATAAGTGCCTTACTCGACATGACTGCATAATATTTAAACATTGCCAAGCAGGACGTGACAATTAACACATTGTGTGCGGTTACATTTTGCAGCGGAACTGTACCGAGAGCTGGCGTTTTGCACGTAAATTTAGGTATTCATTTAAATCTCAATAGATTCAAAATTATTTAATTTTTTAACCAACTTTTCGTATTTTATATTGAAATATACAAATAAATATATAAATAGAACAATCATAAGCTTTTTGTAAACAAAAAATATATTTTTTAGTCGATAAATTTATACTAGCATCGTAAATATGAAAAATCAAATAGAAGTAATAGTATATATAGTTTTAATTTTTTCGAATTATGTTATATATAAACATTTTTACATTATAAAAAAATGAAAAGAACAATCATAAAACTACTAATGCAAAAACTAGTCTTTATTTGTCTAAATTTTTCCAGAATCTTTGTAGTAGACAAGAACATTCAGCTCCTTTTACCTGTATATACCATTCGTTATTTTTGTACCCACAAACAAACCATGTTGTTACTTTAACCCGTACTAGTACGTGTCCCGTGCTCAAGTATTAATCGTCAGAAAACGCACTAGTACGTGTTCAGCATACAATGTGTTAAAAATTATGGGCTATTTCAAATGCATTTGTGAAACGAACTTTTTTCTAGTTACATAAATAAAGGCAAGATATTTGCATGAATATTATTGAAATTTGAAAGATCACTGGAATCTTTCAACATCTTTGAATTTAATATTTCTGTTT
>CM063501.1:53466892-53471892 GCA_032207245.1 Pardosa pseudoannulata | reverse complement strand
AGTTTGCCTACTAAAAACATTTCTTAATGGACATTAAAAAAGAATCAACTTTAATAAATTTTAGAATTCCTGAAAGTACTCATGTATTCACTCTTAAAATGTGAGATAATTAATTCTATTCATCAAGAGATACTTCTTGTTTTTCTTTTTCTGTATTTTTTAGAAAAGTTCGGTACTTGGTTCTTAGATGAATAATTTTAAGCAAAATAAAATACATTTGCATGTTTGAAATCTACCATGACTTTCAAAATATATTACAGTCATTAGTATATCCCAAGAACTAACTTAGTTTTAACTGTTAAACATGTTTACCTATAAGTAAAAGATCTGAAGTGTTAAGGTCCCCCAGAGTGGTTTGGATTGAATATTAAAATGCATTGTTTACTTTCTGTGGGTACACCAAAAACCTAACCATTGCTTGGAATTGCTACTGAAATATTAGTACTAGTTAATTAAAGTAAATGGATCAATAACGACTTACCTTTTAGTTAAACTCAGTTTGTCTACTAAAAACATTTTTTTAATGGACACTAAAAAAGAATCAACTTTAATAAATTTTAGAATTCCTGGAACTAATTATCTGTTCACTCTTAAAATGTGAGAGACTTAACTATATTCATCAAGAGATTTTTCTTGCTTTTCTTTTTCTGGATTTTTTAAAAAATCACGGTATTTGGTTCTTAGATGAATAATTTTAAGCAAAATAAAATACATTTGCATGTTTAAGATGATCTGTGACTTTCAAAAAAGTATTAAAGTCATTAGAAAATTCTCAGAACTAACTTGGTTAGTTTTAACTGCTGGACGTGTCCTCCAATAAGCAAATAAAATTGAAAAGTTTTAAGATAAAAGTCACCGAGAATGTCTTGAATTGAATATTTTTTACAGAAGTTCAAGAAACTTAAACAGGCTCCTAACCTCGATAGTAGCTTCTTTTTCATTTCTGCTATCTCGTTCAGAAAAAGGTGATAACAATTTAGGTTCTTGTCACTCTGCGGTTTGAATATTAAGTTTTTAAAATGCAATGAAACTATAGAATTTCTTTTTTTCTAAATGGGTCATACGGTATGTGGAGAAAAAACTGAATCATGTAAAGGAGATAATTTGAGTGTTTATGCAGATGCCCTGGCAATAAAGAAGGAAACATTTGTGGAATAAGAAACAGAGAAAATGTTACGCTAACGAATCAAAACACAACCACTTTATGAATGAAACCAAGTTTTTTAGTTATGTTCCATCTATATATTTAGAGCAGTGATATTTCAAATTCTTTTTGGCTTTTATTTTCTTATCTTTTATTTTTAATGGACAACAGATATTGTTGTAGGACAACAGAGTTCGAAAATACAGAATGAAAAAGAGACATTGGTCAAGCCATTAACTTAATCCTGGTAATCCAGTATTGCTTCCAAATAGAAACATTAGGTATAGTAGAACAGGATGTAAGGTTAAGCATGCCTATATCTTCTAGTTATCTCACTAGGGATAAAGAGGTGCAGCCAGTATTAACAGCCAGTACAAACATTCTTAAATCTAGATATTTGTACAGACGTCTTTACAACAAAGCTCATATAAATATTTTTTAGAACATAGAGTCAATTGTGATGCGTTCTACAGAAGACATTGCAGAAAAGATAGTTAATGTTAATAGTTTTTGTCTGTATGGGCTAGGTAATTTTCAGTTGCAGCCACATTTGAGGAAAAACTAGATTTAATTATTCTTTGAATATGCTGTAGAATTATTTATAAAATACTTAACTGGTAAGTATGATTATAAATGGTGTCAAAACAGAATTTTTCTTTCTTATCTAAATTTTGATTAACAAAAGAGTCTGATATAGAAACCATGTGACATTTTTGTACGTCTTATAAATTATACAAAATTTTATTTTAAATGCAAAATGAGTCTTCAGAATTACCATTTGAAGGTTCCTTTAAGTGTTCAAATTTAGTTTAATTTCTCAAGTTAATGAACTTGTTCTATTGCAGCTTAAGTACTGCTATCTGCTTTGACTGGCATCGTTAATATGCGTTGTATTGAAACTTTTCTTTATATAGATATTTGCTAATAACAGAAACTTTTTGTGATTACAATACTTCCGTTCTAAGTAATAGTGCAGTAAGAATTCAAATCTTTTCTCTGTAAATAATACTATTTATTTGTGTTTTATAAAATAATAATTCCATGAATAAATCCTGAAATAGATATTAAAAAGATTTTTTTTAATTGCATATGAAACTACCGATTATTTATGTTCTATGGTCCTAGATCTCAAATATAAATAAATCACATTTTACCAACAGTAAAGATTTATTAAATAAATTTTAATAAATATACTGGGTTAGAAAAAGGATTAAACCCTTTGATCTTTACGGATGTAAACTGGATACAGATACCTGTATTTGATTTTCCACACTAACCCTCTGACTGTTTTGGACTGAGGTGAAAAATGTGTAAGACTTATCTTTGTCATCCCACTAAGTTGTTCCACTAATGATGTTCTTATATAAAGGGAAAAATGTAGGTTTGTTACAGTCCAGAATCACAAATTACAAATCCATGCACACAGATGATATTATCAACAAGAGGGACATTAAATGAATATATTCTGGTACAGTCAGAGGGTACAATCTTGCTGGGTACTCAATTTTAGGATAGGAACTGCCCTATCCCCTTAATTTTTATAATGTGTTCAAATAGTTTTAAAAGTCTGCTAACTTTAACACTTAAGGACAGATATTAATTATTTTTACTTCCATCTACTACGTAAAGAATTGTAGTCTTAAAGAATTTCGATTTTCAGACTTCAGTGGAAATATTTATTCATTTTGACTGTATCTGAATTTATTTTGACTAGTTTTCATTTATGCAAACGTTTATGCAAATGAGCGTATATCAATTGCATAACCTAGAAACGAATCTCAATGGCATTATGAATGGTGTATTTAGGACTACTATGTCTAGTTGTACAACTCCCTTTGTGATTGCAATTTACACTCTATATGCCGAAAAATCTCAACGGATATAAAGCTACCAGTCTTAGCCAAGTGACATTATTTGACATCTAAGATTATACATCAGAAAGAATCAATAGTTTCATATGCCATTAAAAAAACTTTTTTAATTTCTATTTATTGCAGAAAACGAAACGCTTATTTTATAAAACACAAATAAAAATGTATTATTTATAGAGAATAAATTTGAATTCTTAGACACAGTTAATTAGAACTGAAGTATTGTATTCATGAAAATTTCTATTATTAGCAAAATATCTAATAACGAAAAATTTTAATACAACTCTTGTTAACGCTGCCAGTTGAAGAAGATGGTAGTACTTAAGTGGTAATAGATCAAATCCATTAACCTGAGAAATAAAGCTAACTTTGAACAAGTAAAGGAACCTTCAAATGGTAATTCTGAAGTCATTTTGCATTTAAAATAAAATTTCGTATAATTTATAAGACGAACAAAATGTCACATGGTCAGATTATTTTGTTAACCAAAGTTTAAAAAGAAAAATTCTATTTTGACACCTTCCATTATAATCATACTTACCATTTAAGTGTTTTATAAATAATTAAAAAATCTAGAGTATATTTAAGGAATAATTAAATGTAGTTTTTCAATAAATGTGGATGCAACTGAAAATTTAAATTCATTTTTTATTATTTCAGAACACTTTTTATAAATTTTGCTCAATTAGTTATGTAACTAACATTTTTTTAATAGATTTTATGCTGTTTATTTTTTACGAATAGGTTATTTGAAACTTTTACTTTGGTTACGAATAATCCTTTCTCATTTATTTTTCTGCCTAAAAATATTCACATTTACAGACAGCTGCTATCAATCTAATTAAAATTTTTGTATTACATATTTTAGGGAATATTTATACTCCAAATTAAAGTTCAGAAACACAAAATACTTTTTCCCTTCATCACTTTATGAAATTAAAACTTGTGTCTTTAATAGATTTTAAGTCAGATATTACAGATTTTATCAAAGTATTTCTTAAATATCATTTTTTTTGTTGTTAAATCTTGATTATATTTCATTTTTGTCGCAAAGGTTTGACATAAGTATTTCCTAATTAATTTTTAATGTATATCTTATCTCTCTCTCTTTATGGTCACTAGAAATCACTTGAAAGATTTTTGCTGATTAAGTAATTATAAAAATTAACATATTGTATGAGGGACACGTATTAGTACATTCTCTGACGATTGATACTTGAGCGCAGGTCACGTACTAGTACGGGTTAGTGTAATAGCATGGTTTGTTTGTGGGTATAAAAAATAACGGTATATACAGGAAAACGAAGCCGAATGTTCTTGTCTGCTACATAGATTCTGGAAAAATATAGACAAATATAAACTAGTTTTTACATCAGTCGATGCGAAACCACAGAACGGGAAGGTATATATATATATATATATATATATATATATATATATATATATATATATATATATATATATATATATATATATATATATATATATATATATATATATATGTATATATTAGGTTGGGAAAAAATAAATTCACTATTTTTTTCAGTAGATGGGTTGGAGTTATCAATATCTCTTAAAGTATCGATCAAACAATTTCAAATTTATGCTCGTTGTCAAGGTGACATTTCACAGAAAAAATTCTTTTTCCTGTTTTATGTTTGGTCCATTTAGTTGTGTGTTACAGGGTGTTAAAAATGGAAGTCAACAAACCGAAAATTCGGTACATTTTACAGCTTTTCTTTGATAAAGGCGAAAATTCAAGCCAGGTGGCTGAAATTGTGTATGGTGTTTATGGTGCGGATATTATAACAGGTAATTACGTGCAATTTTGGTTTCGTCGATTTCTTTTGGTCATTTTTGATGTTAAAGATGCACCTCGCTTAGGCAGGCCTGTCGTAGAAAATGTCGATAAAATCACAGAAATAATCGAAGTTGACTGACATGTAAGTAGTCGTAGCATCGCCGAGGAGCTAAAGATCGATCAT
>CM063501.1:53451892-53461892 GCA_032207245.1 Pardosa pseudoannulata | reverse complement strand
ACAGATTTCCACTGCGAAAACATGATATCTCAAACGAATAAAGTGTGAAGTACTTTGCTTTTGGAATTGTTAAAAGAATACTGAGACTGTTAATCCGGTTTTAAAAATTACAAGTTATAACATACAAAAATTATATAATTAATAAATCCTCTAGATAATAATAGACTATAATGATAATCTATATATAATAATATTATTTAAGAATGCTTCGGGAATAAGATACCTTATATAATAACAGCCTAAGTTATCTGTCCGACTGTCCTCGAATTTATGAAGCGGTTGAACCTGGAATGGATAGAGGACATATTGGATTCCATATTTGATTCTTGATGAGTTAGGCTTAGCAAAATTCAAAGCGAGTAAAGTTTATCTTCTCCTAAGCTAGCGATCCGATTCTAAAATAAATAGGTTTAAATATGCTTCATATCACAGCAAAAAAAATAATGTCTTTTAAAAGCTCGAAATCCCCAGTTTCTCTCCTAATCGAGTGTTTAATACCATTATTTCAAGCCCTGTTTTCCCCGGTTTAGAGCAGGTGATTAAATATTTCAATTTATCATATAATAAATAAGTAAAAAAAAACATTTTTGTGTAGCATTATGATGTCATTTCTTTAACTATCTCATTTAATCATTTCTGGGCCGAACGATGGAAGAATTGTAGAGCGCTGCTCTTCGGAACCGGAGTTCGCGGGTTCGATTCCCGCTGATGGCATGGATGTTTGTAGCCATTTGGAATCGGCATTAAACTGTAGGTCCCGGTTTCATTAGCCTTCGTGTGCAAAACAGTAGATCGTAGCGCTCCAAACCAAACCAATAATCATTTCTTATTTTAAATTATTTAAATATTGTATGCATTACTTTTATGCATTTTATCACCGAACTTAGATATAACGTAAATAATTTTGGTTTATATTTGGCTTAAATAATAGGTTTGGTACATATGTGATAATTTAATCATCGATTATTATTATTTTTTTTTCAATGAAAATTTTATTACCTGTATTAACAACAAATATTTTTCATAAATGTATAGGAGTTTATTTCCCGAACTAATAAATATCTAGTGTTTATGTTATATAGCTTTAAAAATTAAGTTTGCTCGATTGTGTGTTTGTTGTTTTTTATACTTAACCACACCATTAGACTAAAGGAATTCAACGTGATTCTAATCTGTATTCACAGTTTAGAATTTACAACTCAGATATTACGTAAATAATTTTCTTTTATATTTGGCTTAAATAGTATTAGGTAATTTTAAATTTATTCATCGATTATTTTTTGTTGCAATGAAAATTTTATCAACGGTATTAACAACAAATTCTTTTCATAAAAGTCTAGGAGTCAATTTAACCGACTAATAAATAAGTAGCTTTTAATTTATATATCTTTGAAAATTAGGAAGTTTGTTTGTTTGTGTGTTTGTTTTTATACATAACCACATGGTTTGACTAAATGAATTCAATGTGATTCTAAACTGCTTTCACAGTATCGGAAAAAAGGAGTATGAAGATAAACAAATTATTAATTGTGGACCAGATAATTCACAATCAAAAAACAAACCATTTTTTAAGTACCTCATAAAGTACTTTACAGTTCTGTAAATTTAAAAATTTTACTGATCCCGTCATATGACGGGCTAAATGCTACTATGTATAATAGTTGCTGCTAAGTATAAAAATTTGTTATTTTAAACTTTTTTTTTGCCTAAATAAGGTTTTGCATATAAAGTTCAACTGAACAAAAAGGTTAAAGGAAATAATAATGATACAACAACCCTACATATTTTCAAAGCTTTTATCTTCGAATAAACTTCATAAATTCATTTTTAAATCATTTATTACATTATTATTATTTTTCCCTGGAAACAAGATATTTCACTTCCTGATATCCGAAATGGGGATTATTGATAAGGAAGTGATGAAAGAGATTGAACAATTAATTTAGAACGTACTTCTGAGAATGATTTACATGCTTGTGAAATATTTCACTGATTTCATGGATTTGAAAAAGCTTTTAGAGTAATTATTTTTCCCTTGTTTTTCCTATTTGACAAAGCAAATCGTAATTTAGTTTTCTCTCTTCAAAATACCTTTTTTTAAACACAGTTATTTTTTGAATGGATTGTGTTCAAGAACTTTTTTTTATCATATTCTGATTTGAAAAAGCTTTTAAACATTTTGCGATCTATTTTATTAAAAAATTTAAAAAAAAGGAGCTTAACTATGTTTCTTGTCATTGGAAGTTAACGCTCCTTTTAAATTAAGGTTAAGGTGTTGAGTTTTTTAAGATTCGTCAAACTGGGTGTTTGTCCCTTAAACGTAATTAGGTTTTAACAGTAAGAATTTTTACATCTATTTTTTGAAGGAGATAATGAAATAGATGACCTTTTATTGTTAGAACTTAGTTAAACATATTAACAGTAGTTGAATAAAATTTAACTGATCCGTAGTTTAAAATATTGTACAAAATAATGTATAAAGGCTTTGAAACATTTTGCGATCTATTTTATTAAAATACGTAAAAAAGGAACTTAACTGTGTTTTTTGTTAATTGAAGGTAATGGTCCTTTTAAATTAGGGTTAAGATGTTATGTTTTTTAAGGTTCGTTAAACTGAGTGTTTGTCTCTTAAACGAAATAATGTTTTTACATTAAGAATTTTTACATCTATTTTTTGAAAGAAATAATTAAATAAATTACATTTTATTGTTAGACCTTATTAAATATATTAAAAGTAGTTGAATAAAATTTAACTGATTCGTAATTGAAAATACTGTATAATATAATGTATAAAAGCTTTTAAACATTTTGCGATCTATTTTATTAAAAGAAGAAAAAAAAAGAACTTAAGTGTGTTTCTTGTTATTGGAAGTTAATGCTCCTTTTAAATTAGACTTAAGGTGTGAAGTTCTTAAAATTTCGTCAAACTGGGTGTTTGTCTCTTAAACGTAATTAGCTTTTTACAGTAAGAATTTTTACAACATCTATTTTTTGAAGGAAATAATTAAATAGATGACCTTTTATTGTTAAACCTATCAAAAGTAGTTCAATAAAATTTAACTGATCCGTACTTTAAAATACTGTATAAAATAATGTATAAAAGCTTTTAAAATGTTGTGATCTATTTTAGTAAAATACGTAAAAAAAACTAACTTAAGTGTGTCTCTTGTTATTGGAAGTTAATTCTCCTTTTAAGGTTTCAAACATTTTAAGGTTCGTCAAACTTAGTGTCTGTCTCTTAAAAGTAATTAGGTTTTAACAGTAAGAATTTTTACATCATCAATTTTTTGAAGGAAATAATTAAATAGATGACCTTTTATTGTTAAACCTATCAAAATCAGTTCAATAAAATTTAACTGATCCGTACTTTAAAATACTGTAGAAAATAATGTATAAAAGCTTTAAAACATTTTGCGATCTATTTTATTAAAATACGTAAAAAATGAACTTAAGTGTGTCTTTTGTTATTGAAAGTTAATGGTCCTTTTAAATTAGGATTAAGGTGTTAAATTTTTTAAGGTTTGTCACACTGGGTGTTTGCCTCTTAAACGTAATTAGGAACGTAATTAGAAATATCGTGTAATTTATAGCTAGAAATACATTTTTGACACATTCTTAATATCTGAAAAATGATTTATATTGAATATGTACAATGTTTCAAAGTCTGTACTTTTTCCCAAACAAAATGACAACAAATATTCTAATTAATTATTCTTTACATTTTTTAAAATCTCTATCTCTTAGTGATTAATTTTGAATTTGCTCTCTTTTAGTAGGGAATAATTTTATGTTTCGATCATTTGAACTTAAAAGAAAACCGTTACATTTAATTTTAAAATATACACTTTCGCATTCAAATACACTAAAAATTAGTTGTTTCGTGTAGAAAATGATAAGAAAGTAAGAACTTAACACCGTTTTTTCCCCTAAGATTTATACTTGACATGAGATAATATCGTTTAGTGATATAAGATATAGACTTTAATATCTACTCTGTGTACAAAAAGCTGTTGTAGTAGTGCAATTATGTTTTTCAGAGTAAATAACAGAACTGTATATAAATCATTAAAAAGTATGTTATAGCCGAAGGTAACTTGACAGTGATAAGGTGTCAAGATTCAAAACTTAGATAATATCATTCGTTTTTATATAGTCTGGTATCTCTCAGATCTCTACAGACCAATCTCTTTAAAATTCAAATCAAGTGACACCAGAATTTATGACATCAAAAAATAAGAAAATATATTGTATAAATTGACAGATCTATATCTAGATAGTAAAGCATGTAACGCAGTTTGTGGAATTTTGCGCCAGTTAAACCGATATTCATTTACTCTTGTTTAAACAGAATCTAGAAAATGCTAGTTTCTATTGTTGTTAAACCCACTGTTGATATTTTGCCACATCATTCTAGTTCTGTCTTCTAAGTCTTGAAGCATAAATTCCAAGATTAGAACTTGCATTACATTTTGTGTCACATGATATGTTTGTGTTTTTTATAGGAACCTTGGTTTTCTTTAAATAATCTCACAAAAAATGCAGTAGAGTGCAAGGATCAATCTCAAATCGAACCTTTTTCTTTCATTAGTTGATATTTGAGATTATGAAATACATAAAGTGTATGTAAAATGTGTTATTTATTTTATAAAAATGAGGCTTTTTATTCGACTCTTTTTACATTCTTGGTAATATACACTGGTGTGCAAAACTTAAGCAACAGGTGGGATGTTTACCATAACTATATGAGAAATCCTCTCAGAGACATGAAATTCAGAAATGAGGGAGATTATTATGTACGTAAAGGATGAAGAAAGCATCGGTGCTGAAAAAGGAACGTAATGCATACGGTATGGAATCAAACAAAAATAAGCTTTATTGAACACATAGTATCGTGACTCATGATTGTCTATCCAAGATGAAGAAAAACAAGCAGATGTTCCTTAATACGGGATATGCCCTCCCCCAACTAAATGGTTGCTTCGCACCATTGTATTCTTGCTGTTGAGGAGCTACTGGAAAGTGAAGATATCACTCGAATGGATTGGCCAGCGTACTCCCCTGATTTCAATCCCATCGAACATGCGTGGAGTGCTTTGGGGATACGCATTGCAGCCCGTTTAGATCCTGAGAACACCCAACAACACCAAGTGATGTTGATTGCGGAATGGGCACTCCTACCGCAAGAAATGTTGGACCAGCTAATTCTGAGTATACGGAGAAGGTGCGAAGTAACCATTGCAGTTAGGGGAGGGCATATCCCATAGTAAGGAACATTTGCTTGTTGTTCTTCCTCTTGGATAGACAATCATGAGTCACAATACTATGCGTTCAATAAAGCTTGTTTTTGTTTTATTAAATACCGTGTGTATTGTATTCCTTTTTCAGCGCCGATGCTTTCGTCATCCTTTACGTACAAAATACTCTCCCTCATTTCTGAACTTCATGTCTCTCAGAGGATTTCTCGTGGAGTTATAGCTAATAACCCACTTGATGCTTAAATTTTGCACACCAATGTATTCTAAAACCTAATTTAAATTTTTAACAGCAAATTTGTTGGAAGTCCAAATTTACATGTGCATATTTAATGTTGGGGTAATATATTGGCACTAAACTGTTATAATTTTCAACAATCTGCAACGTGTGGGTTATATTTTGCTTGTTTATGACTGCGTTTATCTATTGTAGAGGTTCTAAAACCATATTTAGGTACTTGAAAACTTTAACTGCAGAGGACATATATATATACGCCTCATGCAGTCAATGCTTTAATTTCCTAGGTCGTATAAATAAATATTGCTAAAGAACGTTTCTTAGTAATTTTTTGCTTGTCGTATGAGTACGCTCACTTATACAATTATTAATGCATACGAGATAAGCGCATAAGCCTTATGAAGTAGTTAACGCAATGACTGTGCAAATACATATCGTTGTTAATATGTTGTTGCATATATGCCTGCAGTTGTTAAGAGTTTAATTACTCAGTCTAAAATCTGGGCACAATGCGTTGAGTTTATTGCTTTATAATTGTAATATTTAATGTGTTGGCTGCTCACAAACACAAATCGAACACATTTATGAAAGATTTTGTTTTAAAAGGGTAATTTTCAGATACACTTTCCTAAACAATTCATGACACAAGCTATAAATAAACATAAGACTTTGCATAGATAAAGTGTGAAAATATTTCTTGATTTTTATTTACAGTTAAATATTTTATAATTTTCTATGAGTAATAGTAGCAGTAAGATCTATATTTGAGTGAATTCAAATATAGATCGGCATAAATGATGCCGTTAACTTGTAATGAGATGATATCATAAAAAGAGAGCACAACTTATATTCTTACTCAGATAAAATGTAGAAAACTAGAAGTTATAACAAAACATGGTTTTATATAGAAGAACAAGTTCGTGGAAAATGCACTAAACAACGTTATCCTATATACTTGTACTAGTAGAACTACAACTACAGTGAGACTGTGGTGTTTCTTTGCGGGCTTGTCTATAGTCTTTTCACAACAGTCTATTACTGTCGTTTACAGTTACACTGTCTTGTTAGCACTGAAGTTCTGTGAATTGAATTGCATTTTCGCCCTTCTTTGCTGAAATAAAAGTAATAAAGTGAAGCCTGACTAATTATAGAGCAATATTTAAGAAGTGACTCCACTTGAAGTAAAAGCATGTTTTCAATTTACAGTCTGTTCCACAAGAGAGTGTCGTCTATTTGTGTGAAAATACAAACGAAATAGTTAAAAATATATTTGTACCATGTAGTATACATATTAAACTGAAATGCATTTCACCTAATAAGTTGTCCAGTCCCCATTATTATCGATTATGCAAGAATCACTTTATCATTCGATTTTGATGTTGAGCACAGTTTACTCTTCCGGTAGGTCGCCAACATTTTGTACCGCTTTATAACGTGCTACCCACTTCTTGACGAACGACTCCGACTTTCTCATGTACCGGAGTGCAGCTGCATAAGACATTTTTGGTCCTTTTGGATGGTTACACAGAAACACTGCCTCAAAATTGCTGGCATACGCGGTACTCATTTTGGAATTGTTGATTTAAACACAGCAAAACAAATCGAATAAAGAATATAACCATAAAGCATTCTTCTCTAATGTTTGAAGAACACATGCGTATCTGCATGCTATCTATTGATGAAATTATAAGCTACACGATCTGATGGAACAGACTGTAACAGATAGGCAGAAAGTGATTAAAATGCTAAAGATAACTATATGATACTAGTGTCAGGTCACTTTCGTAACGTTTTATGTAATTTAGACGACAAGTGTTAATTAGTCTTAAAACTGATTTAAAACGCTGTTTTTTATGCTTGAAACACATCTGAAAGAATGCTTTGATACAAAACTCATTTATAAAGCGAAATAAAAGACAAAACAATGAGGCCAGCAATAATTTAAATCTCTTTTATGCTCACGTAATATTTACCTCGTTAACTTTAAATTGCGAATGCAAACAATAAAAGACGACCTAATGTTGTAAGACGATATTTGAATTCAGTGCACCTCATTGCTATGCACAACATGAAAAAAAATTTAGTTCTCGCGATAGCTGCGGTAAAAAAAATGAAGCCATAAATAAGCGATTCTGTACTGTAATTTTTCCTTGGAGCACAAAATTATTTCCGAACTTATGACCCGAACGTCCTTTTCAAATGACCTTGAGAAAAGGTGGAATAATGATTCTAAGATAAATCACAGGACAAAAAAGTGTCATCTGCAAGCATTTCACAACAAATGATATATATAACTCACCGCAACGGTGAGTTTTCCTTATGAATATTTTTGCAAGTTAAAAGTTTTAATCGTTGCAGGAGCTCAAAAGGTGAAAAAATTTTATTCTTCGTCTTTAGTATGGAAGAGACATTGCTTGGACTTCTATTTGCTTTCGATTTGGCTGTCAGCAAGATAAACTGATAATAAATTTAAGAGGTGACTTGTGCTGATACAAAAGTTTCAGTTTGTTAGAGCCTTTTATATGCGTATCAAAACAATATAAAGGGTTCATTGTAAATAACGTATTCGGTGTCAAATAAATAACTCCCAAATGCATTTAAGACAGATAAAAAGACAGAAGATTTACAATCCTACATAATATCTGAAGGATAAATTTTGCATTGAAACAACATTTACTCCAGTGTTGAGATAAGATAATCTCTTTTCTGTTTAGTAAATATTTTATAATTTTCTTTGAATAACAGTAGCAGCAATAATTTATATTTTAGTCAATTCAAGGATTCTTTATGCTGCCGTTAACTTGTAAGGTACTGATATCATAAAAATGGAGCACAAGGTAAATTCTTACTCAGCTAAAATGTAGAAAACTAGAACTTATAACAAAACATGGTTTTTTTTTACAACAGAACAAGTTAGGGGAAAATGCATGCACTAAACAACGTTATCCTATATACTTGTACTAGTGGAACTACAACTACAGTGATACTATATTGTTTTTTGTGTGCTTCTCTGTAGTCTTTTAACCTTTTAAGGGACACTGGCAACGTAGGCAAACCACCCGTTGAAAATATTTTCCTCTTTTTTTAAAAAAAAAAAAAAAAAGACATACATGATTTTTTTTTGATTTTCGAAGCTTTTGACCCTGTGAACTACCATTACACATAATTTATTTTTCGCTTTGTAATATAAATACTGAAAATTCCTTTATATGGAAAATCAGGAATCGATTTTTCTCTTTTATAGCACTAAATAAAAATACCTACAGAAAACTACACTTAATTATTTCGCTATTTGTTTATTATATAATTTTAATGATAGCTGTTCATTAATCTTCTAATATGATTGAAAATTTAAAAAAAACAGTTTTATTTTCACGGGGGTAAAAAGCTGTAAGGGGGGTAGTTTCACGATTGGACACCACTCCCAAAAGGGTGAACGTTGCTGGTATCCACTGCTTGCGGGATAGAAATTTTGGAGCGACACGAAAAAAAGTTAAAGCAACTCCATCATTGTGAGACCGACGTCGAATCCAGAAGAATCTTCCATATCTACAAATGATAAGTTTTATTCCAGTTTTATTCCTTAGGCATTTAGTTGTATAAAATTATTTAATCAAGACATATTTGTCCATGTGTTTTTTAGTGAGTTTTATTTCTTCTTTCTCAAACATAGGCCAGTGTAGCATTATTTTTACACTACGTAAATTTGTATTGATAAAAGGGTGAAAATTTTGAAAGATTTCTTGGTGGAACTATTTATACAGTGAATTTTCATAGATTGCTGTCATTTTTACCATTAACTGACCTTTTGTCAAAACTCTACTTATAGAACTTAATAAAAAGATCATATTTTCGATGAGTTTTTTCAAACGATTGTCTGATCAGTACTTTTCTGCTCTTTTGGTACCGGAGTAGGTTCGAATCCCTCTCTTGGCATAAATATCGTAAGCCGTAGTTTCCTGTATAATAATATCTCGTGTAGAAAGAAATTGACCACTATTATTTTTGTTTAAGACTGTTTATTTAAAAAAAAATATCCACAGTATTATGCATACATGGGCAACAGGAAAAGCTCTTAAATGGGCAATAAACCTATTAACTTCAATAAAAAAATGATTATTATATGAATGTGCTAAGGTAAAGAGTCTGTGAAAATTTACAACGTTAGTGAACACACATTGACTAACTCCATTTTTTAAAAATTACAAATATATTATAAAAGCTCTTAAAAGGTGCCAAGAGTAGCCTATTCGCCGACCCACTGACCCAAAGCAATTATCAAATTAATCCATGCTGATAACAAAAATTGGATAAATAAAATTGGGGAATATTGGTTTGAATGAGAACTGTGTGGCATATTTTGTGCATTAATCTTCCAGTTTATTAACCCTCCGAGTGGAACACATCGAGGAAAAAAGTCTCCAAAAAATAAGCTAAAGGTTTACTCTTTAAGTGACCAAAGCGTTCTATGATTTTTTTCTTCATCCTTAGTCGACTAGTACGGGAAACT
>CM063501.1:53416892-53446892 GCA_032207245.1 Pardosa pseudoannulata | reverse complement strand
GTTTTTTCTCTGAAGGGGCCTTCAAATCTGCTGAACAAAATCCAAAGACTCCTGTTGCCAGGGCAAGAGATGACTGACGCACGTTAGTAACCCCTTTTGTCCAATGGGATCTAAGTGGGGGGGGGGTCATTGACATCGCCTTCGTCCTTCGGTCATTCTCCAGCGCTGACGTTGTCTAGCAGCATAACTCATAGTTACACTAGGTATAATTGTCTTCCAATGATTTAAGCAAAATTTTTATTTTTAAATAAAATTTGCTTGTTTAATCGGTACAGACATATAAAAAGTTTGGTTGTCAGCAATAGCTTAGCTAACAATATAAATAAATAAGAACATTATTCAAAGTACATTGTATTCTGTCTCCTTACTGGAAAGTGTTTTATTTAGACTATATATAATGTATTAGACAACGTATGAGACTATGTTAATTTCCACATTTCATTAGACAGATCTTTATTTAGATCTATTTGCTCATATAACAGGGACTGAAGTATAAAAACTGAAGGTATGAACAAACATGACTATAAACAAAAGTCAATATCAAATATACATTACACTCTGTCTTTGGAAGATATTTTATTTAGTGTAGCTGCATATAATTAATTTTTCATAGGTATGTTTAGATAAGCCTTTCTTTAGCTCGAATTGACTTATATTATCGTCGCCGCCGTATAAAAAGTGTATGAGGGGACAAAAGCAAACAAGAACATAAATGAGGGTCGTTCTGCAAGCACATCGTATTCTCTTCTCTTTTTGGTAAGTGTGTTATTTAGAGTAGCTTAGTACAGTTTCTTTCTACATTTGATTGGGTAAATGTTTCTTAAGATAAATTTGTTCCTACATCGATTTGCTAATGTATAAAAACTAAAGGTGTGAACAGACATGATTATATACAAAGTTCAGTCACGAATGTACATTGTAACCTCTCTTTCGAAGCTATTTTTCTTGATTAACTGTATATAGCTCTTTATCACATACCTTTAAAATAAGCTTTCTTTAGCTCAAACCCTCTTATATCATCAGGGTTTGTACATAAAATGTGTGGGTGGGAGTAAAAGCAAACAAAAACATAAATATGGGTCATTATTCAAAGTACATTGTACTCTCTCCCTATTCTGGAAAGTGTTTTATTTAGCATAGTTACATACAATTGTTTTCCACGTGTCGTTGGAAGAGTCTTTCTTTTACACGTTTTCTTACAGTTTCTCCTGTCTTCAGCTGTCGCTCTTCAAATGAGACTTGAATGAAAACTGTGTTATACAACTTTCTTCTCCCCCTTTTCTTCTGCTTCGTAAAGATCTCACGTGCAGCATTTAAATAAACAGCAACTCCCCGAGCCTTTTGGAATTACATTCCTTTTCACGTATTTAAACGGCCGAGAACTTTGAATGGTTTGTAGCAGATCGTATAACATTCATGCCAAGAGATTTTTGTTCAAAGTGTAATTCTATACCAGCAGTACGTTTTGAATGAAACATTTCAAAAGGCCTTAATATTTTAAGAGTTAGTATGTCAACTTTTGTGTAGTAGATATATATTGTCTATAGCAACTACTAAATACAATTTTTTATTCTTTAAGAGTGTTATTTAAGTTCATTTGCCTTAGCTGAATGGTTGTTCGGAGAGGATAAAAGAAGAAAAACATAAAAGAGTTTAAGAATGTTTAACATTTGACACTGGGGAAAAAGTACTATAGGATAACAAAATCCTTACATTTATAATTATTTGTTGTAATACCTTATTCATGTTTTCACGTTACTGATGTAGGGGATTTATTCTTTGAACAAATTTTGATTATTTATTAGAAATATATTAACAATCTCTGATTTCAATATAAATGACGAGGTAGCTTTTTAAGTTTATGTTTGATAAAAATATTCTGAATTTTTAAATAAGAATTTCAGATGTTAAAGGCACATTTGAAAACCATTTTTCACACGAAAAATTTAAAAATAATTATAAATATTAATTTTTCACTAATTTTGAATTGATTTGAAATGTAATTAGATCCATACTCTCTCAATTTTGCTTAACAAGTATACTTTAATAAATATACTCTCTTCATTTTGAGTAAAATTCCTCATGTTAATATGTATGTAGCATTTGCTCTACTTCCAGCCCTTTTTGAGCTTTCTTCATATTCGTAATCTTTTGATGTAATATACTTATTATTTTTTAATAGCTCTGTAATCTCTGATCTACTCAATAATTCCATAATACTCACTAATTCTCTCTTCATTCACTTTATTTGTAGGTGGATAAAACAATTATATCTTCTGATATTTGAAGTACATGGTTACAAACAGCTTTTCCTTAATTTTTCTTTGAAATGCTACTTTTTAATCTACGGAATGAGTGCTTCACATTTGACACTGGAAAGAAAAAGTGTATAAGGATAATAAAATTCATACATTTATAAGAGTTAGTTAAAATATCATATTTAAGTTACTGACGTTGATGATTTGTCATTTGAACAAATTCTAATTGTTAATTAGAGACATGCAAACAATCTTTGATTTTGTTTATAATGAGAAATATCTATTTGAAATTATATTTGACGATATTCTGAATTCTAATATAAGAATTTAAGGTGTTAAAGATACATTAAAATCCAATTTTAATAAGATAAAAATAGAAATAATCATAAATATCAGTAAGAATTTCAGATGTTAAAGACACATTTGAAATCCATTTTTTATAAGAAAAATTTCTAAATACTTATCATCATTAATTTTTCTCTAATTTTCTACTGATTTAAAGTATAATTAGAAATACACTCTATCAATTTCGCTTAACAAATAATAACTATACTCTTTTATTTTGATGAGAACTGCCCAGTTTAAGCATTGTTCTATGTCGCATTTACTCTACTTACAACCCGTTTTAAACTCCCCCCATTTTCTTATTCTTTTGATGTAACATACTTATTATTTTTTAATAGCTCTGTAATCTCTGATCTACTCTATAAATCCATAATACTCACTAATTCACTCTTCATTCACTTTATTTGTAGTTGGATAAGACAACTGAATCTTCTGATATTTTCCCCCATTTTATCTTATGTTACTATGTGCTCAAAAGATAAGTGTATAATCTGAGAAATAATTTTGTGTAAGGTTTATTTATGCTTAAATATTTTATCCCTGAATTTAAGTGCAAAAATCCACTATAAGCAATAAAAAATGGAAACAGCTGCTAAAATATTTTTTTTTAGCAAATGTGATTTTACTTTAAGCAAAAACACACTTGTTAAAGTGAATATTTTAACAGCATTAGTACCGATATGTTTTTCGGTAAATTGTGCACTAAAAGTTTAAAATGAAAGAAATAGTTATTTTCATGTTCATTCACTTTCTCCTCGATAATTATCTCCTGTTATCTTCTTTTGTAAATTGGTTAAGTATCTGTATTATGTATTCAAAATGTAATAAAGCATTCAAAACACGATAAATAAAAACGTTATCCCACGGTATTCTAAAACTTGTAAACTCCTCCAGTAATTATTTGGTAGGCTTGATGATCCCCTGAGAATAATCTGAAAGATCCTTCCGTAATTATTTCCCAGCTATGTCTCTGATAATCCCCTGAGAATTATCTAACTATTAGACATTTTGATAATCTCATTAAAATTTGAATATGGTTTACCAAGAGAATCAACTCTCTTTAAAAGGTTTGTCTCTTAAATTCATACATGTATGAAAAGAAGTGTATGGTGTATGAATATATATTTCAATGTAAGTATGCATTTTAAGTATATTTTTATACGAATTACACTAATTTACGTACACTTGCTCAACGTTTCCCAGTCATTTTTTAAAAGCTTCAACAAAAATTCAGTATGGTTATTCAATACAAATTGAATATGGTTTATAAAGAGCATCAACTCTTTTTTTAAGGTTTGCCTCTTAAATTCATAGATGTATGAAAATAAAGGTAAGTTTGTATGAATATATCAATGTAAGTATGCATTTTACACAATGTTTTTCTTTATACGAATAAACACTAATTTACGTACACTTGCTCAATTTTTCCCAGTCATTTTTTAAAAGCTTCAACAAAAATTCAATATGGTTATTCAATATAAATTGAATATGATTTATCAAGAGCATCAACTCTCTTTTTAAGGTTTGCCTCTTAAATTCATACACATATGAAAATAAATGTAAATATGTATGAATATATCAATGTAAGTATGCATTTCACTCAATTTTTTTTTTATACGAATCCACACTAATTTACGTACACTTTCTCAATTTTTCCCAGTCATATTTAAAAGCTTCAACAAAAATTCAATATGGTTATTCAATATAAATTTAATATGGTTTATCAAGAGCATCAACTCTCTTTTTAAGGTTTGCCTCTTAAATTCATACATATATGAAAATAAATGTAAGTTTGTATGAATATATCAATGTAAGTATGCATTTTACACAATTTTTTTCTTTATACGTATCCACACTACATTACGTACATTTGCTCAATTTTTCCCAGTCATTTTTTAAAAGCTTCAATAAATAATTCTGCTGATAATGAAATCTGCACTAAATACCATGTCACATAACGATATTATCGTTAAGGGTAGTACTGAAGAATAGAGTGCCCCTTGGCAAATTTGCTGAAATTATTGGCGATGTTTTATAAAACATAAAGGTATTTCATCCGAACAACATTGTATCCCTTGCTATTTGGGAGATTTTAATTGATATATTTGCCCCATTGTAATAGAATTATAAATATTTTCTTAATCAAAACCACTAAGAAAGAGGGCATTTATATTTATGGGGAATTAATCTCTCAACAGTTTACAAAGTCAACAGCTCTAAAGTATTAAAAATTAGCCATAGTGAACCTTTAATGGTTAATTATATCTAATATTTTAAAGCATTATGCGCATTTAATATATAAGAAATGGGTTCCACAAGAAGAGATGATACAAATATAATATTAATTAAAATATAGATCTATATTTTGTCAATCTGTATCGCTACAGATTGTTCCGAACACAGCGAGATCAGGAGAAAATGCTAGTCTACCATGCTCAGAGCTTTATCACCAAGTTGGCGGGGGCACCCTGTTCTTCAGTCAAGCCATCGTTAAGTTAATGGTAGTGGAGATACGTAGGTGTTATTCGAGCACCTATATGTTAAAAGTTTCTTTTGCAAAGGTGTGGATCTAACAATCTATATAGCTACATTTATATTTTATATAAAATGAAAACTTACGGTTTTTAATTAACACTGAATCTAAATTGTTAATAAATTCCTTGCAACACAAATAACTGAAATCTATGAAAAATTCAGCCAGAATCTCTTAAAGTATTGTAGAAAGTTATTTTTGTTCCGTGTAACACAAATAACCGAAATAAATGATCTTAAGAAAGGCAGTGCACTTTCTAATAGAACACACAGGAAATGCAAATTAAATAACATTTCCTTGTCAGAAAGGCTAAAGTGTGCCAAAAACCACGAAAAAAAAGTCTAAGAGTTTTTCATCACTGATAAGGTTCAAGATAATGAACTTGGAATAGCTTTCTCAGATGCGGATGTATGCAACCAGACAAAAATATTTATCATAATTAAATCTAAAAAAATATAATTCAATTTGGAAAGCATTCGATTGAATTAAATTTGATAACCACTTAGTGCAGTTATCGATTCTTTTTCTTCACCGAGCAGCAAACATTATGGGTATAAAAATAAACTTAATTGTCCGCAATTATCGTCTGTACTCCCAGATAGAGAGAAAAAGAAATGGAAGTCCAAATGTAAATAACTTTCCAAACCAAAAACATGTTATTTACATGGTGGCTTTCCACTACCGTGTAATTTTCTTAATTTCGTAGAAATGGCTGGAGTTGGAGAAGGAAAAGTGACCTGATTTATCAAAAGTACGCTTCCAGGGTTTTTCTCTTAAAGTAACCGTTAGTTTGAAGTATAGAAGTGCATTCAATTGTGTGCAGCATGATAATGATGATTCAAATTTCACACCATGTTACAACTCGAGAGAGGGCATATAGATTTAAAAGTCACGAATTTGCCTTAAGTTAGGTTCCGTGAGCATCAGGAAAAGTAGTATCTTTCAGTACGATTATAGTTATTTTCAGGAAAAGAAAATGAATTGTAAATGCGTTCGAGCATAAGCTGGCATATGCAAATAAACATGATATATGTACCTTCAAAATTCTTCAAAGCATGTTGACTAGATTAAAGACAAAGGAAAATGTGAAAGGTTATTCCTTTGACTTAAAAATTAAGTTTAGATATTTATTGTAGATTCGTGTTTATGAAATCATATTGGTATCACGTATCGCATTAATTCCCGGTAGATGTGTTACACCTAATTCATTGTTAGTTTTTCCGGTGTCGTGTACTTCCTGAGAAAAATTGTAAATGAACTTTGGTATTTTTAGAGGACCTATGGTGGGATACATTGTTATCGAATAATTTTTCATCCTTAGATGGAATAATGATCTAAATTTTAAATAATTATTTAATCGACATGGTTCAGTTATATGAAAGCTTGGTTTCAAAAAGGAAATAAATAACAAGAATATAGATAAAACATAGAACAATAAAACAAATTTTATTTATTACCTTCTATTATAATACATTTATTTGAGAAAAGAATTCATAATATTTGCTATTCAAACTTAAGTTATATTTTCATAAATTTGTTCTGTACTATCAATGGAAGCTGTAAATGAGCAATATGTTATTTTTCAAAAGTTTTAGCGAAAAATCTACAGATAAGAAAGTATAATGACCTTCTGTTATTAAAACCAAATTTTAGGCATTACAATGGAACTAAACCTTATATGGTTACTTTAACAGAATAAAAACACAATACAGAATTCTCTTCCTTTCTATTTTATCTGACTACAGAGTTTGTGTTTAAGATTTCATCTGTACAGATTCTATCAGATAGTTATTGTGATCGAATGTAAATTTACAGTTTACAATTTACACTAATAAATCTAAGTTCTAAAAATTTTTAATAAACGAAATTTCAATGAAAATCAATGTTTTCAATGAAACTGAAGCATTAAAGTTATAACATAATATATTAAAATTATATTTTAATTTTAATGGAGTTTTCACTTATTAAAAAATATATTCTATTTCTATCACTATTTTTTGGGAATATTGGCCATTACACCAAAAATTTCGTTACATGGATGAACATATTTCAATGTATCTTATATCTAAAACATTTAATTCTGCTTTAATACCCCGCCACCCCAAAAATGCGCATAATTTATAAATGTTATTGAAATACTCCAAATTATGTACCAGAGCTTCAAATTCCCTTAAAATTTTCTCTTATTTCGCTCCAAAAGTTATTAAAATAAATTTAAAATATATAAAGCAGTTAACATTTGGCTCTCATAATTGTTAGAAATCTATAAATAGTGTTGGAAATATTTCGTTTGAGTACTTTAAAAAATTTGGAGAAATGAAGGTTTTGTAAACACAAATAACTTAAAGGCTGAATTTTTGGCTTAATTTGAAAGGTTACTGTGTACTATTCTGCTGTACGAGGTCTTCTTACGAGGGCTTAATTTTTTCTTAAACTAAATCTAATCATTTTAATACAGCTACCTGTTGCAAATAAAAAAATCTGATCTGGATAATACTTGGCTTATTTGAAAGTTTATTAAATTATATATCTTTACTTTTTTGTATCATACGTCATCAGAAATAACATTTGCACTAGCAAATGTCTTCAGGTTAAGAGTAGTTTTTGTTTCTGAAGGTTCTTTACTAAGTAACTAAAAGTAATGAACGTCAAAAATTTAAAATTATTCTCTGCAAATAAAAGATTTGTTTTTGTGTTCTAAAAATGAAAGTATATATATGTTATATCTTAGTTTTTCTTTATATACAGAGAAGATTGTTACCAAAAAAAGGAAATAAAACTATAGCTGACGACAATCCTTAATATAAAATTTCAATATCCTTAATACAAATTTTCAACAAATTATGACCTGCGCTATACGTTGTACTGAGATGTTTCGTTTAACAGATGTACAACGTTTTGCTTATAAAGAACAATAGATCATTATAATTTACTTAAAAATCAAAATGATAATTAGTTTATTTCCCCAATAATACTTCATAGCGAAGAAACATTGATGGTTTTGTGAGACTAATGCAAAAATTATTACTGCTCTTCAAAACAGAATTTCATGTGATTAAGATATTTTATATACATTGTAGAAACATTTATATGAGAAATGTAATTTTTGTTCTTTGGTACGAGTTTCATTTAACTCTTTAAATCACTTGAAACTTTTTTGTGGTTCCTAATTTAAGTACAAGATTTTTCAACAAAATTTATTTAAAATGACATCTTTTTTAGATCTAGGTTTCAAGTCTAACATTATATTTCAGTTAATTGTCAGTAAAAATTAGATGAACAAAATTAAAAGAGTAAATCATCTAGTCTTCCAATTTTCTATCCTTTTCATCTTTCTGTTTTTCATGATCAGAGGAATCAGTCATTTAATCGGAAAAGGATAATGAGACAACTTTGTTCTACTTATCTTGTAAAACTGTTATAAATATTTATGCACTCAACTTATGAGTGCTTATATTCAGTTAATGTTTCAAAGATCTTTATACAGAATTGATGTTGCTGTAACGCTTATTCCTACTTTTATGTCGTACACAGCAAACCATTTGCTTTGAATTATCTGATATCCAAGAGAAATTTGGGATAAAAAGTTGGAGAATGAAATTCATCAAAGAGAAAAAGACAAACAGCTTCTCCTATCAATGGAAACATATGTTTCATTTGCTTTTAAAAGCGGCAGGTTATTCTAAAGTTCAATAACTTGATCCAAGTTGTCATTTCTTTCAATTTGAAGTGCAAAAATGGAATGTTAGGTTGAATTCGACACAACACTGTTTAAAGTCTTTCAAATACATAATGGAAATGTAGCATACATTACTATGGCAGAAATATATTTCGAAAAAGAAAAGTTATTAAAAAAAGGGGGGGGGAAACTTGTCAAACTTACAGTTTCTAACTAAAAAATATCAGTTGTCGCTATAACGAGTTGGCGCATTTTCACTTTTTAACATTGTATGCCCTATATGGAAGATTTGTTCACACACACATGTGACGTCTTAACAAGGCTAGGGCTAAATCGGAGTTTAATTATAGTTTGTGTTCAGTTTACTTTTAATAACTAATAACATTTTTTAATACTTCTAGTAAATAAAAAGTGCTAATAGATGCATAAAATTTATCATCCATTTGTTCTGTTTAATTCTTAAATGTACATGTATTTGCACCAACTTTAATCTCTTACGAGGTTCCTTGAATTTTACTTAATATTAGAACATCATCCTTACAACTTCTTGAATTTGTAATTAAAATTAGAAAAATAACATTGATGTTTCACCTGTTTGTTCTGTTTAATTTTTAAATGTACATGTATTTGCACCAACTCCAATCTCTTACGAGTTTCCTTTAATTTTACTTAATATTAGAACCTCATCCTTACATCTTTTTGACTTTGTAATTAAAATTAGAAAAATAACATTAATGTTTCACATGTTTGTTCTGTTTAATTTTTAAATGTACATGTATTTGCACCAACTCCAATCTCTTACAATTTTTATTGAATTTTACTTAATATTAGAACCTCATCCTTACATCTTTTTGACTTTGTAATTAAAATTAGAAAAATGACATTAATGTTTCACCTGTTTGTTCTGTTTAATTTTTAAATGTACATGTATTTCCACCAACTGTAATCTCTTACGAGGTTCCTTTAATTTTACTTAATATCAGAACCTCATCCTTACATCTTTTTGACTTTGTAATTAAAATTAGAAAAATAACATTGATGTTTCACCTGTTTGTTCTGTTTAATTTTTAAATTTACATGTATTTGCACTAACTCCAATGTCTTACGAGCTTTCTTGAAATTTCTTAATATTAGAACCTCATCTTTACATCTTTTTGTATTTGTAATTAAAATTAGAAAAATAACATTAATGTTCAGTAAATCACTTTATTAAGGAAAGAGTATAGCTTATGTATAGTTTATTTTTCCTTTCTTTAAAATAAATTTTCAGTAAGTTGTCTTGCAAACGTTACTGCAGTAACAGTGTTCCACAAAAACAAGATAATACCGTCACGATGAAAAAGTTATATTTTCTAAATGATCTAGAGTATCATTTTAAGTATAATCCTTCACAATTTTTTTTCTCTGATTTTTATATAATGAATGGAAGAAAGTGAATAAAATAAATTAAGATCGTTGACAAAAGTATAATAGTAAGACTGAATTGAAAGGGAAATCTAAAGAATATTAAGAGAAAATCAGTTACGGGGAGAATGGAACAATTAGAAATACATAAATGTCTGAATATCTCTAGGTAGATGGGTAGTATAAAGAGAAGGCCATTCAAACCTTGAACTGTTAATCTGAACGAATTCTATCAAAACTTATTTTCCTTCATAACTATAAGTCACTAAAATCGAATTTATATTCCAAATCTGTTTAGTATTCGTGTACTTGAAGCCTACGCCCAAACATAATAATTTAAGATAATTCCCATAAAATCTTAATATATATCAAAAACTGTGATTATACTGAACTTTATTGTTCATGCCAAGGATAAGGAAGTTGCTTAGATTTTTTGGTAGCATACTAATAAATGTTTATAGGAATGCATTGATGTGATTGCAATTGTATGAAAGGAACTTTCTTTTATTGATGTTATTTTTCTTCAAAATAAAATACAAAGATTAAATAAAACTGAATTTATAAAAGAGCATGGAATAACATGGAATTATATGATTTCCTTTGTGAACTAGGAAGTGGGACAACTCTATTTGAAGAAATAAACAATTTCCCTCAAACACAATTATGATTAAAATAAAACGGAAATATTCCTTTGCATCATGGTGTGTCCCAAATATCAATTTAACTGCACTGCCTACCTTTAACATATTGTATGCGGGACACGTACTAGTACGTTTTCTGAGGACTTATACTTGAGCGTGGGCCACGTACTAGTACGGGTTTGTGTAACAACATGGTTTGTTTGTGGGTACAGAAATAACGGAATATACAGGAAAACGAAGCCAAATGTTCTTGTGTACTACATAGATTCTGGAAAAATTTAGACAAAAAGTAGTTTTTACATTATTAGATTGTTCTTTTTAATTTTTTATAATGTAAAAATATTTATATATAATATAATTCGAAAAAATTAAAAATATATACTACTATTTCTATTTGATTTTTCATATCTGCGATACTATTATAAATTTATGCACTAAAAATATTTTTGCTTACAAAAATCTTATGGTTGTTATTTATATATTTCTATTTATATATTTATTTATATATTTCAATATAAAATACGAAAAGTTGGTTAAAAATTAAATAATTTTCGATCTATTGAGATTTAATTGAATAACTAAATTTACGCGCAAAACATCCGCTCCCGGTATAATTCCGCTGTGAAATGTACCCGCACACAATGTGTTAATATACTGAAGATGCATGCTACTGTAAAAAATTCATACTTTGTTAATATGTTAGTATTATTTGAATCATTTTTGGTGCGTTGTGCTTAATTGTAAAAATTACTAAGTTTCCTTTACATCGCTACCTTGGAAAAAACTAATCACTACTCAAAAGTTTCCAGTATTGATTACACCTTTGCTAATTACAAGAATCTTTTACAACGATATATTTATAGTAAACCATGAGGATTTATATTAGTTTTTGTGTTTCTAATTTCAAAACAATTTAAAATTAACCTATTTTTGAGTTATGATAGTTTACTTCTAAAACAACGGTACATAATATATATTCCAACTGACTTAATCTTACGTAGTATTCCTTCTTCATAAATTCAACATTTTTTCGTCTATTTTTTATAGAGACATGAATCTTTAGATGATAACTCTGTCTAGATAGTTAATGTTTTTTTATACGGTTTTATTGATTGCTGTACAGTAAAAATTCTGCAACACTAGGACTATTTAAATAATTAAGAATGTCATTTATACATCTATGATCTCATTGGGACTAAAAAAATATAATACTATGGTGAGGAGGGTTAGAATATCAACTATTTTGCGTTCTTCCTTCTTAAAACCATAGATAGAAATTATTGTTAATGTTTAAAACAGAATGGGATGCTCTAACACTTCAAGCATACAAATTTTCTTTCTAAGTCTTGGTAGCTCAGTGAGAAAAGGTATCGAGCTGAGAACTGAAAGGTTCTAGGTCTGAGGCTCGAGCCGGCTTAAACAAACATGATGTTCATTAATGACAGCTTGGGCATGAAATATAAGTTGTGGAAACATTCTTCTCTAAGCTCGAATGGTACATCTGGAGGTGTGCAAACCAATCCTAGGGATCTTTTACTTGGTCCCTACTTTCTTTCTTTTTTTCACCGTAGGGATGGGTGTTCTTTATGCTAAAAGCGAATCCCTTCGGCTTGATTTTTGTAGCCTCTGACTCACGTTTTTGGATTATCCAAGTAGCATAAGACACAACAATAACAAGAGATTTCTTGAATTGAAGTTCCGTCCATAAAAGATATTTTTCCTTCTGAGAAAAATTAAAGTTTTTTTTTTATATCTGCAGCCTAGATAATATTTATTTCCATGTCCAAGAAATGCTCTTTCTCGGATCACAAGGTGTTCATCTGATTGGAATTGTAAAACAGTATACTAGGTACAGAAAATTAGTCTTTTGTCTACTTGTGTCTCCGTCTTACCTAAAATTATACACAAAAATTATCGCTAATATTAAAAACATACAATACTTTAAAACTTTAGACACATTAGATTAATTTAATTCTCATCGGATTCATGGAACATATGTCTTCCTTCTCAGAAAATTTAAAGTTTGTTCTTATCTACAGCCTAGATTCTATTTATTTCCGCGTCCAAGAAATGGATCATTGTATTTAAACATCTTTGGACCATTTCCTTAATCACGATTACTCGAGGTTCTTCATCCCTTTTAAAGTTTAATATGGTATTAGAAATCTCTTTTTTGGGCCAAACGAGTGAAAATTAAGGGATTTCTTTACAGTCCATCTCCTTCTGTCGCTTCGAGGATTTTTGCTACTACCACCGTAAGAGAATACAGGATTACTGAAAACTTATGATTGATCATAATTTATCTGGATGGCTACCTCATTTTTGAATAGCATTTGTGATTCAAGCCATGGATTATAATCTGCTTCAAAGCTATCTAGATAAAGATCTAGAAGAATCTTATTTAAATTTTCATCAAAGTAATTGAAATTACTGAAACTGTAAATGGATTATTCAAAGTATGCACTCTATTGATTCCTATCCTAATTGACTTATTGGACTGATGCAAATAAACAGTTTTATATGAATATACTTCTGTTTTCCTTTTATAGTTTGCTAAATACCTTAATGATTATACATTCTAATACTATGGAGTTTTGTATTTAGGAGATCTAAACTCAAAAAGAAGCATGAAAATACCCATACACATCATTTTCTCTTTCTACACACACACATACACACACACACACACACACACATATATATATATATATATATATATATATATATATATATATATATATATATATATATATATATATATATATATATATATATATATATATATATATATATATATGTATATATATATATATATATATATATATATGTATATATATATATATATATATATATATATATATATATATATATATATATATATATATATATATATATATATATATATATATATATATATATATATATATATATATATATATATATATATATATATTGTGTGTGTGTGTGTGAATTATGTAATATATTTAGATATCACATACATCTTATCCCTCGAGTAAATAGAAATCTACACTTCTTTGGGTTGAATGACCCATTGCATGTGGTTTAGTAATAAATTTTGAATAAAAAAAAGTTGAGAAATTATCATAGACACAAAAATCTATTTAAATTGTATCGTTTAACCTGAATATTCAAATTTTAAACCTTTATTTTGTTACATTCTGTAAAGAATTGTAATTGTTTAGAAAAATCAATGTTTAACATAAATATAGGCCGGATGATAGCTGAAAGACAGAGCACTGTTCTTCAGTACCGGAGTCCTCCGGTTCGAATCCCGCTACTTTAATGGATGTTCATAGCCGTTTAGAATCGGCTTTAAGCAGTAAGTCCCGGTCTCATTAACCCTGTTTTAGCGAAAAAGTAGATCGTAGTGTTCCAAACCTAACCTAACCTAAAATATTATACAAAAACTTTATAATTATCAAAATGCAATTAGTCATTAAATAGACGGTATTTATGGCAAGATAATATGACTGAATGATAATCGAATACCTAGGTTTTAAAACAACGAAGTATGCAACGTTGAATTGTGTGTTTTGAATTGATTTCAATATGTAGATCATGATCTAATTAAGCTCATAGCAAAACTTCACAGAAGCCCTTTCTATCAGCCAAGCAATTAAATGCATATTAATATCCTCTGACAACCCGGCTATGGAGCAACAAAAGTATGAGAGCAGTTAAGTAAAATAATTTCCACAGTAGATGAATTTGCGTAAGAATTTAATTTCTCAAGACTTCCAGCTAAGATAACAAAAGGAATGAACTTTCACACACGCATGGAAAGTTAATTTACATGATCAGTCACGAGCACAATTTCGCTTGTATTCTATTATACACTTATCACACACGTGGGTGTTTAACACCGTTATTATTTGAAAGATAATTAAAAACTCCTGTTTAAGTATTGTCCACGATGGCAACATGCTTCTTATACCGAGAGTTAAATTCTTTTGCCAGAACTAGGAAATGGAAAGACTGACTGTAGCAGTAAAGAAACAAAGCGTACCGAAATCACATCTGAAAGGTTACCGCTGTCTGTTATGACTGTGTAAGTGGCAGTAACAAAGCGGTTGATTAATAGCATCCTCATTGAAATCGAATCAGTGTTCAAATCGTGAATATAATGACTGTGAAAAACGCGACCGAATCACAAGGGCTATCATTACATACAGATCAACTGCGACTTCTTTGAATCGCGATGCATCGATTATGCAAATTACCTGCCAACAAATCTTGTTTATTCGTAGTCTAATAAGAATCCCTTTGCTTTTCTTACTCCCATTAATGAGCATCGTCGGTAATTACGGACTGTGCTCATAGAGTCCGCGTTTTTGCGCACGGCTTTCTCATTCTAATATGCCATTTGCAAAATCGAATTACAAATGGAGAAAAAAGTGATTGTACAGTCACGATAAGCCAGGTGAACCAGAATTCTAGGTGACGGCGAAGGACCGCTGCATGAAAGTGCTTTTAACCCACATATTGCTGGAGGCTTGGAGCGATGTTAAAGACGTCATAAACGTTTACAAATACAATGATGGTATACGTTTGCGCTAAAATGTTATAGTGTAATACTTCTATTCATTTCTCAGAAGAGAAGCTGTTTAGAAGTCACGACTTTATTTCCATCAAACGAAATTTCCTACAAAGATTACTTAATAAAAAGGAAAAGTGTTGTGATGGATGTTTCTACAAAAGGCTTTGATGAGAATGCCGTTACACAGATTTCGAAATCAGTCCTTGCTATCTATTTAAATCGATGCTAATAGCGTTTATTTCTTAATTGTGTTGTAAAGAGGATAGCCTACATTTTTATCGTTGAAAACTCATACATATAAACAGTTGTATTCTCCAAAGTTTCTGATTTGAGCTTGTGAAGATATACACAGTAAGACGAAAATGAATGGTGGGAAAGATAAATGAACAGTCGATAATATTGAGGTCAAACAATATAGTATATAAAAACGCAAAATTCAATGCTATTTATTGGAATGCATACATATATTGAATAAAGCTATGAAGTAAGTAAACAGAGAATATTTTAGAATAAATAATTAAAAAAATGCCCAGAAAAGCACAAGTTCTAAAACAAACCTCATAATTTTAGGTAATGGAACAGAAGGTGGAAGGAACGGAATTCTAGGTAATGGTTATACAGAAATTTATCTGATATTCAGAATGATTTAGATTTTATTTTATTGGGTTTCTTTAATCAATTATCTAATAATTTTCAAAGCATAAATAACGATTATTTAAAGCTAAACAGATAATCTTTTATCAATCGTGCTTCACAAGTTTTGTGTACAGGACAATAGTGAATTTATTTAGTCATATCTTCATACACATATTACTAACGAACTCTCTATTTAGACGAGACAAACACTAGGTCTCAGGGCCACATTAAATAATGCGAAGGAGTCTGAATTTCGTTTGATGAACACCACTGGAGTGAAAGAGCACCTCAGCTCAAGTAGGGTACTCGTAATTTAGGAGCAGGGACCAACCAAAAGACCCCACACACTTAGCCTGCCAGTCTTAGAGGAATCTTTTGAAAACTTTTAGGACATTGTCCCAATGAACATGTTTTACGCTCCCCAGTCATCATTTTAAGAAAATGGTGGATTTTAATCCTTTTTGGTCCTCGAAACCACAATACTTCAGTTACGAAATCGTTGCTTTTGCTGACTAAGTTATAACGGCTCTAACGAACTCTAACTATGGGAAACGATTTGGCTTCCAACGACTTCATCAATGTTAAGTAATGTTTGTGTTACATAGTTATGTGCTTACCAATATATGCTAATTAGAATTACATTTAAGAAATGATTTCGATGCAACACATGAATTAAATAAAAATTAAATTTTGTGAGTATTAGAAAATAATTGAAATATGTTTTATTGTTGATTTATGGCAATGATTTATTGTTCAAAACTCTTATGCGGACAAATATGAGTAATGTTTGGAAATAACAGCAAAATCACGAAATGTTTTGTCCTTTCTGCAAATATTTACATGCTCTGCACTCGTAGTGTTCTGTGTTCATCAACACACAAATTTTGAGCTTTAATAATGTTGGATTGAACATGTTAGAGAGGAAACTCGATTTGTGATCTTGTCCTCTCCCTACACCTAAATTACCACCTTAAGACTCCTTTGGTGCACATTACAGACTTTGTTTATGCCCCAGACTGCGAAAAACATTAGAAGCTCTCAGGGAACGTGTCAATTCTGTACAGATGACCACTGGCAAGATGACACTAAAATATGTGGAATGCACTCAATTAACGCCTGGAAATGTGTACTGTGATATAGGGGGCACACTACAAATTGTAGATTGGGCAGTAAGATTGGTAATCTTGTTGTTATTTCCCCATATTGCTTATATTTGTATGTGAAATTCCTTTACACACACACACACACACACACACATATATATATATATATATATATATATATAGCGTATTGAATAAGAATGAATCTTTTGTAATAATACCGTAACATATTTACTGTGCGTAAATTTTCCAAATTTGCCAGCTCTTAAATCTATTTGTCTACATGTTCTATTATTGGAGTATGAATATCACTACACAAAATAAATTTAGTTTTATAGTTAATGTTTAGTTAATGTTTTAAGGGTATTAGGGACTCAGTTTATAAAATATTTAATTTTTCAATCATTTTTTTTGTAGTAATGAGAAATAAGGATGTAGCATAAAATACACATTAGTCCTCCAAAAATGTTTTGATCTATATACAAAAAATAATTTCATAAAAAATATAATTTATTTCGTTGTTTTAGGGTGTTGCACTCTAACATGTCAAAGGGTTTTGCGTTTAAAAATAAAAACGTATTAATTTCATCACAAACCCATCAATGAAAAATATAAAAAATTATAAATATTGTAAAAAATGTAATAAGACTGGAACATTTTGAAGTCATCAATGAGATATAAGACATAAAACAGCAAAAAAATGTAAGTTTTAAAATATGCATGTATGACAAAAAATAGTTTTTAATGATATAAAGTAATCATCAAATTAAATAAAGTCAATTAAAAAGTGTTAGTCCTGCCTGAATGTTTTACAACAAAAACTAATCTTATTTTTGGACGTATATTAGCATGTTAAAGTTTTATTCCTTAAGTTCATTAACAATAGTTCTGTAACATCTTCATCGATAAAGATGAACATTCGTTAACGTGTTTGCATATCCCATATTGACAGCTTTACTCTGATCCCTATGAAGTTTTGCACTGACCTTTCAAGACGAAGACAAGATGATGATATCTGTTCACATAGAATTGGGAAAAAAACCCATCTCCATGGCGTCCTTTCATATTAAAACATTTTAAGTTGATATCTGACGTATTAACACGTACCCCAAACTACTAAAGCTAGGAACTTGAAATTCGGCATATACATTTTTATTGCACTGTAAAGAAGTACTGTAAGAGGATTTTTCGAATTTTAAATTCTGAAGGAGTAAAATAGAGACTGAAGTGACTAAATGTTTTTCTTTTAAACATTTTAGGTGTTCATAGTGTTTGAACATTTCCCCATACAGCTTTGCAAACATGTTGTCCCTTTATTATGGGATTGATGATGAACATTGCTCTCCATAAAGGGACAACATAGGTGAGAACTAACCGACAACTAATCTTAACACATTATTTGAACTCACACACTCCGGCGTGGCAGACGAAAGCGCTAACCATAGTCCCGAAGAGACTGAACGACAAAAATTAAACAATTCGAATAAAAATTCTAGTTTTTGTAAATTTCTACCACTTTAAGATATAAAGTGACTTCTTTCAGTGGTTATTCTTACCAGATATTAAAAATAACGCAAGAAAAGATAAAAAAAGAAAATGCTTTTACTTAATTCCTTACCATACAATGACGAGTAGGGATAATTATTCACTTTATGTACCTCTGTAGATTTTGACGACTCTATCTCGTCAAAAGCTGTTCTCAGTGGACGGTACGCAGTACATTATTAGATTATTAAATTGGTTCACTTGGTGATTAGAGTTTGTTTACCCTGTTCAAGATTTCAGCCTTAACGTGTCTTCTCAACAGTACAACAGTAAAAAGCTGCATTCACAAATCAGTAGATCAGAAGACAGCCCATTCAAACCTTAACAAATAGTACTGACAAATTCTGCTTTGACCGAGTTTTCTTGGGATAATAATTAACTGCAATATATGCGAACCCGAGATAACTCGGGATAATCAAGCAAGCGGTTAAAGGTTTAAACTCATTCATTGCAGTTTCACATAAAACTAAAATGTCTTTGGGTTTTGGCACTCCGAAGACCGGGCCTATTGTGCCTAAATAATAATCAGGCCCTGTTTAAGTGTGATAATAAACAGCATAAAAAAACAAAATCTTAATTACCTTTCATCCTACAACGGATATAGAGTACACCTTTAACACCTACATGTTTCCTATAGGGTGGGTCTATAATTCATTCCGGCACATATCAATCATCCATCCACTTGAATATACTTATGTGTCAACATAATAGGAGAAGGGTGGGAGTGTTACCTTGTCAACAGAAGTTCTTTTTCGAGGAGATTAAAGTGATTATATTCTCAAAACTTCATAGTTTTTAGGAGTTAGAATATGCCTTAGGGAATTTACGTTTTTAAAACAGTAAACAACTTTTTGTTTTGAATGCTAATCATATTATTTTCATTTCTTCAAAAATATTTCTTTGACAGGCATTTGTTTTATTTTATTTGTTATTATGGGTGTTTTACTGATGTTGAAATATTATTTTATTTTAATCCTTCAAATTTGAGTACGTAAGTGAAATTTGAATTTGAATTTAAATTAAATAAAAACTAACTTTTAAATAGAAAAATAGTTCAACCTTGTATGTATCAATAAATTTAATCTTAAGTAGTACCTTGTAGCACATCTACAGGATATGCAAAAGCTAAAATTTTTACGATTATCATATAAGGTCTGTTTTCACGATTGCTGCTATCCTGCAACACTGCAATAAATAATATTGCCACACAAAAATATTTTCATAAAAAATCCGAATCTTCGATTTAGGATATTTTAACATGCCCATCTCTGATCATCTAAAGAAGAAAATCGTAGTTAATTTAAATTACTGTTATTTTTTACAGTGAGCATAAAATTCTTGTTTTGTTGATTGTCGCCATTCTAAAACACTGCAATAAACTATATTGGTCACTTGATCATACATGAAGATCCTTTTTTGAACAATCAGAATTTTTATTTGACAATGTTTTAACATGTCCACGTCTGCCTAGTTAAAGGAAAATCAATCGTAGTCAATAGGTAACAATTAATGTTATTTCACAGTGAACATAAAAGTCTGTTTTGTTGATTGTTGCTATCCTGCAACACTGCAATAAACTATATTAGTCCCTTGATCCCAGATGAAGCTCCTTTTATAAAAAATCAGAATTTTTATTTGACGATGTTTTAACATGTCCAGGTCTGCCCAGTTAAAGGAAAATCAATCGTAGCCTATAAGCAACAATTAATGTTATTTCACAGTGAACATAAAAGTCTGTTTTGTTGATCCGTTGCTATCCTGGAACACTGTAATAAACTATATTGGTCACTAGATCCCACATGAAGATCCTTTTTTGAACAATCAGAATTTTCATTTGACGATGATTTAACATGTCCACGTTTGCCCAGTTAAAGGAAAATGAATCCTAGTTAATAGGCAACAATTAATGTTATTTCACAGTGAACATAAAAGTCTGTTTTGTTGATTGTCCTTATCCTGAAACACTGCAATAAACTATATTGGTCATTTGATCCCACTCGAAGATCGTTTTATAAACAATCAGAATTTTTATTTGACGATGTTTTAACACGTCCTCGTCTTCAAAGTTAAAGGAAAATCAATCGTAGTTAATAGGCAGCAATTAAAGTTATTTTACAGAGAACATAAAAGTCTGTTTTGTTGATTGTTGCTATCCTGCAACAGTGCAATAAACTACTTGGTACCACATGAAGATCCTTTTATAAACAATCAGAATTTTCATTTGACGATGTTTTAACATGTCTACGTCTGCCCAGTTATAGGAAAATCAATCGTAGTTAATAGGAAACAATTAATGTTAATTCACAGTGACCATAAATGTCTGTTCTGTTGATTGTTGCTATCCTGTAACACTTCAATAAACTAAATTGTTCACTTTATCTCACATGAATACCTTTCTTTAAACCTCAGAATTATTATTTTACGATATTTTAATATGGCGAAGTTGGCCCAGTTAAAAAAAAACCTATTTAATAAGAGTAGTTTTATATATATGAAACTCCTTTTACATGGAAATAGAAATCTTGTTTTACGTCGTTTCAATTTTCTCACGCCTGTTGATCGATTTGCTTAATGATTACATTAATAAGTAATTGTAGTAAATCCACTTATATGGCTCTCTAATTGGTTAATGTGTAACAAAAAGCCTCGTTTTTAACGCTGAATAGCTCATTCTTTCCTTTATTATATCAACTTCGCGTTTGGAGTGATTGATGTTCCGACAAAATGTTGCCATTCAAATTCTAGAAATGAAATGTTAAAGAAAAAGTTTTTCTCAGTCGTTGTAAATCTTTCGTCACCGCTTGTTCTAGAACAATCGATTTTCTAGCTGCATTCCCTTTTGCAGGAGAACCTGATTAGTCTTTCTCTAACCTCATTTTAATGTAACCTCATAATACCTGGGTTGCCAAATCATTAAAAGAAAAACCCTCTTAGCCGGTAATAATAACATGGCACGTCTCAACTCCGTTTTTATAAAAGTAAAGGACCCCGAGGCAACAAAATTCATAGACGTCTCGGAAAAAATATTATTACATATTTAAATGCTATTTAATCATCCAAATGTTAATTGAACGAAAGCAGTAATGTATCTCCGAGAAATTAAATGATAATTAGAGCCAAAGAGTCGAGATATGCAATGATTGCATGAATTAGCTTGTTTTTAGACAATTTTTTTTGTAATTAGCATATTTTTTGTTTGGTTACTTTTTACCTACTTTCTTTATGAGTAGATTTTAAGGTTGATTTGAATAGACTGAATATTAAATGAACTTCGTGGAAATATTTACCAAGCAAACACTTGAAAATGAAGATTGAATAAAACAATGTGTTTATTCTGAAAATTAGATGAGGTTTTAAGAGGTTACATATACATTAAAAAGTCAAACTGTGCCATAATAAAGAAGTTATTTGAGAAAAGCTCAATTACATACTAATTAATTAACAAGTATAAATGTTCTATTACAAATTCTATGACAATTTTTCTTCTTAATTATAATAACTAGTTTTCAATAATCTTATAAAAATAAATTAAAATAGTTTAATAGTCCTAAAAATTTATAACTATGGACACATATTAAAACTATCATAAACGAATATAATGATATTTAACTAATAAAAATTTTGTGTTTGTTGACGCATCTCGTAGAAACTATTCAATGCACAGAGAAGCATTTTAAAAACTTTCCGTAATGTTTTTCCATTTTTTAGATTCGACTTTTCAGGGCATATAAGAAGAATGCCAAAGTATACTGTAGTCAGCCCACTGTCGATTTTTTGGCGGATTTTCTGTTGACTTTTAGGATTCAATAAATATCTTTATTTTTAATTTACATTCCTTTAAATAAAATTTATTATAAATTACAGCGTACAGCAAAGTAAAACTAATTATTATTATTTATATATTGCTTTATTTTATTTTACTTTAGATTATATATACATACTTAAATAAAAATACTTTATTGATTTTATCTAAAAGAAGTTTTGTTTGTATCAATAAAGAATTTTACAACTATATTCATGTTAATGATTCAAAACTATTGTATGTTTATAAGTAGATTTTTAAGGTTCATTTGAAAAGACTGTAAAAAAAAGGAACTGCATGTATATATTTACCAAGCAAACTTTTAAAAATGAAGATGAAAAAAATGTGTTTATTCTGAAAACTAATTATATCTGCACTTATTTCTACAACATCTATCGCAAACTAACTGATCTGCCAATGTCCGAATTAATACAGCATCTTATTTCATTCTTGAAGAAATGAATTGATAAACATATTATTTTATTTAACTAAAAGGAAATAGTAATTTCTAAACTAAGTTAAGCACAAAGTCTTTAAATGTTAAGATTTGAAAAGACTGAATATAAAAGGAACTGCTTGTAAATATTTTCCAAGTAAACACTTGAAAACGAAGATGAAAAAAAAACAATGTGTTTTTTATGAAAACTAATTACATCTGTACTTATTTCTACAAAGATTTGTCGCAAACTAACTGATCTGCCAATTTCCGAATTAATACAGGAACTCATTTCATTATTAAAGAAATGAATTGATAATATATTATTTTAATTAACTAAAAAAATATAGTAATTTCTAAATTAAAGCAAGAACAATGTAAATATAAAAGATTTTAAAAATGATAGTCATTTCATTTTACAAATATTTTATTCTGTAAATTACATTAAATGTCTTTAAAACTTAAGTATCTGTATTAAAAGCCGATGCCCATTAATATCGCAGTTACAGGCTGTATGGCAATGGTTAGTTACTCATAGAAAAATAAGTAAAATTTCGGACGAATGCTAATACACATATTTTTAATTATAAATGCTAGTGTATCTTTGTATTGTATCTTGCATCTTTTTTGTTGCAGCACCTTAACTTCTTTCAAAATAAGACAAGTACTTTTTGCTTGTACTTTTCTTTAGAACAAACTTCATCCTCTGAAATTTATTTTTGAAATAACTCTGTATTTATACAGTATAAAAAAGTATACACATTTTTAATATAATTATATATATTATTTAATTATTAGTTATATATATATATATAATGTTTGTTTTTAATTCGTAATTTTTATGTTTAACTTTGAACAATTTTTTTATGTTGGTAAAAAATCTATTATAAAACATTTTGCTATTTGGCTGACATAAAAACTTAGCAGATAATTTATATAGTATTGAATTGTATATTATTTGTAAATAAAGTACTGAGTTTCACCTTTAAAGTAAAACAAAATAAAATTCAAATTAAAAATATTTAAAAAAGTATCCCTTCAACAGTTCAATAACTGATTTTTTTCCAAAATAATCATTATTAATTAATTATTTTTCTTTATGGAAAGGCTTTCAAAATCTTTTATGAAACAAACAGATAATATAATTATAACGTAATACATTGTCCGATTTTATAATGACAACTATATATGAAGGTCGAAGGAATATAATAACAAGTGAGTGAAGCTTAGGATAGATATTGTAGCCTCTGGTTACACTAAAATGGTATCCTTGACATTTGGAGATTTAATGTTGTAAGGGTGCGTCCGCATTTGTATCGTTTAACAAAATCAGTATCAAGTGTCGTAATATAAAACAGTGATAGAAGGTCTTGTCGGTGATTAATCTGTTGTTCAGTTATTCATCATGTTTCCGACTACACCTCATCCCTGTCTAGAATACACATTGTCATTCTTGTCACTCTAAGCTCATCATTACCGTGTTGTTCATAATCGGATGTACAATCGGATGTTTTGATGTTGTAATTCCCATTTGCATGATACGAAATTTGAAAAGAGCGCGTATAATGTTTTAACTCATAAATTACTGTATTTCGGGTATAATTTCTAGGAAAGAATATTTGAAATTCTATGTTATAAAATGACCATACTTTAACATAATACTTTAATAAAAATAATCTATATAGAAACTGTGCTATGATATTTGAGTATAGTATGTGACGTAATAATTGCAAAATTATTACGTTAGCAGTCCGTAATTAATCTGTTTTTCAGTTATTCATCATGTTACCGACTACACCTCATCTTTGTCTAGAATACACATTGTCATTCTTGTCACTTTAAACTCATCATGACCGTGTTATTCATAATCGGATATACAGTCGGTTGTTTATATTTTGTAATTCCCATTTTTATGATACGAAATTTGAAAACAGTGTATATAACTTATAAACTCATAAATTACTGTATTTCGACTATAATTTCTGGGAAAGAATATTTGAAATTCTATGTTATAAAACGACCATACTTTAACATAATACTCTAATAAAAATAAACTGTATAGAAAATATGCTATGATATTTACTGAGTACAGTATGTGACGTAATAATTGCAGTATTAAACCACTTCCCTTACAAAAACTTTTTGAAAAAAATTTCAAAAATTGAAAAAAAAAATCACATTTTTTTAATTTTATTATTAAATACAAGGAAATAAAATAAAACACAAAATATGTAGGTTTTAAGTTGAATTTTTAGTTTTTTTACAGGTGTAAAAGTATTTAGTTTTAATATTAGTTTACTATCCCGAGTTACCTCGGGCAAATGGAAAGAAGTTAAAAATTATTCTTTGCATGATAGTTTTTCAAACAAGAGACAACACAAAGGGATACCTGATATTCTGAACACTGGTATGTGCTTTCTTTCCTTATTGACTTGCCTCTGAAATCCATTTTTATGGGAGCACAGAGTACATTGTCTCATTGGATATGATTTTTTTTTAGTAGCAGGAAAAGTATCTGGAAAATGCCTTGAGGTTAACCTTAATGGTAAAAGACTAATACTGGGTCTTCGTTATGTGGCAGTGGCAGAAAACTCGTCACTTAGATTTCCTCAAATTAGTTTTCTAATCAGGAGAAAACACGTCACCAGTTCCACCAAAAGGACTGTGAAACCAACAACACTGGGCAAACTACCTATCAAATCTGAATATTTCCTTTCATTTCCTTCAGGCCGAGCTAAACCATGATAAAAGAAATCGTACAGACAAAATGTGATTCGTCCGAGTTTTTTCGGAATAATAATTAACTGCAATATATACAAACCCGAGATAACTCGGAGTAATCAGGCAAGAGGTTAAAGGTCTTTTATATAGCAAATATTCTGTTAAATGTGCTACTGTTGAATTGGTGCAATATATTATAGAGAAAGAAGTTTTAAAAACTATGAATACTTACATATTATTGCGCACTTAAGTAATTTTAGCAAATTTAGTGGAAAAAAATAAGTTAATGCCAAATTAAAAAAAATATAAATATTTTCAAATTTTACTGTAGTCAGTTTTTATAAACATATAATATATCACCAAAAGAGTTTTGCTCCGAATGTTCAGAAACGTCATTTTTAACAAAGGGAGTGAAGCGTAGTTTTCAGTTCATGTATACAATTTATCTAAGTTTTGAAGTGTTTGTAAAGCTTATTAATTTTAAAAATTAAAAAACAGAATAAAGAAATTATTTGTAAAAGAAGAAGCGTTAATTTAGAAAAGAAACATTTTCTACAGGGTCAAAATGAAGAAATCTGGAGTTAAAATAACATCATGTTTTAAAATATATAATGACTTTATTAGCATGAGTTTTTTTTTTCTTGAGAAAAATTATATTCTTCTCTCAAGTACAAAGAAAGCACTTACGTTAAATATAAATATTAATTATATTCAACATTTAATTCCATTTTTATGATGGGCATAAATAATGTCATACAAAACCTTCAAGACACTAAAATAAGTAAGAAAAATATTTTTAATGAAAATGCTCAAAAAAGATTTATAAAAATTGAGTTGTTCTACCACATTCATTAGAAATATTCCATGTGAACTACATTTCAGCTAATTATTTCCCTTTATTCAATATACAAGGTGCTATCTGAATGTTTCCGAACAGCTATTACTGCATGTCTTTGTGAAAGTGGGATGGATAAAAAGAAAAGAACACATTCTTGGAACCCTCATAACTTGTTTAAGTTGTGAACCCACAAACCTTTCCTACGACTAATTTCTTGACCTCGTATTTTAAAACATCTGTAAGTTTATCCAGGGACGAGAAAACCAAGTAGACTGGGTAAAGAGTCAAATTTATGTGAAGCAAGGTAAATTTTAATCGACACTTGAGATTCTCTATCAGGGCTTTAAAAGATTTTCGATTCTTAAAGCGTTGAAAAAGTAACGGATTCAGCTTACGATTCCCTTTTTTTGTAAGGAATACAAGGATTTCTAACGTGATATCGAAATTTTTCATGTTTTAAAATATATAATGATATTATTAGAATGTGTTCTTTTTTTTAAAGAAAAATTATATTCTTCTCTTAAGTATAAAGAAAGCAATTACGTCTCAACGTATTATTATCTCAATTTTAATTACATTCAACATTTATATCCATTTTTATAATGGGCATAAATATTGATGTTATTTAAAACATGCAAGACACTGAAATAAGAAAAAAATGTTTTTGATGAAAATGCACAAAAAGTATTTATAAAAATTGAGTCGTCTTACCACATTCATTAGAAGTATTCCAAGTGAACTACATTTCAGCTAATTATTTCTCTTTATTCAATATAGAAGCTAGGTGCTATCGGAATGTTTCCGAACTGTTATTACTGCTTCTGTCTTTGTGAAAGTGGGATGGAAAAAATGAAAAGAACACTTTCTTGTAATCCTCATAACTTGTTTAAGTTGTGAGTCCGCAAACCTTTCCTACGAATATTTTCTTCACCTCGTATTTTAGAGCATCTGTAAGTTTATCAAGAGACGAGAAAACCGAGTAGACTGGGTAAAGAGTCAAATTTGTGTGAAACTATGTAAATCTGAAAGAACTCTTAAGCCTTAAAAGATTTTCGATCCTTAGAGCGTTGAAAAAGAAACGGATTCAGTTTATGATTCCCTTTGTTGATAACAACAATACATGGATTTCTAACATGATATCGAAATATTTTTTACCAATTAATTCCTTTTCGCACATTAACGTGAATGAAAATGAACCAATGGATGTGAGTAAATGAGAGAAATCAGTTCATTCTTCATCGGGATATGGAATCATAAATTGAATATTTTGCAGAATGATGTGTGATAAGATCTTAAAGATTGGCTGATGAAACTTGTCATTGTCTTTTAGGATTTTGTATGGCTCACGCATTTTAAGGCAGATCGTGACTCACTTGAAGATGACAAGTTTTCAAGGCGACCAACTACCAGATAAAAATGTAGACTATATTGGAAAACTAAAATGAGAAGTTTTTTTATATTAATTTTATTGTGAATTCTGACCTTTATAGCGAAGTTCTAAAGCATTTAATTGAAGTCGTGCGACGAAAACAGTCTGAAATTTCGACTGATGGAAACTAGCCACGACATTGTTGTTTCATCTACCTAATGCACCGAATCCATCTTCCCATGTTTCTACTTTCTTCCCAAATTTACAAAATGAAACTGAAATTACGACGTTTTGTAACTGTAACTGACATTAAACGAGAATCGCAGGAGGCATTTGAAAGGACTGCAGAAATAGTGTCGACCAATCGGAAAATCGATGCGATTGGCTTATACGTTAACAGAGCGGAAAATGATAACATTAGGAAACCTAATAGCCAATATTAGGAGAGATTAAACTTAACACCGTTTTTCATCATGTCCGGAAACTTAACAGTAGCTCCTTGTATTGAAACAAACATAGATACTGATTTTCACTTACGAATAGTACAGTAGATAAAAACACTATTTCAAACTAAAAAAACTTTCAAAAATTTGTTTCGTTATTTCGTGGTGTTATTAAACCTTTAGTTATTCAAAGAATTACTTCAAGATTTTCAAAGTCATACCCATTGTATCTACTAGTACTATGTAGTAACAAATACTTTAACAGACTATAACAAAAAATTTAAATGCAAAAAAGCAATACAGCTGAAATATTTGTAAATGAGTGATACAATTCCAAAATCATTGTATTAGAAAACATAATCTTTAAGTTTTAAAATAAAGATATATGAAAAAAATTGGATTTAGTTAAGTAAACAGCCTTTTAATTGGAAAAACTTCATTTCTGAATACAATCTACTAGTACTATGTAGTGACAAATACTTTAACAGACGAAAACAAAAAATTTAAATGCAAAAAAGTAATACAGCTGAAACACTTGTAAGTCAGTGATACAATTACTAAAACGTTATATTAGAATAATACTCTTTAAGTTTTAAAATAAAGATAAATGAAAATATTTGATTTAGTAAAGTAAAGCAGTTGTTTAACTGGAAAATCTTCATTTTTTAATGTAACCTGACTCAAGACAAGGAAAAATATATATTTTTTAATTCTAGTTATTTAGAAAGTCCTACATCTACTTCGATTAAACATAATATATAATGTTCTTGTCATGAAAAACAATATTAGAATTGATAGTATTTCCTCTTACTAATATCATATTAAAAAGTTTACTAAACATGATTTAACTTTTCCTTTTACATCATTATAGAGAATACACGGAAGGTATAACCACAAAATTATGATCAAACGATAAATTAGTCAAATATTTCCGGATATATATATATATATATATATATATATATATATATATATATATATATATATATATATATATATATATATATATATATATATATATATATATATATATATATATATATATATATATATATATATATATATATATATATATATATATATATATATATATATATATATATATATATATATATATATATATATATTATATATGTATATTCATGTGTGTGTGTAATAAAAAATAAAAATATTTTATATTTTTGGTCAGTTCTAGTTATTTAGAAATTACTCTATCCAATCCCCTCAAACATAATACACAATGTTCTTGTCATGAAAAATAATATTAGAATTGTTAGTATTTCCTCTTACTAATATCATTTTAAAAATTTTACTAAACATGCTTAAACTTTTCCTTTTACATCATTATAGAGAATACACGGAAGGTATAACCACAAAATTATGATCAAACGATAAATTAGTCTAGTTTTCCTACTGCAAGGAAGCTATTTTTATTCCAAGTACTCATCCAATGCATTGTTCTTGTTATGGCTATATGATTTTATCATGAGTGCATAACATTTAGCTGTAATGCTGTAATAACACTCTCTCTGAATGCAGTACTACTAATGCTAGTCGTGAAATTCAAATATTTCCGGATATATATATATATATATATATATATATATATATATATATATATATATATATATATATATATATATATATATATATATATATATATACATGTATGTATGTATATATATGAATGTA
>CM063501.1:53399392-53414392 GCA_032207245.1 Pardosa pseudoannulata | reverse complement strand
TTAATATATTTTTCTGTGGATTTTTAATTTTTATCATGGAATTAAGACATATATTAATTTTAACTTTAATTTTTAAAGACTATTTCAAAATAGTGCGTTTAAATTTAAGATATATTTCTCTTTACTAAAAATGTGATGCGATAAAATGTTGCGACTGGAGTATGGGTTTCAAATTCCCTATTTCTAAAAATTTATCACCAGAAAAACATTTTAATAATTACTTAATCTTCCTTATCATTTAAAATCTCATCTCTCCTTAAACCCCAAATGTCATTTATATATATATTTCCTTAGCAAATTTTTATCTAGAAAAATGTACAAGATGTAGGTACATTATTCCAAAGAAATCAGAATACTCATCCTACATGGTATTTATACTATTATCTACAGAAATATATGTAATAAATGATGGTTTACATTTTAATTTCGGTGTAAAAAATAAGTTATAAAACATAGATAAATTTTAGTGGTGAATAATTATTTTGAATAAAGGAAATAATTATTTTGAACATGCATGAATCAGTTTTGACAAGTTTCAGGGGTACATCTGTACGTACGTAAAAGTAAACTTTAATTTTAAAATGTTAAATATTCCTTTTGACCCCCTCTGAAAATAATTTTGGTTACTTTCGTTGTGACGTCTGTATTCTAGTGTGTTTTACAGTACATATTATCACTTACGTTCCTTAATAATATTTTTATTATTACACTACATTCATGATATAATAGAAAATCTTCCCGATTTCTATATCATTAATAAATCCGAGTATTTTGAGGTATTAAGATTTTAAAATAAGATTAATTGTAATCATTATAGCACCTTTAAAAGAATAAAACAAAACCCTTCTGATTTCTATAACATTTATATATATGAATCTTTTCAGATAATAAGGCTATCATTTATACAGCTCTGCATAAAAATCACAACGACACTATTCTTACTGATTCATTTACAAAATGACCTCCTGAATCCAAATATGACACCCGTTTTTCACCATCACCCACTGCTTTATGTGACATACCCTCGCTATTCATGGTCATAACTTTTCGATAAAATTGTGGATTATCGATTTTGTGAACCATTCTTCTTGAGTCATTTACAAAATAACCTCCTGAGTAAGCTCACAGAAGCTCACAGAAAGAGCTTGGCTACAGCACTTCCTGGGCCAAGCCCTCTAGTGCTGGAATACTATTTAAATTGATGTTGGAAACTATGAATTTGAGTTGGCATAACATAAAATTATGCCTCCTGAGTAGGATTATGACACTCGTTTTTATACCAGTGCCCACCGCTTTCTGTGTAAAGTCCCTTCCTCCTTATGTTAATCACTTCGATAATTTTGTGGATTATCCATTTTTTGAACCCTTTTTGTTAATTCATTTACAAAATGACCTCCTGAGTCCGACAATGACTCCCATTTTCCACCTTTTCCACCGCTTTCTATGTACGCCCCCTTCCTTTCATGCTAATCACTTTTCGATAATTTTGCAGATAATCGCTTTCGTGGACCATTCTTTCTGAGATATTTACAAAATAACCCACTGAGTGCTTATATGACTCCCGTTCTCCCACCTTTTTCCGCAGCTTTCTGTGTATGGCCCCTTTCTTTTATGTTAATCACTTTTCGATAATTTTGTAGACCATTCTTCCTCGTTCTTTTACAAAATGATCTGCCGAGTCCTAATATAACGCCCGTTTTTTATACTATCTACCACTGATTCCCTCCTCCTCATATTAATCACTTTTCGATAATTTTTTGACTCTCAATTTTATTTGGAGGCAGGAAAAAGAATATTCTTATTACAAATTTTTTCTTAGGGGCTATATAGCTGAAAATCTCTAAAAGATAAACGTATGTAGCAAAAAAGAGATATTGAGGAATTTTCTCCCTTAAATTGTAAAAAATAATTATTAATTATAATCGTTTTTCCTGGAGTTCTTACGCAGTTTTCACCGACATCGTATAACTTCCCATATATTTCTATTATTTTTTGGGTGTTAGGGAAAGAGAAAGGGGGATTAGAAGATTATATATATATATATATATATATATATATATATATATATATATATATATATATATATATCTGTGTATGTGTGTGTGTATATGAGTGTGTGTGTGTATGCGTTAATAACCTTTCGATTTAGCTTAAAGATACTAACTTAAAAGTAACTGAGGTACTATTAATTTCAAAGCCACGATTTACAAGGAGGTTAGTTGTATTTCAATAATTCTTTATATCTTAGTTAAATTAAATTTTTATGGAATTATTCCTAATTAAAAATTTTGTAAGTTAAGTTTCTAAACAACTTTAATTAAAACTTACCTATCAAATCTTTTTATTTAGTATATTTCAGTTTTTTATATTTTCTAATTGTCTTTTTTTAAGTACTATTTTATCTGCTTTTTTTAGTTTTAAATATTTCACTTGTAGATAGGTGTTACGAATTATTCGATAATACGACATTTTTACTACTTGTATAAAAATTTAATTTGCTTTTCACCATTTTCTATACGTCATTTAGTCATAAGATATATGGATATTGTTGATTTATGATCTTGGTTTTATAAATGAGAGATTTTACTTCTTGCAGATGTGTTGAATTCAAAAGCTGCTTCTTTCCATTGTTATTTTATCTTTTTCATTACGTTCTCAATCATTTTTATGATTTTTATTTTTCACTACCCCTCTTTCTTCAAAATGTATACATCCTCCTAAAACAACCATGTGAACTACTAGGTCATTCATTCTTTTATTTAAAGAATATATTTTTTGTATAATTTACTACCTCTCCATGAGATTATTTCCCATTACATTAATTATCTAATTTACTCACAAAAGAACGACTTTATTTCTTTGCTAAACTTACATTCATCACCCATTTTTTAATTTGTTGAGAAAGTCAAAGAGTTATACAGTGTCAAAGACTACAGAAGACGAACAATTATTATGTAATTCGTTGACTTAAAGAATTAGTTTACTGTACAATTTGAAACATTATAGAAAATTACTAAGGAATGAATTATGGTGGCAAATGAATACTGAAGTGGAAGATTAATGTCGACATAAGAGCCATGATGACCTGACTCCTTAAAAAGGATGTCAAAGCCATTCACTCATAGGGGGTCTTTTCCACACCTTAGAGGAAACCTATTAACGAAGCAGTTTGAATTATACAGCTACTAAATTATCTTAAATTACTGCCAGAATTTCCGTATTTTAATTCTTTAGAATAGTGGTTAATATAGAAAATTAAACCATACATTTAAAGATTTATGGTGTACAATAAGCATACCATATTCAAAGCTTATTACGGGTCAAATAAAAATGATGTAAGTTCACACGGACTGAAAAAAACCGAAAATTTCTATTTGTTCAGAATAAAAGGTTTTTTTATTGGGGAGTATAGCATACAAAAGAACAATGGTAAAATGAAAATAATTAAAAGTAATGACAAAACCTTATACCAAAATAAATTAATCTTTACTTCCTTAAACTTGGCATCTCTTCTCTGGCACTTTCCTGCCTACTTCAGGAGAAACGTTTTATTCAGTAATTAAGTTATTGTTAAAACTGATGTAAGATGAACTCCAGTAATTCTACAATCATAGAAAGCATTTTCAGTCATAAGTACAAAAAACTACTCGAACAGACGAAGTATGAAGTACAAGAGAAAATTTGTAAAATAAAAATAATTAAAAGTAATGCCAAAACATAATAACAAAATAAATTAATTTTTATTTCTTGAAACTTGACATCTTTTCTCTGTCACTATCCTGCCTACTTGAGAAAAAACGTTTTCTGCAGTAATTCAGTTATTATTGTTTAAACTGATGTAAGAAGAACGCCAATAATTCTAGAATCATAGAAGACATTTTCAATCATAAGTGCAAAAAAAGCCTCACACTGACCAATACTTCCAAACATAAGAATAATTTCACACGCGAATTTTTGAGTTACATTACATTTTTCTGGCAAATATTTTTATATTCAGAGCACTATGTGTAAATATTTTTTTATTATCTGAATTGCGCTCAAATACTGCAAAAGACGAACAGTTATTATGAAATGCATTGATTTAAAGAATCATTTTAACATGTAATTTGAAACAATATAGCAATTTACCATGGAATGAATTAGGGTGGCAAATGAATACTGAAGGGGAAGATTAATGTCGACATAAGAGTGATGATGACCTGACTCTTTAAAAATGATGTCGAAACCATTCACTCATAGGGGGTATTTTCCACACCTTAGAGGAAACCTATTAATGAAGCAGTTTGGATTATACAGCTACTAAATTATCCTAAATTACTGACAGGATTTCCGTATTTTAATTCTTTAGAATAGTGGTTAATGTAGGAAATTAAACCTTACATATAAAGATTTATGGTGTACGATAAGCATACCATATTCAAAGTTTATTAAGGGTCTAATAAAAATGGTGTAAGTTCACACGGGCTGAAAAAAACTAAAATTTCATTTAGTACAGAATAAAAGGGATTTTTTTATTGAGGAATATGGCATACAAAAGAAAGATGGTAAAATGAAAACAATTAAAAGTAATGCCAAAACCTAATAACAAAATAAATTAATGTTTATTTCCTGAAACTTGGCATCTTTTCTCTGTCACTATCCCACCTACTTCAGAAGAAACGTTTTCTGCAGTAATTAAGTTATAATTGTTAAAACTGATGTAAGGTGAACGCCAGTAGTTCTACAATCATAGAAGACATTTTCAATCATAAGTGCAAAAAACTACTCGCACAAACGAAGTATGGCATACAAAAGAAAAATGGTAAATGAAAATAATTAAAAGTAATGCCAAAACATAATAACAAAATAAATTAATGCTTATTTCCTGAAACTTAGCATCTCTTCTCTGATACTATCTTGCATACTTCAGAGGAAACGTTTTCTGCAGTAATTCAGTTATTATTGTTAAAACTGATGTAAGATGGACGCCAATAATTCTAGAATCATAGAATGCATTTTCAATCATAAGTGCCAAAAACAACTCGCACAGACAAATACTTCCAAACATAAGAATAATTTCACACTCGAATTTGAGTTATATTAAATTTTTCTGGAAAGTATTTTTTATATTCAGAGCACTATGCGATAATATTTTTTTATTATCTGAATTGCACTCAAAGATTAAAGAAGACGAACAGTTATTGTGAAATGCATTGATTTAAAGAATAACTTTACCATACAATTTGAAACATTATAGCAATTTACTATGGAATGAATTAGAGTGGCAAATGAATACTGAAGGGGAAATTTAATGTCGACATAAGAGCCATGATGACCTGACTCCTTAAAAAGGATGTCGAAGACATTCACTCATAGGGGGTCTTTTCCACACCTTAGAGGAAACCTATTAACGAAGCAGTTTGAATTATACAGCTACTAAATTATCTTAAATTACTGCCAGAATTTCCGTATTTTAATTCTTTAGAATAGTGATTAATATGGAAAATTAAACCGTACATTTAAAGATTTATGGTGCACAATGAGCATACTATATTCAAATTTATTACATGTCAAATAAAAACGGTGTAAGTTCACACGGGCTGAAAAAAACCGAAAATTTTATTTTGTACAGAATAAAAGAGGTTTTTTATTGAGGAGTATAGCATATAAAAGAAAAATGGTAAAATGAAAATAATTAAAAGTAATGCCAAAACATAATAACAAAATAAATTAATGTTTATTTCCTGAAATGTGGCATCTTTCCTCTGTCACTATCCTGCCTACTTCAGGAGAAACGTTTTCTGCAGTAAATCAGCTATTGTTAAAACTGATGTAAGATAAACGCCAGTAATTCTAGAATCATAGAAGACATTTTCAGTCATAAGTACAAAACACTACTCTCACAGACGACGTATGGCATACAAAAGAAAAATGTTTAAATAAAATAATTAAAAGTAATGCCAAAGCTTAATAACAAAACAAATTAATGTCTATTTTCTGAAATTTGGCATAAATTTTTTGTCACTATCCTGCCTACTTCAGGAGAAAAGTTTTCTGCATTAATTCAGTTATTATTGACGTTTTCAATCCTGATGTAAGATAAACGCCAGTAATTCTAAAATCATAGAATTCATTCAATCATAAGTGAAAAAAACTGCTCTCGCAAACGAATACTTCCAAATGTGAGAATAATTTCACACTCGAATTTTTGAGTTGTATTGATAAATTTTTCTGGCAAGTATTTTTAATATTCAGAGCAGTATAAGTAAGTATTTATATTAGTATCTGAATTTCGCTGAATCTTTATTACATGCATGCATTTATGCATAACTTAGTAATGACTCGATCTTTTAAATAAATAGAAAAGAAAAAAAACATCATAAAAGATGTAGAATCTGCAATGGCGTTTCAAATTAAATTTTTCAGGCTTATCAGTTTTTCCGCATACATTCTGTATTTTCACTTAAACAACAAAGTTCTTTTATAGCACAGAAAAGCATCTTCGCTAACTAGAATATTAGTGAGCGTGAGTATACACAGTACAAAGTTATATTAAATTCTGGCAAGTATTTTTTATATTCAGAATACTATAAATAATTTTATATTAGTATCTGAATTTCGCTGAATCTTTATTACATGCATGCATTTATGCATAACTTAGTAATGACTCGATCTTTTAAATAAATAGAAAAGAAAAAAAACATCATAAAAGATGTAGAATTTGCAATTTCGTTTCAAATTAGTTTATCAGACTTAGTTTATCCGATACATTTTGTATTATCACTTAAACAAAAAGTTTTCTTATAGCATAGGAAAAACATTCGCTAATATTAGTGAGAACGTACTACACAAGTACACAAGTTATATTAAATTTTTCTGGCAAGTATTTTTATATTCAGAACCCTATACTTAAACTATTTTTATCTGAATTTCGCTGAATCTTAATTACCTGCATGCATTTATGTATAATTTAGTACTGACTCGATCTTTAAAAAAATAGATAACAAAAAAAGCATCATAAAAGATGTAGAATTTGCAATTTCGTTTCAATTTTATTTTTCAGGTTTATCAGTTTTTCTGTATACATTCTGTATTATCACTTAAGCAACAACGTTATCATAGCATAGGAAAACATATTCGCTGACGGGAATATTAGTGAGTGTGCGTATGACACAAGTATATTAGTACACAAGTGCACAACTTATATTAAAATTTTCTGTCAAGTATTTTTAATATTCAGAGCACTATGAGTAAATATTTATTTTAGTATCTGAATTTCGCTGAATCTTTATTACATGTATGCATTTATGTATAATTTAGTAATTACTCAATCTTTTTAAAAAAATAGAAAAAACAAAAAAGTATCATAAAAGATGTAGAATTTGCAATTTCGTTTCAATTTTATTTTTCAGGTTTATCAGTTTTTCTGTATACATTCTGTATTATCACTTAAACAACAAAGTTCTCTTATAGCATAGGAAAACATCTTCGCTAACGAGAATATTAGTGAGCAAAAGTATGACAAAAGTATATTAGTATACAAGTACACAAGTTATATTAAATTTTTCTGGCAAGTATTTTTATATTCAGAACCCTATACTTAAACACTTTTTTATTATCTGAATTTCGCTGAATCTTTATTACATGTATGCATTTATGTATAATTTAGTAATTACTCAATCTTTTTAAAAAAATAGAAAAAACAAAAAAGTATCATAAAAGATGTAGAATCTGCAATGGCGATTCAAATTCATTTTTCATTCTTAGTTTTTCCGTATATATTCTGTATTATCACTTAAACAACAAAGTTCTTTTATAGAACAGGAAAACATCTTCGCTGACTAGAATATTAGTGAGCGTGCGTACGACACAAGTACACAAGTTATTTTAAATTTTTCTGGCAAGTATTTTTATATTCAGAACCCTATACTTAAACACTTTTTTATTATCTGAATTTCGCTGAATCTTTATTACATGTATGCATTTATGTATAATTAGTACTGACTCGATCTTTAAAAAAAATAGAAAAAAAAAAACAAAAAAGCATCATAAAAGATGTAGAATCTGCAATATCGTGTCAAATTCATTTTTCATTCTTAGTTTTTCCGTATACATTCTGTATTATCACTTAAACAACAAAGTTCTCTTATAGTAACGGAAAACATATTCGCTGACGGGAATATTAGTGAGTGTGCGTATGACACAAGTACATAGGTTATATTAAATTTTTCTGGCAAGTATTTTTTATATTCAGAATACTATAAGTAAATATTTTTTTATTATCTGAATTTCGCTAAATTTTTATTACATGTATACATTCATGTATAATTTAGTAACTACTCGATCTTAAAAAAAAAATAGAAAAAAACAAAAAAGCATCATAAAAGATGTAGAATCTGCAATATCGTGTCAAATTCATTTTTCATTCTTAGTTTTTCCGTATACATTTTGTATTATCACTTAAACAACAAAGTTCTCTTATAGTAACGGAAAACATATTCGCTGAAGAGAATATTAGTAAGCGTGCGTAAGACACAAGTACATAGGTTATATTAAATTTTTCTGGCAAGTATTTTTTATATTCAGAATACTATAAGTAAATATTTTTTTATTATCTGAATTTCGCTAAATTTTTATTACATGTATACATTCATGTATAATTTAGTAACTTCTCAATCTTAAAAAAAAAATAGAAAAAAACAAAAAAGAATCATAAAAGATGTAGAATCTGCAATGGCGATTCAAATTCATTTTTCATTCTTAGTTTTTCCGTTCACATTCTGTATTATCACTTAAACAACAAAGTTCTCTCATAGCATAGAAAAACATCTTCGCTAACGAGAATATTAGTGAGCTTGCGTACGATACAAGTATATTAGTACACAAGTTATTTTAAATTTTTCTGGAAAGTATTTTTTATATTTAGAATACTATAAGTAAATATTTTTTTATTATCTGAATTTCACTAAATCTTTATTACATGTATGCATTTATGTATAATTTAGTAACGATTCGATCTTTAAAAAAATAGGAAAAACAAAAAGCATCATAAAATATGTTGAATCTGCAATGGCGTTTCAAATTCATTTTTCATTCTTGGTTTTTCCGTATACATTCTGTATTATCACTTAGACAACAAAGTTCTTTTATAGCATAGGAAATAATCTTCGCTGACGAGAATATTAGGGAGTGTAAGTACGACGCATATAAAATATAGGACTGGGATACATAAATGGCAGCATTTAAAGGAATTTTAAGATTCAGTTAAATGTATATTAATACTTTTGCTAGTAGTAGTTAGTTTGGGTCAGCCGCAAAAATCCCCACTGTGGCCTGCTGGCCATGAGTTTTACACCTTAAATGTACAGGGAGAATCTTTTCAGAACAAAAAACATAATAATTAATGGTATACTGAAGTAATAAATGGATATTTGTTATTCTCATTTAGTTCTGAAGTTTCAACTAAAATAAACTTTTTTCTAACCACTACAATCATGCTCTATTATCTCTCAGGACAATGACGCTGACTTAGAAAGCTTAGAAAAAAAAAGGAAACAGCCATTTTTAACGTTAACGCGTAATGAGGAACATGCATCATTTACATTCTTTATCTTTAAACCTATTTAAAGTTTAATATTTACAATTTATTTTGAAACAAACGCAGAATCTCTATTTCGGAGCCTACACAGATGGTGTCAATGCTAATTTGCTTCCAAATTCAACAACAGACCTCCGCTTCTGATTCGCAGACCATCGGGCTTTTCTTATCGTATTTGTTTTGTTTGTGCTTGCAAGCACCATGTTCTTCTTCAACCTTCAATATTTCATTGGAAACTGCTCCGAAAATGTCAGAATTCAAATAGCTGCTCATGTATCTGATGTAAATGACCGACAAATGGAGGAAGGTCGAGCCGCTGGTGATGAATCATCCTTCAATGAGTGCTTATCAGCCGAATGATAGATTTAATATATAATTGAGCAAATTTTTTCCCGGTATACAGTGAGTACGATGCACCTTTACACCCGATTCGTTAGGTTTCGAGAGTTCACGAATGTTACATGTCGAGCTGCTTCCTTATACAACAGCGAAAGTTTTAGCAGACCAGTCACGTTTAAACAATATAATGAATAGAAAGTGTATAAATTTTATAAATATTTCGAATTAGACATAAATATATTCCTATTGGTTTCATGTAGAGAAACGATATGAGTTATTTTTAGTTATCATAAGAAATGTATTTATAAATAACAAGCAAGTTTAATGATATTGATATAACAAACACAGCTATAAAATGGTTATGTTAAGAATAAGAAAAAATGATAAATATTAACTTGGAATCATATGCAAATATTTCAGAGAGAAAGTAAATGATCGGATTTGATACTCTAATAAATTTCATTCTTCCATCAAATTTACTTTTATGTTGAAACATGAACCTATTGATAAATGTTTATATCTTTAATACTACATCTAAAATTCAATACGTATTTACAACATAACACGAGAGATAAATTATTCTTTTTAAATTTAGGATGGTGTTTCGATTACATATGAATCCTTGATAGGGAATTAACATAAATCACTGGTAATAAAATGCACGCAAAAGACATAAAGAGTTGTGTAAACAAGATTTTATGATCAGGTTAATTTAAATTTGACTGCATTAGTTTTGAATTTAAAGCGTGTCCGTATCCAAATACTAATGTGTTTACTTCTAAGGATTTTATATTTTTTAGGGCTCATAAATATAAAAGAACCATGAGAGTTTTAATAAAATCCCATTAATTAATAAATACCCATTAGAAAAGCATCCTAATTATTTGCCCGAAATATTTATATTTCTGACACATTTATATTAATTTCTTTGTAAATTAAGATATAAATATTTTAAAATAATTTTCAGTGTTAAAATACTCAATATCAGTAGCAACTCATATTACTCAATAACATTGCTGATGAAGGCATTCAGTATTAAGGCACAATTTTAAAATTTATAAAATTACTGTTCTAAAATTGAAAAGTATATGTGCTTAATACATATTTTCCCAAACTATTTTTTTACACACACAAAGAAAAAATATCGGGTATTTGCTTTTAGTAACATTTTACCATGAAATCCACTGTTTTATGATCCTTTTTATTACTGGAGCACCATATTGAGAGGACCATATAGCTCCCTCTTAGCAATACCCAAATACAACCAAGCCTTACTGTGGAATCGAACCCGGGCGGGGGGAACACAATAGGCTAACCATTGTATAATCTAGGCGGGTAGGACTAATGGTATTAACCCTCTAAGCGGTTCGCACGTACAATTCCTCCAATCCGATGATGATTTCAAAACGTACAATTTTCGACCTCCAAAAACGCTCCAAAAATGGATGTAATGTACATTTTTGACAGTGCTTTTCCCCCTGGAGTTTTGAGGTAGGAGGGTCAGGTCTATTGTTTAGGAACTGCACCCCTCTTTCACTGACATTTCTTGAGGGATTCAACCCTACCCCCTGAGGCACAAAAACGCTGATAGCTTTTCATGGCTTTGTAAATATCTATTTCGAAGTATTTCGTTTGCGGTAACAGATGTATCTCTCATTGCACCACTTAAATATCTTGGATAACTTTTGTAAAAATATATAAATAAGTCTCCCAAAGAATATTTTTATTTGTACTTTTAGAATCCATTATTTCTTATGGGATACTATTCCAGACTTGACCAGCTTTATGTGTATTAAAAATTAACAATCTATAATATCTATTTATATATCTATTTATAACCGGAAGTAAAGGGACAATAACTAGGTTAGGTTTTTCATATTCCATTCTAGTCGACAAAGGGTGAAGCTAAAAATCATAGAACTCTTTGACCACTGACATTAGCACATTTTGGAGAATTTTTTCCTACATGTGTTCCACTCGGAGGGTTAATGTAAACTCATGGATCACATGACGCAATGTTAGTTCATGTAGAGTGAAATAATATGTTTTCTTGGGTTAAATAATAAGCTCTTATTCCAAAATCTAAAAGAAAAATTATACGCTGGTATATATACCCGAATTTAATTTTAAGATGAACATAAAGAAAGGCTTATTTTAAAATAAATATTGTGTTAGTAGATTAAAAAAGCAAGTTTATTTTAGAAAAACTAAGATCTGTAAATTGTTTTCAGATATTTTCAAATGTATATTTTATCTTATGGAGGCCAGTCATCATAACATTGTAGAAAGGGTGGGTAATCTTGAGGTCAATGAACTGTATTTCAACTTTTCATGAAGCAAAGTGTCACATTCAGTGCTTCATAAATGTAAAGAATGGCCCTTTTGTTAAGCGGCATCCCCTGTCTGGAATTTCAGTCACATAACTTTGAATAGATGCTGACACGGCAGTTCTATGTAAATCATTCCATCCTTCACTAAAAAAATTACAATATATAAATTTTCCAATTCTGTCCCATCTCCATTTAATGGTTCACATCTAAGATGAAGAATTTTCATACACCATACACAAACAAATCTACTTTACCTAACAAAAATTTTGGTTAAAATGACCATAATATTTATATTATTTATTCTTCTTATTTCGTCAAGCCTTATTTGAATAAGCATTTCACAATTGCATCTTCAAATAAATTATTTTTTGTTAAATTACACTTTAGCTATTATATTTCTTTGCACGAGGTAAAATATTAAAATAACACATATGTAGTAGAATCTGTGGTTGGACTAGTACCATTAATGCGTCTTATAATATCACTAGGTAGCATTTACGGTAGACTTTTTAATATTGGCATTAACCTTCTACTAGTATCATGCCTGTCCATATTGAATACTCCTCGACAAGCTGAGTAGATTTGCTTAAGAAGTATATAAATGATATACAACGACCACTTATACATACATACATATAGATATACATACACACATACATATAAAACATACATACCTATATATATATATATATATATATATATATATATATATATACATATTGTCTGACATAAAATATGCTTACCAAAAATTACATGTATTTAGTATATTATGCTTTTTAATTCATTTTTTACAAATAAATGTAAATTTACTTGTAAACTGGCATTTAGTTTTTATTGACCATGTTAGCGGTAAATGAAAAGTCTGTAAATTTACAATCTCTGCTGTATGTTACAGAACAATTTACTGTGTAGCTATATGCTTGGAATGTCACTATAGCAGGATTGGTAGCATTGTGCATAGGGATACAATGTCATTTTTTTCTCTATATCAACCATCGATTTTTTTCTTCCGGGTTTTATGTTTTCTTCAGCAAGCTTTCAGTATTTTAAAAATGGTACTTTAGATTGTAATTTTTATTAAATATAAACTATTTTTCTTGATGGTTCTATGTATAGTATAATCAGCCCTCTCTCAAGTAGGTTTGGTTTGGTTTGGAGCGCTACGGTCTGCTTTTTGCAACACGAGGGCTAATGAGACCGGGACCTACTGCTTAAAGCCGATTCCGAACGGCTACGAACATCCATGCCACAGTGGGATTCGAACCCACGAACTCCGGTTCCGAAGGTCAGCACCCTAACCAATCGGCCATCGTTCGGCCTTTCAAGTAGAGTGCGTACAAAGTTCTGCGTAAGAAGAAATAAACATTAGTAAAGTGAAAATAAGTCTAAATTCATGGGTAATTATTAATTTCTTTAAACCATACTGAAATGCCATACTGAAAATATACCTAAATAATTACGTTATCCAATAGCAATAAGAGTTTTTTTTTTGCCATTTACATTAAAAGATAGTTCCCAAAAGACTGCAATATTTTTTAAAACAGAAAGTTAGTTTAATTGGTATTTTAGAAAATATAAGATAAATAGCATATTGGTATTCAGAAATATTGAAGCATATTAAATACGATAAACCTTCGTGTCAGAGTATGATAAAAATGTATAATTAATACCAACACGAAAATAACATAAAATGATGTAGAACATTTAGATTACTATTGTTTTCCTTTGGATATTTTTCTGATTTTATATTGTTAGTTAACACTTCTCCTGCTTGCAATGTATTTTTACGTTTTTTTTTTTTTTTTTGCAGTCTGTCACTGGAGTGCGGGTCACTTAAAAATACATATTTGGTAGATTTGTGGTATCCGCTAACCACCACAAATCTACTCAATAGGTATAATTATATGTATGTGGGACATTATCTATAGTTTGTGTTTCTATGCAACGCTTTGCATTTTTTCTTTCCAAAAGTTATGATTGTTGAGTTACTTTTGTTGGGTTATTTCATTTCCAATCGAATTCCTAGCTCCAGAACATACAAGTCGTGTTTTGTCAATTTGAAGCTTGGTTTTTTCAACTCCTCTTCTTAGCCCACTCTCCTGTTTCTAATCATGGATCTTGTTGGTGCTTCAACCACATTTGGCGAAATTGGCGTGCTTGCAGCGTGGCGTTTGAAATCTGGCGAGGGGATCGTAACTCAACAAATTGATTCTTAATCAAAAACAACATTTTGAGGAAAATTTTTTCAAAATTTGATTATTTTAAATACTTTTAATAATAAATTTTTAATAAATTAAATTAAATTAAATAAAATTAAATAATAAATTTTTAGATACTTGGTAAATTCTTTTTCCAATTTTTAAGTAAATCGACCGATCTTTGCAGAACACGTTAGATACTTATTTTTTATTTCAATTTTTCAAGTAAATCGACCGATCTTTGCAGAACACGTATTTTGAGTGGAGGTTGAAGAGGAGTTGTAAAATTGAAATTTTTTTTTCAAATCTCTTATTATTGTTGAATACAAAGCTGATCAAATGAGCCGGTGTGACAAAGATAGTAATGAAGAAATATGCACTGACAGATTATCGGACTTTAATTTTAAAAATCGTTTACTTTTGGGATTTCGTAAAAATATTTTTTTGTTAAATAATCATACAGTATATAATAAACTATAAAATAAAAAAAAAAGTTTCGTTCATAAAACCAAAGTAGTTGTTGAAGTACTGCGATTTTTCTGATTAACTAAACTTT
>CM063501.1:53331892-53396892 GCA_032207245.1 Pardosa pseudoannulata | reverse complement strand
TATATATATACATATACATATATATATATACATATATATACATACATACATATATATATATATATATATATATATATATATATATATATATATATATATATATATATATATATATAATGTGTGTGTGTCTCTCTCTGTGAGGGTAATATATCAAAATATTAAAAACCTCCTACCATTCTAATTCCTGAAAATCTTTTTCCCAGCCTCTAAATGTTTTAATCAAACGAGCGTTCTCGACTTAAAATTCTTTCGATCTATTTCCCAAAGCTTTCTATCCTATAGGTGTAAATTTTCTGTCTATTCAACACGTTTCCCAGCTGTCGTCATCAAATGGCTCCGCGTTTTTCCTGATCTTATACTTAAATTCGCTGAGCAAGTGGGGAAATTCTTTCTGTTTTTGCTCTTGGGTGCACCTCTGTTAGAGCAGAGTGATTTTTGTGTCTTTCCTTTGTGTGTCGTTGACTAGTAAAGATGTCCGTTTTAGCAGTTCTGAAATAAAGTTCTAATTAGACTTGAGCTGTTCTCTTCAATGCCGCCCGACTGCATTACTGTTAGCTGGTTTAGTTTTCTTCTTGAGCAGTACCTCGGGCATCTAAACACAATAGGGTCTACATAATTATTGTGACTAGAGGAAATAATTATTAATTATATATAGTAATTTCAATTGTTTAATAACACGTGAATAACACAAGATATTTCAATAATTATTAATGTATGCAGGGTAATTTTAGCAATATTCAACACAGTTTGAATAAAAAAGATCTCTTTACAAATTGCATGAATTATTTTCATTTACAAACCTGTGATTTGCAACACCTATGACAGATTACAGATACCTATTAAAGTCTAAATCTTAAAAAATTGCATACAAGTGATAAAATGTCCTAGTGAATACACCATTAGAGGAAAATGGTGACGATAGAGCCATATTAATAACGTTAAAACATGCAAATGCTTATTAAATCTTGCATAACTTTTCAAATAATTCTTTCTGTTTGCATTAGCTATTGAAAGGGTATTTTACAAAATAAATGGGATTCATTTTTGGTATTTTGTTTTTCATATTAATATTTCATTTCGAGAATAAGAAAGATCATTTGAAATATAGGTGACGTTGCTTGGTATACATCAATTGAGAGTAACTGCAAAATTATGTTGTTTACAAATCAAGTAAGCCGATTCATGAGAACTATTAGGCCATTTCAGATGTTTGTTTTTCGGTGTTTTTGATCTGTTATACGTATTATGCTCATTACCACTTCTTTTTAAAAGCAGAAAAAAGTTGATTAGCAGTTAGAGTGTACGTTAGAAATATATAAACTATATCATTGCATGAGAAAAGAGATAAATCAGAAGATAACTGTTTGTTGATTTCAAAGGCTAAATTCAATAGAAGGTATTTGAAAAGTGACCTAATATTGCATTTATTATTTAATGGATAATTTCTAATCAAGATATTTTAAATTACATGCACATATGTCGGCAATCAAATCAATAATTCAAAAACATGTCAGAATATCTACATAATCGGATAGAAACACTTCCGCCCTATCAATCTCCAATGAGATGTTTTAAGGAAAAATACTCTTTAAAAAGGGAAAACAACAATTACTTTATAAATATATTAAGTGGTTGTAATAAGGATGAGCAAGTGTTCCGCTTCTGACAAATTAAGTTGCATTACTGCTTCCTATTCAAACAGGTCTTTTGGCATTCAGTGATAACACACGTGCCTCTCTTTTGCATTTTTACATGTTTTATTAACTCTAAAACCAAAATAACAAAACTATGTGACCCGATGCAGCTATAATTAAAGAAGTCTAGTGTTTAACCTTTTCACTTTTTTAGACAAGTCAGCACTTGTATTCATTATTTAAATGCTTACGTGCTGAACATTCATGAAATTATTTTGAATTAAGATACTTAAAAACTTCTACCTATACTAGCATATAGCCTGTCATATTATGGGATCAGTAAAATTTCATTTTTCTAGAATTGTAAAGTACCGTATGAGGCAGATAAAAATTGTTTGTTTTTTGGCCGAGAATTATCTGGAACAAGCTCAATAATTTCTTTATCTTCATACTTCTGTAAAGTTTCCCGATTCTGTGAATGCAGTCTAGAATATCGTTGAATTAATTTCGAAGGGTAATTCAAAGTTTTCTTGGCTACGTCGAAATTATCGTTATAGTATGGACAGCAGAGTTTTTAATATTGACAGAGAATATTTGGCAGTATATATGAAAAATGTTCAAAATTTAGCGAATACATTGCAAACCGTGTGGTTATGTATAAAAACAAACACACAAACACACAAACTTCTTAATTTTTAAAGATATATAACTTAAACGTTAGATATTTATTAGTCAATGAAATAGACTAATAGAATTTTTTAAAAGAATTAATACCGGTGATGACATTTTCATTGGAACAAAAATAATCGATGATGAAATTTAAAATGATTACATATGTACCTAATCTATTATTTAAAACAAATATAAAAGAAAATTATTTATGTAATATCTAAGTTCAGTGATAAAAAGTATGAGAAAAATGCAGACGCTATTTAAATAATTTAAAATAAGAAAGGATGAAAGGAGATGGTTAAAGAATAAAGTCATAATGCTAAAATAAATGTTATTTTTTTCTATTTATTATGGGATAAATTGAAGAATTTAATTACCTGCTCTTAACCAAAGAAAATAGGGTTTGAAATAGAGGCATTAAGCGCTCAAAATGGGGGGAAGGAGAAGATTTCGAACTTTTAAAGACGACAGTAATTTTTGCTGTTATATGAAGCCTATTTATACCAATTTATTTTAGAATCGTATTAATAGTGTAGGATAAGATAAACTTTACTCTCTTTTAATTTTTCTAACCCTCACTCATCCAGAATCCAATATTGATACCTCTATTCGTTCCAGGTCGAACCGCTTCATAAATTCAAGGACAGACTGGCAGAGAACATAGACTATTATTTTATAGGGGTTCTCATTTACAAAGCATTCTTAAATAAGAATGTCAATAAATTACTTCTATTCAGATTTAGTAGCATTTAGATTATTATTCTGATTTTTGTCTACCAATATATGTTACCTAGTATTTCAACCTTACTACGAAACGATCAATAGTTTGGAGAGTACACAAATGCAGGAGATAACTTAAGCTATTATTATATAGGGAATAATAATTTGAAAATTAAAAAAAAAGAAGATTTTCCTGTATTTTTGATATGTTCCATTTTTGGAACATTAGCGTTTCGAGTTGAATTTTTTCCCTAGAAAGATCATTTTTAAACCTCGATTATTTTTTCCAGTAGTTTTTTCTTTAATAGCTTTTATTCAGCAATTAATTTGTTTCATATTAAATCACATCATTACAATTTATATACATACGTTAAAGCGTTTATTGCAAGACTTTGCATTGGTAATGGCCAAACGGGGAAACAAAGTACTGATGATGAAATCTTATTTTGCTCTCAAACATTTTTTAGTTGTATTTGTTATGTAAACCATACTTTTTTAATCGTTGACATAATATACTGTTAATCCAACAATTTTAATTGTTTCTGTAGATCACTGCGAAATCTTGAATGAATTTTCTAATAGTTTACTTTTTAGAAGATAGTAGATTGATACTTGCTATTAGAAGTCCAAATGCGTCATTTTGATTTCGTACTGATGATGAACTCTTATTCGGATCTCAAAACATTTTTTAGTTGTATTTTTTATGTAAACCATACTTCTTCCTTTAATCGTTGACATTATATACTGTTAATCCAACAATTTTTATTGTTTCCGTAGATCACTGTGAGATCTTGAATGAATTTTCTAATAGTTTACTTTTTAGAGATAGTAGATTGATACTTGTTATTAGAAGTCCAAATGCGTCATTTTGATTTCGTACTGATGATGAACTCTTATTCGGATCTCAAAACATTTTTTAGTTGTATTTGTTATGTAAACCATACTTCTTCCTTTAATCGTTGACATTATATACTGTTAATCCAACATTTTTAAGTGTTTCCGTAGATCACTGCGAGATCTTGAATGAATTTTCTTATAGTTTACTTTTTAGAAGATAGTAGATTGATACATGTTATTAGAAGACCAAATGCGTCATTTTGATTTCGTACTGATGATGAACTCTTATTCGGATCTCAAAACATTTTTTAGTTGTATTTGTTATGTAAACCATACTTCTTCCTTTAATCGTTGACATTATATACTGTTAATCCAACAATTTTAATTGTTTCCGTAGATCACGGTGAGATCTTGAATGAATTTTCTAATAGTTTACTTTTTAGAAGATAGTAGATTGATACTTGCTATTAGAAGTCCAAATGCGTCATTTTGATTTCGTACTGATGATGAACTCTTATTCGAATCTCAAAACATTTTTTAGTTGTATTTTTTATGTAAACCATACTTTTCACTTTAATCATTGACATTACATACTGTTAATCCAACCATTTGAAGTGTTTCAGTAGATCACTGCGAAATCTTGAATGAAGTTTCTAATAGTTTATTTTTCAGAAGATAGTAGATTGTTACTTGTTATTAGAAGTCCAAATGCGTCATTTTGATTTCGTATTACTCACAGTGGTGTCCAGATATCAATTACTGAAATATTTATAGCTTCCCTAGATGTATTTTACTAACCTTTTTTAATTTCTTAGTTTGGGTTTGCAATTTGCAGGACATTTTCACATCCCATTATTTCACTACATTTCTTGATAATATAAGATTGTAATGAGACCATCTTGAAGTGGCTTACATTTGAATACCATTTAGGAATCTAGTTTCTTTATGCCTGTAACATTTATGTTATTGTAAACAGTGCTGTTATCGTTCTACGTATATATGTAAACGGGTACATCTAAGAGACAAATACAACAAGTACAACTCTTTTAACACGTGTGAGGGTACATTTCGCAGCGGATTTGTACAGGGAGCGGGCGTTTTGCCCGTAAGTTTAGTTATTCAGTTAAATCTCAATTGATCGAAAATTATTTAATTTTTTAACCAACTTTTCGTATTTTATATTGAATTGTATAAACAAATATATAAATAGACAAATATATATATATATAATATATATATATATATATATATATATATATATATATATATATATATATATATATATATATATATATATATATATATACATATGATATCATTTTTGGAAAGATAACTAAAAAGTTAATTTTAAATCTAAATTGATTTTTTAATCAACATTCCCGTTCTGTGTTTCCGCAACGACTGATGTAAAAACTAGTTTTTATTTATCTAAATTTTTAAAGAATCTACGTAGTAGACAAGAACATTCGGCTTCGTTTTCCTGTATATACCGTTATTTTTGTGCCCACAAACAAACCATGTTGTGATCTTGAATGAAGTTTCTAATAGTTTACTTTTTAGAATATAGTAGGTTGTTACTTGTTATTAGAAATCCAAATGCGTCATTTTGATTTCATGTTACTCACAGTGGTATCGATAGATCAATAATTGAAATATTTAGAGCTTCTCTAGATGCATTTTACCACCCTTTTTTAAATTCTTAGTTTGTGTTTGTAATTTCCAGGAGATTTGCCCATCCCATTATCTACGTATATTTCTTGATAATATGAGATTGTAATGATACCATCTTGCAGTCGTTTACATTTGAATACCTTTTTAGGAATCTAGAATCTAGTTGTTTTATACCTGTAACAGTCAATATATTCAACGTATATATGTAATATGTAAACGGGTACATCTAAGAGAAAAATGAATTTTAATCGGTCTTTTATAGCAATCAAATTTCGGTTTTAGGGACCAATAACCAGTGGAACTTTTATGAGTTGTTCCTGCTGCTTTTATATCTTTTTCGGCTAAATGATAAATAAAAATATTAGACCTAAAAAACTTGTAGAAGTATACATCATGCATAAATTATTCCAGAAAAATTAATAATATGTCATTTACAACTCTTTTAACGCATTGTGTGCAGGTACATTTCTCAGCGGAATCGTACGGGGAGCGGGATTTTTGAGCGTAAATTTAGTTATACAGTTAAATCTCAATAGATCGAAAATTATTTAATTTTTTAATAAACTTTTCGTATTTTATATTGAAATATATAAACAAATATATAAATAGACAAATATGCAAAATATTTTTAATTAACTTTCCCGTTCTTTTGTTCCCCATCGATTAATGTAAAAACTAGTTTTTATTTGTCTAAATTTTTCCTGATTGGTTTGGTTTGCAGCGCTACGGTCTACTGATTTGCACACGTGAGGTAATGAGACAGGGATCTACTGCTTTAAGCCGATTCCGAACGGCTACAAACATCCATGCCATAGTAGGATTCGAACCCACGAACTCCGGTACCGATGATCAGAGCCCTAACCAATCGGCCAGCTTTCGGCCTAAATTTTTCCTGAATGTATGTAGTAGACATGAACATTTGGCTTCGTTTTTTTGTATATACCGTTATGTTTGTACTCACAAAGAAACCATGTTGTTACACTAACCTAGGGATGGACAAACTGTTTTGACCTCTGGCCAAAAATCGAAAGAAAATAAGTTTGGCGGGCCAAGATAAATTTTTCTAAAATTTTAAAAACAATATACAAGTACCTAACGGTTTAAATACGTTAATGATATAAATGAAATTGCGATTTCATTTTTAAAAGTTCCTCATACTGAGGTTCGAAGTGAGATGTACTGATTTTAAGGAACGATGCTAAATGTCAGTCTATTTCTGAAATTATTCTTTCTAAGGTTCAAAGTTGAAAACACTTGTTCACATATAAGAATTTCCATCCATTCCACAGTGGGATTCGAACCCACGAACTCCGGTACCGAAAGCCAGCAGCTAACCAATCGGCCATCTTTCGGCCTCGCATATAAGAAGCAAATATACCACTGATCTTCTGGGCGTGAGATAATAAATTTGGGATTTAATATTTCAGCAAAGTAGAAAAGGAGATGGCTGTATAATGTATAAATATATATTTCTTTTAATTTGTCTCAGACCGGCAACGTAAAATTCTATCCGCGAGCTGGATAAAATCTTCCGGTGGGCCGTAGTTTGGCTATCCCTGCACTAATCCGTACGTGACCGGCGCTCAAGTATCAATCGTCAGAAGTTTTTTTGCAGGTAAATGGATTTCTGTATTTTTTCTGTAGTATTTGTTCATTTTGTATTTTATTAAAGATTTCTTCATAAAACAAAACTAAATATTTTTATAAAGTTAGACTCTGATAAAGGATAAAGAACAATTTGCTACATTTAGTGTTTATTTGAATTTTTAAAGAGATTTTTGTCCTAAATGCAAATCTATAGGATTTTCTAAAACATATTCCGTTGTTTTTGTCTATTATTTTGATAAATTAAATATCAGAAGTAAACACAACTTATTAGCATATGAAAGTTGCTCATCTTAAAAAGTAACTAAATTCTAAAAAATGAAAAAAAGATCAATTATTTTATTATTCTGAAATGTAGATCTGAGGAAAATAAAATAAAGAACTAACCTTCACACAGATTTGAAAATTGTAATTTCTATGTTCTTGTTTCTGAGTTCAATTAATTAGAGGAATTATTGGATAAAATATTAATTTAAATATGGCTATTTTAATTTAAATTTAAAATAATTTAAATTGGTTTAAAAAGATGAAATATGATTTCACCTCAGTAACAAACATAAAGAATATTTTATACTTCCCAATAATTTATACAATAAATAAATGCAATTAATTATAAAATATGCATTTAAATTACTGTTTATTATTACTACATTCAGAGAGTATAAAATGCAGAATTACAGTAAACCATAAAACGCAATAATTTAATTTGTTATTTAAAACTAATAATTGAAATTCTTTTCTAGGTAACATGAGATATCGATATTTTCTAAAAACTGACAACAAACTTTCTATTTTAAGCAGTAGCGGCATTAGAGCATAAACATTTAACATAAATATCTCGCCGGTACACATTATTGTTTCCTGACCTATTTGTGAAGTTTACTGATTCACGATTCTCATTAGAATAATTAATTATAACCGTTCTTTCCATACGTGAATAATGATTATTTGTCGTTTAAATAAAGTCTAACCATTATTTTCTCCCCCACTTCCTTGAGTACGGAATCTCTAAATTTTAGAAATACTCTTTGAAATCGCCGACTGCTTATTCAGATCGGAAGTGGTGTGTTTTGAATGAATAATGCATAGAAATACCTGGCATTCAAAATTAAGTGAATTTTCAAATATGGTTGATTATCTTCAGAATTACTGGACAGACTTTAATGAATTTGATTTGTACATAGGTTGATAATTGACCAGCTAGTTCTCTAGACCCCAGTCCTATACAGCTGAAAATTTCATATTATAAAGTCTTAAAATCCCCTTTTGGAAGATGTTTGTGGAAAACACTTTTAAAATCGCCCAATTTCATAAAATTCTGAAAGAAGGACATAAGCAGCATTGTGAAATGATATGCATAGATAATTAAAAACAAAGGTTGCTATTTTAATTCATTAAAACAGTTTGAAACCCTTGTTGTATAAATTTTGCGATTCATGACTTTTACATATAAGAATAAGCTTGAAAAAGCACGAAGTCAGAATAAAAAATATTGAAGATTTTTTGAAGTTTTAGGAAAATAATCAAAGTTCCAACAACACTATTTATTTCACAATATCATAAAAGATTGAAATTGAAAATAAATAAAAAGCTATGATAGTTCTAACAATTAAGCAATTTCAATCAAAGACTCAACAGTGTTACATTATTTCGGAATCAATATTCAAGTATGGAATGAAGAAAATAAATGTACTAAAATAAAGATGTACTAAAATAAGTTTGATAAAGTTTCAAAAAGTTTGAAAAAAGATAATTTAGTGGAAGTATTATGGATGGTCACCTGCAACAATCAATATTCAAGTATGGAATAAAGAAAATAAAGTAAAGATGTACTAAAATAAGTTTGAAAAAGTTTCAAAATGTTTGAAAAAAGATAATTTAGTGGGAGTATTATGGATGGTCACCTGCAACAACCAATGAATGGATGTCCACCACCAACTCTGTTAATGTTAGTGTGAAAAGAAAAAATAAGAACCAATATGAAAATAGAGTTTTGTACTAATTCTTAATTAATTTCTTCTAGGCAAAAACTACAAATCAATGATTTTTTAAAGCTTTTCTAATTTCAAAATTGGTTTCACGGTTGCCAGTGGGAAATCTTAGCTATATAGAATGTTTAGGATGATCTGAAGGAAGGCGATTGCAGCTCTCAATTCCCTTACGAAAACCTACCAGGCACCATAAAAACACGCCTGAAAGGGTGAGACAATTAGTCTGAAAAGCTCGCACATTGCCTCATTTCTTGTGTGAAATAATGGTATAAGGACTACATGTAAGTAAGGAGAGACCATACCCCCTATTTACCCTTTTTTTAATTTGTTCTAATGTTTAGCCTTTCAACTACGATCAGTGTCACGCCCGATCATAAGTTTGAAATATAACTGAAGAATTATTGTATTTGCATTATACCTATCTATGATTTCATTAAGATCAAGTTTCATTAGGAGTAATTTTGGAGATAATTGACCCAAGCTGAAAATTCCCTTAATTTTGAACACCAGTGTAAATATTGATGAAATAAGATAAAGATGTCTGATACTTTTGATTAGTCAAGAAGTTATAAATTTTTTAATATGGAATCTGTTTACATACGTTACATATTTTTGGATTTTATATTAACTGATATTAAATGAAAACTTTATGAATGCATTATATAACAAACTAAAGCTGAAAAACCCTAACTATTGAAAAGTAAATAACGCAGTTATAAAGACAAATGAAGCAAAAGGAATTTTTAATGTAAAATATAAAATTTATTTTATCCTATGTCGTTTTCTCTTGTCAAGTTCTAGTTTATTCGCCGTAACTGAATTCTTATGTCAGAATCTACAATTAATCTGCTTCTGTATTTAGTTTAGGTAACTTTGTAGAGTATAAACCATTTTTAAACAAAAAAAGTAATAACATCAAACTGTCTTATATTCTAATATGCCAATTTAGTGTGGTGATCATACTAAAATTTATTTAGTAAAGTTTTATTCTTACTTTATATTTTACACAATATACCATAAAACTTTCAATGAAACAGAAGAGTTATTCGAAACACCAGATGTAATCTGCAATCTTAACTTTTTTAGCACTAATGGTCTGGTAATAATAGCACCTTTACTATTTTAAGTTTCTATTTTTCTACCACTCACTCAGAATCATGAAAGCACTCATTCAACCTTTAGTCGTCACAGAGCATGGATGTTCCTGGCCACAAATATATTTTATGTTTTCTGTACCTAAACTTTCTATTCTCTTGATTTTTGTGCTATGAACTCACGAATACACCCTACTCTATCTTTCTTTCCTATTTTAGCTATTTATTTTACGTTCGTTGCCATCTTTATGCTTACCGTTAGAAATATCTGGATTAGATTGTTAGGTCATAGAGTACGGATGTCCCTGGCCACAAATGTATTTCGTGTTTTCTATCCGAAAACTTTCTACTCTCTAGATTTTTGTGTTATGAACTCACGAATCCACCCTACTATATCTTTTTTCTTCTTTTAGTGGTTTATTTTACGTTATTTGTCATCTTTATGCTTACTGTAAGAAATCTCTGGATTAGAGAGCTTGGTCCATAGAATCCAGTTGCACTATTGCCTCTTAGGTTTGTAAGCAGCTAAACTATGTAAGCAGCACACATTCTACGTATATGTTTACAACAAGCTAAAAATTGTTTATACCGTGGGTGATATATTATTAATCTCATAGCATTAAATTTTAAAAAATATAGACTAAAAATATATACGAACAATACAGAAGGAAATTATTAATTCCAGAAATTTGTTATTTGAATCCAAAAGAATAGCTAGCATAAAACTATCCTTATATCATTCCAATCTACAATAACTTTTTACACTAAAATACTCTAGGTCTATTGTTCAAAGATATTAATGGGGAATTTTTACAATGGTTTAAAAGCTACTCCTTATAACATTTGTAAAGGCCTCCAAGCAGAACATTTAAATTTTTGGACGTGACTATGTGCTTGTATTTAAAGTGAACTCATAATCTATAATGCTACATAAAAGTTACAAAAAATTGGAGTATATTTTATAGTCAGGTAAATGAAGAAATTATTTATGTGCTTCAATCGGGGTTATATTTTATTATCCACTGATAGTCCCAGATATCTATAATTGTAAAAATATACGATAGCCATATAAAGAAGAATAATAGTATCAGTTTACCATTTTTCAAAAATATCAAGATAATCAAAAAAAGTAAGACCTGATATCATTACTTTGATTAATTATTAAATTAGGCAGCTTTTAAGAAATTCCAGCTAGATTTCTTAGGAATAACGTACAAACTGACTGAATGATGCCTATATATTGAGGAGTCAACCAGAGCCTTCAAATCTTTCAGCTTATTACCAAAGAATGCCGTTGAATAGAATAGCATTGTGACATTATATTCAACTTTTATTACACGTTGAATGACACTGTTGTAATCACCTTTATGTTTTTAAGCACTTTTGAAATTGCCTCTTAATTAATTTGTTTTAAAAAGCACAAAAGCTTTTTGTATATGTATCAAGTGCGTTTGCCGTAGCTAAATATGATGAAACGAATAATTTATAAGCATCTTATTTACACAAGAAGGGAACATCTCACCTTGAAAGTAAAATATAAATTCCTATTAGAGCTGGGAATTCCCAGTCAAGTTAGTTGTTCTGAAAAGAAAAAAAATCTACCTTCCTTATCTTAGCATTGAAACTCGTAGGCCGCAAGCAATCAACAGTATCCTAAAATGTTTTATGGGAGTGTTCATCTAAACTCTGCGTTCGATACATTGATACTTTTATTTCTTAACTGATAAAATGTGAGCATTGCCTTTTTTAAGTTTAAACTGGAAGAATTAAATTTAATTTCAACAGCTGTAGTAATAAATTGATATATTATTATTCTTGAAAATTGATTGTTACTTGATTTAGTATCTATCTTTAATAATTGAGAAAAATGTATCTAAAAAAGACGAAAAGATTTGAATAAAATATAGAAATATTTATGGTATTGTTTAGGTCAATTTTAAGTTTATATATTAGGTTTTTAGACGTTTATATTTTAGAGGTATTTTAAGTTTTATAAAGGAGTGAAATTTGTAAACTAAATATGTTGCTATCCACTTAAAACAAATAAACACAAATAGCTGAAACGTCCAAAAACATATACCCTATATACTCATGTATGATGCGCAAGCTTATATAAAACGCACCCTGATTTTCATGAGAAAAAAGTACAAAAAATTTGTTTTGAGTACATTGCGCACATAAAGGTTGATACACAAGGTACTTGAATACCGATTATTACTTGATTTAGTATCTAGCTTTAATAATTGAGAATGAAGAAAAAAAGATTTGAATAAAATATAGAAACATTTATGATATTATTTAGGTCAATTTTAAGTTTATATATTAAGATTTTAGAAGTTTATATTTTAGAGGTATTTTAAGTTTTATAAGGGAGTGAAATTTGTTAACTAAATACGTTGTAATCCACTTAAAACAAATAAACACAAGTAACTTAAGCCTCCAAAAATATATACCGCATATACTCATGTATAACGCGCAAGCGTGTATAAAATGTACCCTGAGTTTTACGAGAAAAAAGTACAAAAAATTTTGTCTCGTGTACATTGCGCACCAAAAGTCTGATACACAAGGAACTTATTAGATTGTAAGACAGTTGCTATGTCGACACAGTAAATCAAGCTGCAGCGTTCTTTTAATGCTGTTTTAAAGATGACTTCATTTGTACTGAGATCCCTCACGATTGCTCTCGGTCGTCATTCCTTATTGGAGGGGATACCTATACTATGAGGTGAAGTTGGAAATATTAAAATTGAAGATCTCGCACATCTCCCCATTTTTAGGAGGTGTTATTTGACGGACTGTATATATCTTCATGATCTAGGTTTGTTCTCCAGTTATACTATCGCATATAGGTGGATAGAGTCCAAAATGTAACAAATAATGGGAACTCTTATTGGAGTAAAAAATTCTGCTTATAAAGTTAATAGTTATTGCTGAACAAAATAATTACAATGTTAAAGATGCATAGATACAAAAATATTTTTGTTCAGTAAAATTTTACATTTTTATATTTTCATAAAATGAATTTCTTTATTGAAATGTATATAGGATGATTACAGGAAGCAGCAAATATGTTACTTTTTGTATAACGAGGGCCAAGATTTTCTCCCTAAACTTTTGATTTGCGTTATGTACGAGTAAATGAGATAACTATTACCTGATTTTAATTGTTTAGAAAACTGTTAAATTTATAGCCATATATAACATATTTTTTATTATAATATTCCTTAAATGATTGTCCTTAATCATATGTATAGCGAGTGATTGCGTTAAGCAATAAAAGTTTTCGTTATATAACACACGTTTAGATTTTTGCCTTAAATTTTTCATAAAAAAAGTATTCCCTTTACAATAGTCAATATGGAAATTATTTCCCAATTTTACTTGTTTTAAAAGACTGTTAAATTTATAGTTAGATATTATTCATTTAAAATGTATTACCACACAATATTTTAAGTTTCTAGCCTTTTACTTTGTAATCAGATTGTAGTTTAAATTATATATTCTTGAACAATACAATTCGATATTCGATTTTAACTACGAAATTAATAATTAGATATATTCAATAGTCAAATCCATCTTTCAACGAAACAAAAAAATTTGAGACATAAATCGAGTTAATCACTTTTTACTATATTCATGATCTTTCTTAACACGTAGTCAATAATCCTGTCTCTCAATCACACTAAAAAAATGCATTCTGAAATTAAGTTTCAAAGGCCTTTTGTTCTCCAGTAACCCAACCCCTTTTACCGAATTTTCGAAACAAAAGAAAATCCTTTTTAGTTCGAGATCATCCTAGTTCATACCATTTCGCTGAAGGAGACATTTTGAGGGTGGTGGATATATAATGGGCTTGGTTTTGTTTCTCACTTCGGTGTCCTTGGCACCCGAATGTCCTTGATCAAGGCTCGAAATCAGGACAGCCTTGGTGAGGACTTAGGCTTGCCCGGCTATTTGTTATTTGCACTTCGAACAAAGAAATCGAAAAGCGATTTCTCTGTTCGTATCATCCGAGCTTTAAAACGGATCCTCATTAAAATCACATCCTCTGAAAGCGATAGCGCCTGGCATCAATCAGAAATTATCACTCACAATTGTTGCAAACAGGATGCTGTTTATCAATTCTCACCAATCCATATTGTTGGGGGAGAGAGGAGAGGGGTTATCACCTCTACTATCGGTCATTCATTACTCCAAGGTGCGGGAGTCAGTAATGTTGGGTGTGGTGTGAATGTCTACTCCCACACAATTTAGTTTCTCAGCTAGTATGCTAATTCTGGAAGTAATTATCATTCGATTGGATTCGGTCTTTGTAATTATCAACTGAACAAATTCTAGTATATGAATTTTTCTCATTGGTTAATGTCGTTGTTATCGTCGGTTATTTCCTAAAAAGGTCAATGCTGTGTCAAGTTTCCGTTGAAGGAAAATCACGATAGCCCAAAAGAAAGCACATAAAATGTATACGCATTTCCATGAGAATTGATAATATTACTTTTAAATCACCAAATGGATCTTGGAAAAACACTGCAAAAAAGTTCCAGCAGGAATTTAGCATTCATAAATATAAAACATTTAGAGTTCTAGCATTGACTTTAGGTCCAATACTTTAATTTATACCTTTCACACTCATGAATAACTCTAATTTAGCCACTGATTGTCAATGAATTTTCATGGAGGATACGTGAAATGTATCTTTAATAATTTGTTTTTTAATAAATTTCCTTTTTCAATAATAGAGTAAACGGTATGGAAAACCTAATAATTCTTAAACTAGTATCTTCTGAAGGCTATTGAAGTCAAACAGTAGTTTGTATAAAGATAATCATTGTTCAAAAAGTATTCGCTTGTTGTATTGATCAAAAATTTCACATCAATTTCTTGTGTTCCTTGTATCTTTGATTTTTCTTTAGTTGTAGAATTGAGAAAAGCTTTCTTGGTATTCCTTTGAGAGACTAATTTATTAGATATGAAAACAATATAAAATGACAGCAAAAAAAAAAAAAAAAACGCAGACCTCTTCAAGAATCCGCCCTGACAGAATCGCACTACTAAAAACAGTTCTTTATGACATGAATTGTCAACAAAAATTCAGGTATTTGTAGAGGGTAAGGACTGCAGGAAATAGAGGTAATTTTAACAGTATTTTTTGTCAATAAGTGAACGGACATTTCGGTCTGATATATGAGTATTTATCTCTGAACGTTAGAAGCTGAAAATTCCTACAAATCTTGCCTTCTGCTTCGACTGTCTAAGAGTCAGAACTTTATTTTGTATTTATCGAACGTTGTTACCATTGTTACGTCTGCAAGGCAACCATTTAAAATATATTTTAAAGGAAGGAGAATACAAGTATTACTTATGGTTGCGAATCAAAACTTAAAGTTACAATGAGTCACATTGACTTTTTTTTTATCTTTTAGCAGCTCATTATTTTAATTACAAAAGTATCCGAAAGGTAAACATAGCAATCTATTGTTATACAGACCATTTCTCTTAGCTTCTAGTATTATGGAATCTGTATACCATTTTATTTAATTGACCTTTAATCCTAAAAATTTTGTATAGTAACTATCATTGTTGCCCTCTCATGTCCTTCATTCTAATCTTTAGGTGCCATCATTGGAATGGGTTGTGAATTGTCCATTTTTATCCATATCGTTTGCTTTATTGTAATTTGCTAACTTTTGGGACATGTCTTACATGCCCAGAGAAATAAAAAAAAATATTTTCCTCATTTTAAATTGGAAGTTTCTGTTAGACTGTGATAAACGTTAAAAATCGTTTTCATAAATTATTAAATTGCAATTATAAAATTAGTATGCATATATTCATTCAAAATTAACTAAATTAATCACATGAATAAATTTTTTAAAAAATCTCATGATTATTTCTCAAATGATGATTATATAAGTGAACATTTTGTTATTTTTTTAAATTAATGCAAGAGGAAAAGTTTAAAAATATTCATTATGCATTAATACTCAATTTAATTTTCAATTTTTGACTTATTATTACTCCAAATAAACTTTGAACACCTTTGGGTATTATTTGTGGATATATAGAATAATTATGTCATAGAAAATATCTATATGTTTGTATGTATACACACACACATACACACATATATTATTTTATATATATATATATATATATACATACATACAATATATATATAGAGAGAGACATATATATATATATATATATATATATATATATATATATATATATAATATTTCATATACACATGTATATACATGCACAGACACACACACACACTCTTTCTCTCTCACACACACACACACACACACACACACACACATATATATATATATATATATATATATATATATATATTATATATATATAAAATATATATATATATATATATATATATATATATATTCAATACAACTTTAGGGTTTTATCAATGAAAAAAAATTAAAACAGCAGGAAAATGCGCCAGTATGTTTTATCTTATTTTATACCCAGCATAGATAAATACACCATTTTATCTTTGTATTATTGTATTCGGTATTATCTTTTAAATCATCCATAAGACGTAGCACATTTTGTATGATTTACTGCCCTTTATACACATTTTCCGAGAAAAGTATTAAACACTCTGACATTTTCTGTGTTCCAAAGCTATTCTAAGTGTTAAAAGAATGATGTATATGGGAGTGGCTATTATTTAACAGGGTAATTGAGAAACCAAGCATCCTATGAGAACATAAAAGCTGTACATATCTCTACAGAAACTGAGTTAAATTATGTTCAAAAGAATGTATTTTGAGTGAGAGTTGTAGTACTTAACGAAGAGGGTGTGACAGGAAGTTTTCAGTAATAGACATGTTTTAATAATTTGAAATAATTCTAGATAATATATGAATGTATTTCAGTAATTATGAGTCCTTCACTCCTAGCATATAACATAGAATAATATATGTCGGTAAACTTTGGATACGTTTTATCAGATTCATCGTTTTCTCCCTTTGTCAACAACATATTAAGTAATTATAGTATTTCCGCATGGAAACTAAAGTGTTTGTGTAAGCGATGACAGCTGATTCTGAACTTATGAACTGGGAAGTGCTTTATGTGTAATTTATTATATTTCCTCTAATGTATAAACGATGATAATTAATATTGAAATGTGCATACTCATTATCTTTTAAAGATTCGAGCAGTCTTTTGGCATTATGCTAAGAAATGTTATGAAAGCATGCTTTTCTGTACAACAGTGGCTATTGGTAAAATCTGATGTAATTTCGCCTGTAAACTGTGTATGAATAACATAATATTTTGTTTAATGAAAAACAAATGTATAATTTTTTATAAAATTATGCATGTTTTAAAAGAAAATAAACACACTAGTTACAATTTCTCATATTTTAAGAAAAATCTGTAATTTATTTTAAAATTGTACAATCAAAATTTAATTACATGTTACTGTCGAAATGCCTTCCCAAATTGCCTATGGACTTTTAAAAACAGTCTACCCTCTCATTCCATCAACTATCTCATTACAAAACAAGTTAAGTTATCAAACCTATTTTTAAAACTTTTCGAAAGGTAGCAAGTCTACCAAAGTAATAATTTAGTCTTTTGTAACTATTTGTGTTAATTAGCGAAAGCAGAATACAAATTAAGGATTTTTTATGTTCTTAATCACTAAAATATTTAAGGTTAAACTGCAAAGACTTTTGTATTAAGTACTGAAATTGAATAGAAACAGATTCGAGCAGGGTTTTGGCATTATGCTAAGAAATGATATAAAAGCATACTTTTCTGTACAACAGTGGCTATTGGTAAAATCTGATGTTATTTCGCCTGTAAACTGTGTATGAATAACATAATATTTTGATAACATAATACATAACATAATATTTAAATATATACATAATAATATACATAATAATAATAACATAATAACATAATAATAATATACATAATAATAACAATATACACATAATAATAACATATATATACATATATATACATAATAATAACATAATATATAACATAATATTTCATGAAAAACAAAGATATAACTTTTTATAAAATTATGTATTTGTTGCAAGAAAATAAACACATTTGTTACAATTTCTCATATTTTCAGAAAAATCTATAATTTATTTTAAAATTGTATATTCAAAATTTAATTACTTTTTATTGCCGAAATGCCTTCCGAAATTCCCTACGAACGTTTACAAACAGACTACTCTCTCATTACATCAACTATCTGATAAGAATACAAGATAAGTTATCAAACCTAGTTTTAAAACTTTCAAAGGTAGTAAGACTACCTTTGAAGTAATAATTTAGTCTTTTGTAGTAGAGTATTCTTCAATAATGGTTAATGAATATATTAACTAAAGATAATAAAGATTTTGACTAATCGAGCTGTCATAATAATTTCATGTGAACTTGCAGCACACTTTAATTTTTGAGATAAGTTTTCTTTAAGTCCATTGACAGGTTTTTTTTTCTATGAATGTTTGAAGAGGCATGAAGAGGAAAATTCTTCAGAACTCAGAGTAATCTTAACATAGTTTCAAAACTCAAGCAAACGCCTTTTGCAAACATTTGGTCACATATTTTTTAGACTCACAAAATTCGGCTTTTACAGCTAAGTAAACTATGTTGTTGAATAAAGTTTTATTCAAAACATGCGTTACATTGGAATTAAAGCGAATTAGATCTGTTTAAAAAATATTATTATCTGTCTAACCATGAATACAACATAAAAACAAATCATTAAATCAACAGTCTTCTTTCAAAACTAATTTATTTTGGATTTATTCAATATGTTTCGTTAGATTGCATGTTACAAATAGTATATGTATGTAAAAGTGGTAAAATTTTCAAGCTTAAATATTTGTTCCTTTTTAAGTTATTAACTGCTATCTTTTCAAAATTAGATTAATTTAAAATACCCAAAGTTTGCATCTTTTATACAAGAAAAATGTTATTTTTATTCATAGGGTATCTTTTTGGTCTTGAATGAAAACTTGGATTTTAGATGGATGAGTTTTTATAATTAGTATTAAATAAAAACAATAGTAGGGAAGATATTCAATTTTCAACTTTAATATGTTTATAACAGTTCTCTTGAGTACAGAATTCATATATTTTTTTCAAGTTATTTTAAACTAAATTTGTTATGTTTTATACTATAGGCTCAACAATCCACAAATTTCGAACACAGATCACAGACAATTAGGAACGCAGTTGGTTTGCTCGAAATATTTATAAAGTAAGAAAAATTGTTTGATAAACCGTTTGAAGTTGCTTTTTGTAAAAATTATTGAGAAAACAATTATGTTTATTGTTGGAGGATGAATACTAGATAAACATTTTACTTCTAATTTTTAGCAATAATTCATAATTAAGTGAAATGTTAAATTTTCACCCAAATTTTAGGTAATTGAAAATTTATTGTACCTTTAAAAGATATGTTATGCAAAATAATCCGCTAATATTTTTCCCTCTTAATAATATTTTTCTTAAAAATTATTTTCTTATATTTGTTATCGAATCCGTAATTTCTAATTTTATTAAAAAGAAAATATTACAGTCTAGGAATATTTTAAATATACAATTTATAAAAATTTGTAAAAAATGGATAATATATAAAAAATTCAGTTAATTTTTCATTTTAATATAATTAATCATAATAATATTTTAATTTAATATAGGTATATTAAATTAAAATATGTAAAAATTTTAGTATTGGAACATTTCGAACTTTTTAAATTTTTGTTGTTTTGGATTTTGAGACAGATGTAAGTAAAAATTATAAAAGCATACAAAATTGTTTTAATAAAGTAATTCATCTTTAAAAAAAGATTTAAAAATTTCTGTCTAACGAATATTTTTACAGTAATTCTATTAGATATACAAACACATATTACTGTAATAAATTGTGAAAAGCGTTCTTAGGTGCAAATAGCTCATGTAAAATTTACACTTTTTTGTTTACACAAAATATTTTCCTAAATCTATGCCTTACAATTGATGTAATAAATAGAATTACAACGTGCATGAAATAATTCTAATCAGACAGTACTAATTAATATAAAGTTACTTCACTGATGAATGGCATGAAATACGAAGGGCACGATGTTATTTAAACCAAGTTTTCATTCCTGTTTAAAACTTACAAATCTAGAAAAAAAGATATCATGCAGAAAAATTTTCGTTAATTTTTTTGCCTCTTACCACTGATCCCATAATCAAAATTCGAGTATTTGGTTGGCTGATATTTTTTCTGACAAAAACAGATTCAAGAGTACTCACCCACTACTTTTGAACAATAAATAATATCTTCCACATAAGGTTTACCTTATTGTCTTCTAACGGTTCGTTTCTACTATGAAGACTGCCTTATTTAAATATTTGATAATTTAAATTTTACTCAAGAGCATCTTTTTTACCTCTGATTTAACCTTATTGTTTCTTACTTGTCTCCATTAAAATGTACAGCACTTGTATAATTAAATTTTATAAATTTTCTTTGACCTATTTTAGCGTATATACAAAGTTTGAGAAAAGAAAGAGTAATTTTTGAAGACTCACCATGCAATTACCTGTTATTGTGTGGTGTGGATGTTAAGTGTAAACCATTCATCATTTTTGTTTGGTTTCTAAAAGACTAGTGATTGTTAATTTTTATAATTATGATATTATTAATATGAAATAATTTAGATATACGTCATGACAACTGTAACTGATAAATTGTTTGATTTTTTGGTAGAATAATCGTCCCAATAATAATTTATTATCAATACAACGTTTCAGAAAAGAAAGAGTAATATTAAGACTTAGCATACAATGACCTTTTATTGTGTGGCTTGGGTGTTAAGTGAAAACCATTCATCATTTTTGCTTGGTTTCTACAAGCCTGGTGATGGCTAATTTTTAGATATTATAATATTAATAATATGAAATAATTTAGAATACGTAATGACAACTGTAAATTATAAATTGTTTGAATTTTTGGTAGAATAATAGTCCCAATAATAATTTAAAGTCTATACAACGTTTCAGAAAAGAAAGAGTAACATTACGACTCAACATACGACCTTTTATTGTGTGACGTGGATGTTAAGTGAAAACCATTCATCATTTTTTTGGTTTCTACAAGCCTGGTGATGGCTAATTTTTAGATATTATGATATTATTAATAGGAAATAATTTAGAATACTTAATGACAACTGTAACTGATAAATGTTTTCAATTTTTGGTAGAATAATAGTCCCAATAATAATTTAACCTCTACACAACGTTTCAGAAAAGAAAGAGTAATATTAAGACTCAGTATACAATGACCTTTTATTATGTGGCGTGGATGTTAAGTGGGAAACATTCATCATTTTTGTTTGGTTTTTCTACAAGCCTGGTCATTGCTAAATTTTAGATATTATGATATTATTAATATGATATAATTTAGAATACGTAATGACAACTGTAACTGATAAATTGTTTGAATTTTCGGTAGAATACTAGTCCCAATAATAATTTAACGTATATACAACGTTTCAGAAAAGAAAGAGTAATATTAAGACTCAACATGCAATGACCTTTTATTGTGTGGCGTGGATGTTAAGTGAAAACCATTCATCATTTTTGTTTGGTTTCTACAAGCCTGGTGATGGCTAATATTTAGATATTATGATATTATTAATATGAAATAATTTAGAATACTTAATGACAACTGTAACTGATAAATGTTTTCAATTTTTGGTAGAATAATAGTCCCAATAATAATTTAACATCTATACAACGTTTCAGAAAAGAAAGAGTAATATTACGACTCAACATACGACCTTTTATTGTGTGACGTGGATGTTAAGTGGAAACCATCCATCATTTTTGCTTGGTTTCTACAAGTCTGGTGATGGCTAATTTTTAGATAATATGATTTTAATAGGAAATAATTTAGAAATATGTAATGACAACTGTAACTGATAAATTGTTTGAATTTTCGGGAAAGAATAGTCCCAATAATAATTTAATAAATATACAACGTTTCAGAAAAGAAAGAGTAATATTAAGACTCAACATACAATGACCTTTTATTGTGTGGCATGGATGTTAAGTGGAATCCATTCATCATTTTTGTTTGTTTTTTCAGCCTGGTGATTTTTTTTAGATATTATGATATTATTAATATGAAATAATTTAGAATACTTAATGACTACTGTAACTAATAAATTGTTTTCAATTTTTGGTAGAATAATAGTCCCAATAATAATTTAACCTCTACACAACGTTTCAGAAAAGAAAGAGTAATATTAAGACTCAGTATACAATGACCTTTTATTATGTGGCGTGAATGTTAAGTGGGAAACTTTCATCATTTTTGTTTGGTTTCTTCAAGCCTGGTCATCGCTAAATTTTAGATATTATAATATTATTAATATGAAATAATTTAGAATACTTAGTAACAACTGTAACTGATAAATTGTTTGAATTTTCGGTAGAATAGTAGTCCCAATAATAATTTAACGTATATACAACGTTTCAGAAAAGAAAGAGTAATTTTAAGAATCCCCATACAATAACCCTTTATTTTGTGGCATGGATGTTAAGTTTCATCATTCATCATTTTTGTTTGGTTTTTCAGCCTGGTGATTTGTTAAATTTTAAATATTATGACATTATTATCATGAAATGATTCACAACCTCAAAGGCAATTGTAACTGAAATAGTGTTTAAATTTAATTAGAATTAAAGTACCAACATTAAAATAATTTTATACACTAATTTTACATCTCTTTAGTAATCATCTAATTCGTAAATATGAATTAAATACATAGTTCAAACATTAATAACGCTAAGAAATTTTTTCTTAGTCAGCATCGAACAATCTAATCTAAATATAAGACAGCATCACAAGAAATTAGTTTAGTTTTCTTCATCCAAGCAAAGTGTAGGTATTTGGTTGGCTAAAATCGAGTCCAACAATAATCTAAGATAGACTCAACCAGCTGCTTTAACATAGTTAATATTATCAGAGTAAACTTGATCTTTAAGAAAGTCATCTATCTTTATGTTTCTACGATGTAGACCTTGTTCAAAAATCTCCCACTTCGTTTTAATAATTTATGGTTTAACATTATGTATTCAAGATTATCCATCTTTACTTTGGTTTTACTTTGCGGTTATACTTCCGATTGCTGTAAGTCAAAAGTATGAAATTGAAAAAATAAAATATAATAAATAGACACGGACGGTGATTTAAACGTCTCTACAAAGTTGCAGAAAAAGACATGTAGTGTTATCAAAGACTCCCCATAAACTGATTTGTCTTTGTCAGCTGTGAATGTTAAGTGAAATCCATTCATCATTTTTGTTGGTTTCTACCAGATAAAAAGGGTCTGGCGATCTTGAAATTTTTATACTCTGTATCATTGAGGTAAGTTCATTTAGTATGAAATGCTTCACTGTACCCGATGGCATTGTATCGCCTGTTGCTAAATGTTTGAATACCAATAAGGAGGAAATAGCTATTATTGATTCTAGAATTATTTATTTTAGCCCCCTCAATTTACTCCTTTAAAGTGTCTGGCGATCTTGAAATTTTTATAATCTGTATCATTGAAGTAAGTTCATTTAGTATGAAATGCTGCACTGCACCCGATGGCATTGTATCGCCTGTTACTAAATGTTTGAATATCTGTAAGGAGGAGATAGCTGTTATTGGTTCTAGAATTATTTAATCAGCCCAGTAGATTTACTCCTTTAAAGGGTCTGGTGATCTTGAAATTTTTATAATGTGTATCATTGAGGTAAGTTCATTTAGTAAAAAATGCTGCACTGTACTCGATGGCATTGTATCTCCTGTTACTAAATGTTTGAATTCCAATAGGGAGGAAATAGCTATTATTGGTTTAAAAATATTTATTTCAGTCCAGTCACTTTACTCCTTTAAATGGTCTGGCGATGTTGAAATTTTTATACTCTGTATCATTGAGGTAAGTTCATTTAGTATGGAATTCTTCACTGCACCCGATGGCATTGTATCGCCTGTTGCTAAATGTTTGAATACCAATAAGGAGAAAATAGCTATTATTAATTCTAGAATTATTTATTTCAGCCCAGTCGATTTACTATTTTAAAGGGTCTGGCGATCTTGAAATTTTTATACTCTGTATCATTGAGGTAAGTTCATTTAGAATGAAATGCTGCACTGCACCCGATGGCATTGTATCGACTGTTACTAAATGTTTGAATACCAGTAAGGAGGAATAGTTATTACTGATTCTAGAATTATTTGTTTCAGTCCAGTCAATTTACTCTTTTAAAGGTTTGTCAATCTTGGAATTTTTATAATGTGTATGATTGAGGTAAGTTCATTTAGTATGTAATGCTTCACTGCACCCAATGACATTGTATCTCCTGTTACTAAATGTTTGAATACCAATAAGGAGGAAATAGCTATTATTGATTCTAGAATTATTTATTTCAGTCCAGTCACTTTACTCCTTTAAAGCCATTATTTAATGTCACACCTATGAAATACTTTGTTTCAGTTTTATTGTTGCATTAAATAAAACTGTTGTTGTTACTTAACTCCGATGTAGGAAAAGATTACACCAGGTGCAACATACCCCGTCACAATTTGCAACTGGTCCATAGCTAAGGGTAATTTATAGCTTCACTTTGAGCGAAGAACCAGGAGGACTAAAGACTTTAAATGCAAATAAAGGACTCATTAAGTTTTCTATGATGTACACTATTTCATTTTATAAATGTGCTTTTATTTACACATTACACCAGTCCCTTTTTAATATAAGTGAGTATTTAATAGAAATAAAAATAGATAAATATTTAAATGGGTTTATAAGAACTATGCCTAGTAGATACTCATATCACAGGCATTATTCCTTTTACTAGTGTAAGTTTTATAAAAATATAAATAATTAAAAAACAGAAACATATGAAAATCCTTAGTAAGCATTCAATAAGTAAGCTTTGACCAAAAAAATTGTTGAATTTGAAGCTAGGTATAACAAAGTGTTTACAAAAGTCGAAAAATTTAATCGTCATGATATTGTCACGAAGATTCGAATGAACACACCGTTTAACTTAGGAGAAGAATTTATTAAAGCTAAGTAGGAACTCGCAACTTTACAAGATTGGGAAGTTGCCTACAACTAGTGGGTATCAGCTTTTATACCCGAACAGAATATTCGAGAAATAACTAATTTACATATTAAAGAAAAATCTAGAATATTCAAGAACATAAGGAAACAATAAACAACATTTTTAAATTAAAAATCCGTACTTTGGGTAAACTGCCATAGCAAGCATCGAACCCACAATCTTTGGGTCTGGATCGCTTGCTTTGACCATTCGGCTACTGAGCTCATTGACTAAACTTTTTTATGCGGCAATATTAACACTTCATGTTTTGATTTTTTAATATTTGATACTTCATTATATTGAATTCCTTTAAAGGTATAAACTTTTAATAATGAATCATAGTTTTTGAACTGTTAATCTTCCATACTTTATGTAATATAAAATAAAAAAATAGCCTTTTCCTTTAAATTTTTTTTAATTTGTCATTCATATTAAATCTTTATTGTTAATATGGTAATTTTTTATTTACACCTTCAGACTGAAATATGACATAAAATATACAAACATATAATACAGACTGATCGTTTAGAATGAAGTATCTGAAGTTCATTATTTTGAATTCCATTTAAAGGTATAAACTTTTAATAATGAATCACAGTTTTTAAACTGTTAATCTTTTATTCTTTATATAATATAAAATAAAAAATAGTCTTTTTCTTCATAATTTTTTAAATTTGTCATTCATATTAAATCTTTATTGTTAATATTCTTAATATTTATTACTTACACCTGCAGACTAAAATATGATAGACATAAAATATATAAGCATATAATACAGACTGATCTGTTAGAATGAAGTATCTGAAATTAAACTATTCTATAAGAATAGAGTGAAATATAAAAAGGAACAAGAATGTTGTTGAATTTTTTTATCCGAGTAAAATTTCAGGTCAAATGTGTAGTAATCTTTTTAAGTGTTAAAGGCATGTCTCTTTATTTTAAAAGCCTTTCAGCCGTAAGCGTCTATTCAAGTCGTTCTTAAAAGTGGTGTTTAAAGCACCAAACCTATTGTTGAGGAAGCTATTATAGGGATTTTAACCATCCTACACACATAGTTTTTCGATTTCTTTCCTCTGTTTTAGTTATCCCCATACAATCTGTTGTCTTTTAATCTCTGAGATAAAGATTCTCAAAAAGTGAAATAAGCGCTGTTGTACAACTCATTATTTCACCTTTTATGCGTATGATGAGAGGTTGTGGGTGTGTTCCATGTATTTTTTAGGGTATTATGGTGTTCAGGTTATTTCTAGAAAAACCTTTGACTTTCATTCGTAGGTTGAAAATCATGCCACGTTCTAAATATCAGATGGTTGATCACTTCAGGAAAATGAATATTTTCTCCCTCTTTTCAGAATATAGTATCACCTACATCCATTCTTCTACAGTAATAATTTATTAAGATTCATGAAAGGATTAAGATTTTTAGGGAAAGTGAACAATAATATTTTCATGTGGTGTAACATAGTTACAATTCGCATGCGTACTTCCTGGATTAGAGTGTCGTAAATCTTTTGCTTCTAATCACTATAGAAATTCGACTGTTGTACGTTAGGTGTTACATACAGATGAGCTAACAATGAAAATTTCTCACTTCCTACTTTACAATTTGCTTCTCCACTAAGAAATCATGTTACCCTATGGATTCATTAGAGGGTTTATTAACTATTTTGGTTAATTAGCGAAAGCAAAATTCAGATTAAGGATGTTCTTAATCACTGAAATATTTAAGTTTAAAGTGCAAAGATTTTTGTATTAAGTACTGAAATTGAATAGAAAAAGATTCGTATGAGAAATACAAAAGTCTTTATATATTGCATCTTATTTATATCAATTTTATAATGGATTAAGTTTACATAGTATTACAAGTTAATTAATAAATTAACTTGAAATCTTAATCATGAAAGGATTAAGATTTTTGGGAAGGATTAAGATTTTTGGGGAAAGTGAACAATAATATTTTCATGTGGTGTAACATAGTTACAATTCGTAAGCGCACTTCCTGGATTAGAGTGTCGTAAGTCTTTTGCTTCTAATCACTATAGAAATTCGACTGTTGTACATTAGGTGTTACATACAGATGAGCTAACAATGAAAATTTCTCACTTCTTACTTTACAATTTGCACCTCTTCTGAGAAAACATGTTATTCTATGGATTAATTAGAGGGTTTATTAAGTTTTTTGGTTAATTAGTGAAAGAAGAATTCAGATTAAGGATGTTCTTAATCACTGAAATATTTAAGTTTAAAGTGCAAAGATTTTTGTATTAAGTACTGAAATTGAATAGAAAGTGATTCGTATGAGAAATACAAAAGACTTTATATATTGAATCTTACTTACATCAGTTTTATAATGGATTAAGTTTACATAGTATTATAAGTTAATTAATAAATTAACTTGAAATCTTAATCATGAAAGGATTAATAATTTTGGAGAAAGTGAACAATACTATTTGCATGTGGTGTAACATAGTTACAATTCGCAAGCGTACTTACTGGATTAGAGTGTCGTAAGTATTTTGCTTCTAATCACTATAGAAATTCGACTGTTGTACGTTAGTTGTTACATACAGATGAGGTAACAATGAAAATTTCTCACTTCCTACTTTACAATTTGCACCTCTTTTGAGAAAACATGTTACCCTATGGATTCATTAAAGGGTTTATTAACTATTTTGGTTAGTTAGCGAAAGCAAAATTCAGATTAAGGATGTTCTTAATCACTGAAATATTTAAGTTTAAAGTGTAAAGGTTTTTGTATTAAGAACTGAAATTGAATAGAAACAGATTCGTATGAGAAATACAAAAGTTTTTATATATTGCATCTTATTTACATCAGTTTTATAATGGATTAAGTTTACATAGCATTATAAGTTAATTAATAAATTAACTTGAGATCTTAATCATGAAAGTATTAAGAGTTTGGGGGAAAGTGAAAAATAATATTTTTATGTGGTGTAACATAGTTAAAATTCGTAAGCGTACTTCCTGGATTAGAGTGTCGTAAGTCTTTTGCTTCTAATCACTATAGAAATTTGACTGTTGTAAGTTAGTTGTTACATACAGATGAGCTAATAATGAACAATTCTCACTTCTTATTTTATAATTTTCCCCTCTACTGTGAAAATTAATTGGATTAATTAAAGTGTTTATTAACTATTTTTGTTAATTAGCGAAAGCAGATTTTAGATTAAGGATGCTCTTAATCACTGAAATTTTTAAGTTTAAAGTGCAAAGATTTTTGTATTAAATATTGAAATTGAATAGAAACAGATTCGTATGAGAAATACAAAAGTCTTTATATATTGCATTTTATTTACATCAGTTTTATAATGGATTAATTTTACATAGTATTATAAGTTAATTAATAGATTAAAAAGTCCTATACTACTTTTCATGGTTATGAGATATATGCAACAAACTAATATGTGTTTAATGTATAAACGATGGTAATTAATGTGCATATTCATTATTTTTTAAAGATTCGAGCAGTCTTTTGGCATTATGCTAAGAAATGTTATGAAAGCATGCCTTTCTGTACAATTGGTAAAATCTTGGTAAAATCTTTTGTAATTTTGCATGTAAACTGTGTATGAATAACATAATTATTTGGTTAATATTTCATGAAAACAAAGATATAACTTTTCATAAAATTATGTATTTGTTGAAAATAAATAAATACACTAGTTACAATTTCTCATATTTTCAGAAAAATCTGTAATTTATTTTAAATTTTATAATCAAAATTTATTTAAATTGTATTATCAAAATTAAATTACATGTTACTATCGAAATGCCTTCCCAAATTGCCTATGAACTTTTAAAAACAGACTACTCTCTCATTCAATCAACTATCTCATTACAACACAAGATAAGTTATCAAACCTAGTTTTAAAACTTTTAGAAAGGTAGTAAGACTACTAAAGTAATGATTTAGTCTTTTGTAACTATTTGTTAATTAGCGAAAGCAGAATTCAGATTAACGATTTTTTTATGTTTTTAATCACTGAAATATTTAAGTTTAAACAGCAAAGATTTTTGTATTAAGTACTGAAATTGAATAGAAACAGATTGATATAATAATGTTGTAATAATTATGATTGATGTAATAATGTGTTGTAATAATTATGATTGATGTAATAATGTGTTGTAATAATGATGTAATAATGTTTCACCCTTTTGTATCAAATACACTTTGAATTTTGCCATATTTAGAATAAATTGAAATAAAAAAGACAAGAATAAGTCTATTTGTTATAAACATTGAAATAATGCTCTCTAATTAAAGAATAAATCTTTGAATCAAAAATAATTTTTAAACAATAACTATTTGTATAGATTATAATAGTGCTATTGTAACTTTTTTATTAAATGTAACTTGAAAATATCTTTTAGAATTTATAGTAAGAATGTTTATAGTTGATCATATTTATTCATAGTTCATATTTAGAATTCAGATTAAGCTATTTGTGTTTTTTATGCTCTTAATCACTAGAATATTCAAATCAAAACGATAAAGAATTTTGCATTATGTACTGAAGTTATACAGACAAAGCTTAGTATGAGAAATACTAAAGTCTTTATATATTTCATTTTATTTATATCAGTTTTATAATGGATTAAGTTTACATAGTATTGCAAGTTAATTAATAGATTAAAAATTCCCTTTAAAGATATTACTTTTCATGATTATGAGATATGTGCAACAAACTAATAATGATATAATAATGTTTCATCCTTTTGTATCAAATACACTCTGAATTTTGCCATATTTGGAATAAATTGGAATATAAAAAGACAACAATAAGTCTATTTACTATAAACATTGAAATAATTCTCTCTAATTAAGGGATAAATCTTTGAATCAAAAATATTTTTTAAACGATAATTATTTGTATAGATTATAATAGTGCTATTGTGACTTTTTTATTAAATGTAACTTGAAAATATATTTTAAAATTTATAGTAAGAATGTTTGTAGTTGATCATATTTATTCTTCATAATTAATTTTTAGAATTCAGATTAAGCTACTTGTATTTTTTATGCTCTTAATCACAAGAATATTTAAGTCCAAACTGCAAAGAATTTTTTATTAAGTACTGAAACTGAATAGAAACAGATTCGTATGAGAAATACTAATGTCTTTATATATTGCATTTTATTTATATCAGATTTATAATGGATTAAGTTTACATAGTATTACAAGTTAATTAATAGATTAAAAAGTCCCATTAAAGATACTACTTTTCATGATTATGGGATATGTGCAACAAACGAATAATGATGTAATAATATCTCACCCTTTTGTATCAAATACAATCTGACTTTTGCTCGTGGAATAAATTGGAATAAAAAAAGACAACAATAAATTTCTTTGTTATAAACATTGAAATAGTGCTGTCTAATTAAAGAATAAATCTTTGAATCAAAAATATTTTTTAAAAGATAATTATTTCTATAGTTTATAATAGTGCTATTGTGACTGTTTTATTAAATGTAACTTGAAAATATCTTTTAGAATTTATAGTAAGAATGTTTACTGTTGATCATATTTATTCATAGCTCATTTTTAGAATTCAGATTAAGCTATTTGTACTTTTTATGCTCTTAATCATTAGAATATTTAAGTTCAAACTGCAAAGATTTTTGACTTATGTGCTGAAATTGGATAGACACAGCTCCGTATGAGAAATACAGGAGCGTTTATATATTGCATTTTATTTACATCAGTTTTATAATAGATTAAGTATACATAGTATTACAAGTTAATTAATACAATCAAAAATCCCATTAAAGATACTACATTTCATGATTATGGAATATGTGCAACAAACTAATAATTATGTAATAATATTTCACCCTTTTGTATCAAATACACTCTGAATTTTGCCATATTTGGAATCAGTTGAAAAAATGACAACAATAACTCTATTTGTTATAAATATTGATATAATGCTCTTCAATTAAAGAATAAATCTTTGAATCAAAAATATTTTAAAGCATACATATTTATATATATTATTGTAAAAAATATTTTAAGAATTCTGCCAGAGTCAAGGAAAAGTAACAAAATTCTTTATTTCGTGCGAACGATTACAGTCAAGCTAACTGCTGCTCTGTTGAGTAGCAGCGTCGTTTATATTTTACATTTGGGCAGCATCACTTCATTTCAGTTGAAATCTTTTCATTCTCAACAATTATAATAGTAATATTGCCTCATAAAGAAACTTTACCAACGGCATCAGTGGCCGAATGATCAAAGCACGAGATCCAGTCCCAGAGATTGTGGTTTCGATGCTCGGCATAGGGGTTGATCTAAAGTATGGATATTTAATTTAAAAATGTTGTTTATTGTTGCTTTATGTTCTCGAACATTCTAGATATTTCTTTAGTATGTAAATTAGTTATTTCTCGAATATTCTGTTTGGGTATAAAAGCTGATACCCACTAGTTGTAGTCAACTTCTCGATCTTGTAAAGTTGCGAGTTGCTACTTATCTTCAATAAATTCGTCTGTTAAAGTTAAACAGTGTGTTCATTTGGATCTTCGTGACAATATTGTGACTTTTTTTATGAAATGTAATTTGAAATATCTTCTGGAATTTATAGTAAGAATGTTCATAGTTGATAATATTTATGCATAATCCCATTTCGAAGCTAATTTTTGAAAATCAAAACTATTTTAAATTTTCCCTAAATACCTATATTTCTTTTAATTTATCAAAATTTTATCGTTTGATGATAACAATTCAGATAAAATCTTACTCTAATGCAATAAATACTGACTGAAATAATGATTACGTAATGTTTCTAAATATCCTATTTTTAAACATTTTATTATATCATTCTATCTTAATATTTTTATAGACGTTTAACACGAATGAAGTTTAAACATATATTAAATAATTTTGACGATTCATTTTAATTGTAGTTGATTTTATTGATGTTTAAAGATAAATGTTAGTGTTAAATGTTTAGTGTTACATAAAAATTTTTTTAAAAGTTTTTCTTTCCCCTTTCTTTGAAAAAAATCATATTGTCTGTTAGTCTGATTAAAGCCTTTGTTCTAGAATATAACAAGAATATAAATTCAGAGTCATTGTGAAATGGGTAAAAATATAGGCAAAAATAATGGTGTGTACATTTTACCGAGACTTTTCTTTTTTGTATATCTTAATTTTTATCCTTATATCTTACGTTTTAATTGTATTTTTAAGATGTTAATAATTTTTCTCAGATTTAAGATGTTGATAATTTTTCTCGGATTATAACATTGCATACAGGTGTATGACGTATATCTTTTAAGTGGGGTTATTAGAAGCTGTATTGCATTTTACTGAGAAAATCACAGATCAAGAAATTCAAATAACCCGTATAATTCTTAGAGAGGCTGATTAGGATAGAAGTAATAAGCATCTGGTTTCCCCATGATGTATTTTGTAAATCTAATAATCTCCAAGAATTAGCACTTAATTTTCATTTACAGATTACTAATTGGAATACGGCACAAATTACTCACGTATTTAAATATCGGAAATACCCTTTTTTTCGCAAGTTAACACGTCTGTAAAGAAAGCATGTTAAAGAGTTTAAAGCATTAATTCATGTAGTTTGTCTTCCGTGACATATGACTAATGGGTTAACCGAGGGATAGGTTTCACAAAAAAATATTAATAACTTTTTAGAAGAAACTATTAGAACACTAGCATATAGCCCGTCCTGTGACGATATCAGTCAAATTTTTAATTTTCCAGACATGTATAGTACCGTATGAGGCTGGTAAAAAAAGGATTGATTTTTGGCTCAGAATTATCTGGTACACACTCAATAATTTGTTTATTTTCATACTCCTCTAAAGTCTTCTGATACTGTGAATGCAGTTTAGAATCACGTAGAATTCATTTACAAAGATAGTTCAAAGTTTTCTTAGCTTCGTCGAAACTATCGTTAACTACTTCCCAATTTTTTTGAGACAGTAATTAATAGTGGAATTAGTGGAAACTATCATTTCTACTACACCCTAGAGGTTGATAGAATTTGTTGTTAATACCGGTGATAAAATTTTCAATGCAACAAAAAATAATCGAAGATTAAATTTAAAATTATCTCATATGTATCTAACCTATTATTTAAGATAAATATAAAAGAAAATTACTTACATAATATTTAAGTTCAGTGATAAAACGTATGAAAATATTGCAGACGATATTTAAGTAATTTAAAATAAGAAATGATTAAAAATGAGATGGTTAAAGGAATGACGTTCTAATGCTAGAAAAAAGATGTTAGTTTAAAATATTTATTATTTATTATAAATTGATAAATTTAAATGCCTGCTTTTAACCGGAGATAAAAGGCTTGAAATAATGGCATTAAATGCTAGAAATGGGGGGATGGGGTATATTTCGAAAGTTGCTAACCCTAACTTATCAAGAATGCAATATGGATGCCTCTTTCCATTCCTGGTACAACAGCTACATAAATTCGAGGACAGACGGATAGATAACTTAGGCTATTATTATATAGGGTTTTTTCACTACTTTAAAATAGTCTTTAGTTATATATATCTTTAAAAACAGTTAAATTAACTACAAATCAAGTTATTAGCATTTATGTAAATGTGTGACCGCTAAAACAACCTGCTCCACTATTGGTTATGTTGTTTCAGCCGATGTGGTAATGTGTTAGATAAAATGTGTTGAGGAATAAATACCAAAATAGCATCTCTTGTTTTTTTTTATTATTTTAGAATTTCTGATAAAAAACGACTATAATGTTTAAGCTTTCACATAACTACTTTTTCTATGTTATTTGGATGAACTACATAATTTTTGTCTGAATCATAGTTTTTACAAATACATATTTTATTGTACTTAGAATAATAATCGTCAAGAAATTTGCGACAATAACAGTGTTTGAAATATGATTTTTGTGGTCTTGAAATTGTGTAGGGTTTTCACATATTTTAGCCCTTGTCATCTTCCTCCCGAAAAACTTGTATATAAGATTAGTTGCTTGGTTTGTGTCTTTTGGAGGATCTCGATTTTCTTCATTATGAAAACATTTTTATTTTCGTTTTTTATCTATTTTTTAATTTTAGTTCGAAGAATAAAATTTGTTTGCGAGATTTCCAAGTTGACATTTACTATCCGTTTTTGCTTTCTTACTAATTTACTTTGCCTGGTTTTAAGATAGGATTTTATTTCTTGAGAACTGATAGGTCCATCCTTAACCCTTTAACGTGCACACTTAGTTAATTCGAACGAGCTAAATTGACCAAACTGTGCACACTCGAGATAATTCGAGTGGCGTTGTACTTTATGATCCGATAGCAAACGAAAAAGGAAAAGAAAAGTTAGTCGTTACATGTGTAATGTTGGGCTATGTGCTTCACCTTGTTTCGAAATATATCACACAAAAAAATTTTTGAATTATTTTATAAATACTACTATTGTTATTATTTATGTTTAATAGTAAATAAGTATTTTTACTGATAATAATATGTATTCCAAAATGGGAATTCGAAAAGAAACATAAAAAAAGTCGACGAGCGTGTAATATTACAATATTCGACTATTATCTGCAATGCTATCAAAATCCAAAATTGCAATAAAAAGTTTGATTATTTTTGTATTTTTGTAATTTTTTTGGCAAGACAATGTTCTAAATTGTGTTTTTTACATAAAAAATTGATTTTTTGGCCGGCTTTTTTAAAAGAAAAACTGTCCATTAAGGGGTTAATATAGAAGTATCTACTTCCGAAAAAGAAGCACTTGTATTTACAACGTTTCATGTATTAGGAACGTTCATGGGCAGTGGATGACCAGTCAACTGTGGTAACAATTCTACATTAGCAAAATAGCTTTTTACAAATGGCTAAAGATTTCACATAACTGTAGAATCTTTTGATTCCCATAAAACACACTTCATATCTATTAACAGCCCTTTGCAATATACTTACTGTTATTACTTGTTTTCTAGCCTCCAGAAAGTATTTCTGTAGCCTTTTATCTCTACTGTATTTCATATCTTTGTAACAATATTTTTATAGTACCTCATATCCCATTTAAACGGTATAATTCTACAAAATAATAATTTACATGAAGAAATAGTTCTACTGTAACAACTAGCCCCATGGAATTGTAACAATAAATAACTCCAGAAGTGTAACAACTTCCTTCTCATAGAGAATTTTTGTAAATTTATATGAGTATCATACAATTGTAGAGAACTCTTAAATATTTGATCATATATTTAAACTCGAGATTTTCATGAGGTAAAACAGTTTTTATATAACTTGACGATTATTATTTCTTCGGATAATATACAATAAAGACTAAAAACTACTAAATGTTACAAAATTGCTTCAATGTTACATATCTCCTTGCCAATGACTTGCAAATCAAATTTCATTCTATGCTCATTCTTCTTAAAATGTATGAAATTACTTCTTTTTTAGAATAATGAAAAAAATAAAGACAACATAGTCTGTACCTTTTTTTACTCCAAATTTATCCCTTTAAACTTGCAACATGATCTATTTCTAGACTCAGATATAATTAACATTTTATATCACAGTAATTTTATAAATTATTCGCTATAACTGAATTAGGTCTTAAAAATAATAACTAGCACTCCTTTATGTAATTAAACTTAATCTTTGTACGTACATGATCTCATTTATGCAAATATTTATCTTTGAAGAACTTTGAAGAACTTTTTTTTTTTGAGTAAAAGAAAATAATAATTAGAACTATTTTATATAATTAATGATGCTCTTGGTACGTACATGTTCTCATTTATGCAAATATTTATGTTTGAAAAACTTTGTTGAACATGATAAGCCTAATTTAAGCATTAAAAACGCAAAATAATTCACAAAATAAATGTATAGAAATATGGAAAAACTTTCATTAAATAATATTTGCTAGATTTACCTAGATTGATTAAATTGTGACTGTAGACAAGTTTTAGTTAGTTGTACAGTCTAGCATAACACGTAATTGCATATAACTGTATATTTGTCAAGTCATTTGTCAAGACATATTAAATTATAGAATAAGAAATTTCTGTAGTTTAAAAAATAAAATTTCTATAAAACTTATTCAAAATTCAGATAATATAACAAATTCAAAAAAATAATTGTGAACATATTTTTTATAATTGACTTCTATTATTTTAGTATCTGTTAATTTAAATAGTAAAAATTTGTTTATCCTATTTACTAGTTATCTCTAAATTTTCATTTTTTCTAAACTTATTGCATCTCTTTATTTTATGGGGTCTGAAGATTTCAATGATGCGTACAAGTAAAATATAACTAACAGTAAACTAATAATGTAATATAATATATTTTTCATATTTTAAAAAGTAGCGAAATTTTAAGAATTAAAAACAAAGACACAATCTACTACTTTAAAAAACATTGAGAAATCAAAAACGTTAATTATAAAAAAATACCGAAAGGATTTGTCAAAAAGCTTAATTAAAAACATTTTTAAGCAGTAATCGTCAAATCTTCATGGGTAGTTTGATGTTTACAAATATGTAGTAAATCACTAGATTGGATTAGAATTAAAGATTTGTTTGATATATGAAACAACCGAATTTAATTTTAAAAAAATCCGTGAACTCCGATTTCCGATGTTTAAACCATACCGGAACTGTTGAATAAAACATTACAGATGTCATTAGAGGTATTTAATAAGCATTTACGGAATCTTATATTCATTTTCATTGTAATTCCATGCTGTATGTAACAGAAATTGACCAACTCTTCAGACTTTGTTCTGGGACATGATTTTCTCATGCAGATTGATACAGAATTGCACGTGCAGAATATTAAGAGCCGAGATTTTATCTACACCTTCTCATATTCTAGCCTCAAGGTCTGATAGGAATCAAAACAGAATTGTTTTTATCATATTAACCTGATTAATAACTATCAGTATCGGGATCGTTATAAGAACTCATGTAAACGTCCTTAACTATCACTTTGATATGATACCTTTCACTTTCGGTCTGTATTAGACAATAATAGGAAATTGCAAAACAAATAGTTCTGCCTACCTTGTATCACATAGTCAAGAATGGGACACTAAAGGCTGAACTTAAATGAAGTCACATTGCGTGACAAATAATGGCGAATATGGACAATGAACTGGTGTCCTTCAAATGGCCAATGACTGAAATTCAATGTCTGCTGACTGCAGCCTGTGTTAATTATGACACTTCATTCTTTAGCTTCCAAGCTCTCAGTCAATATATAAATTTTCTAAATATGTCACTTATCACCAGGCCTTCGAAACTTAATTTCTGCCTACTTTAAAACTTAATTTCTGCCTACCTTGTATCATATAGTCAAGAATGGGACACTAAAGGCTGAACTTAAATGAAATCACATTGCGTGACAAATAATGGCGAATATGGAAAATGAACTGGTGTCCTTAAAATGGTCAATGACTGAATTTCAATGTCTGCTGACTGCAGCCTGTATTAATTATGACACTTCATTCTTTAGCTTTCAAGATCTCAGTCAGTATACAAATTTTATAAATATGTCTTTTATTACCAGGCATTTAAAATGCAATTCTTTTCTTTCAGGTTCAACTAAATAAAAAATATATCGGTTCAGTTCCGGTTTACGTGCCACCCAAAATAACGGTTTTCGGTTTTCAGTTCAGTTCCGAATAAATAATTTTATTTTTTGAATATTTCGGCTTTATTTTATGTATATTTCTATTTGAATTAAAAATATAATTCTATCATAAACAGAAAATATAATTCTATCTAAAATTAGAAGATTTTACTTTTTTTTAAATTGGTACATTATGTGAATTGATATAATGTACGATACGAGCTGTAAGCAGAGAACGGCGAGCTTTGGCATTGTTACCCATTATAAAAATCACATTTGACAAGTGAACATTCAACTGAATTAAATATGTCTATATGTCTTCTGTATGTACCAGTTCATTGTCCATATTCGAGAAATAATGTCGAATATGGACAATGAACTGGTGTCCTTCAAATGGCCAATGACTGAAATTCAATGTCTGCTGACTGCAGCCTGTATTAATTATGACACATTATTCTTTAGCTTTCAAGCTCTCAGTCAATATATAAATTTTCTAAATATGTCACTTATCACCCGGCATTCTAAATGTAATTTGTTGCTTTCCGGCTTAACTAAATAAAAAATATATCGGCTCAGTTCCGGTTTACATGCCTCAAAAATATTGATTTTCGGTTCAGTTCCGAATAAATAATTTTATTTTATGTATGTTCTAACTTTATTTTATGTATATTTCTATTTGAATTAAAAATATAATTCTATCATAAACAGAAAATATAATTCTATCTAAATTTAGAAGATTTTATTTTTGTTTAAATTGGTACACTATGTGAGTTGATATTATGTACGATACGAGCTATAAGCAGAAAACAGCGAGCTTTGGCATTGTTATCCATTATAAAAATCACATTTGACAAGTGAACATTCAACTGAATTAAATACGTCTTCTGTAAGGAATTTGGACTCACCACCTGTTTTTCGTAGATGTGGACCCTCCACTATATCTGCAAAATCAAACCCATTGTCCGCTCCACCCGGCGTTCCTTAGGGGGACTAGGAACCAGCTGGATAATGGGGTTGATAAGGTTTTCCGGATGTATCGGTTGTTTTTTTTTTCAGGGTGGCAGTGCATCTGAAAAGAGGATTCCCTTTTCGGAAGGGATCAAGCTTCTAGAAGCTGACCCTACAAGGAAGGAGAGAGGATTTACTTGCAGTTTTCAGTCAGAGAGTTCACGTAGAGCCTACCACCAGGGGATACCTTTCTGGTTGGAGTGAGAGAACTCAACGGCTGTTTTTGTAGAAATGGAAGGTCTTTCTTCCACCTGATTTGGGTTGCGTTTATGGCAGTTTCCCTGACGCCGAGAATATATTTTATTCTATATTTAATTCTTTTTCAATCTTGTAAATAAATTTGTGTTGTTCGTTTAAGCATTGGAAAAATTATGTGGTAATACATACCAGCGACTGTCTTCGAACGTAAAGCATATCTGTCCCAGTAAAGAAGGTGGGCAGGCCACACGCAGGCATAGCGCCATAGCGTTAAGTGGTGCTTTATCACCTTCTACACGTAGTTTCATACGAAATTAAAACAGAAAAGTTCAAGTGGACATCAAAACAGGAAATCGAGTAGCAATGTATATGTAATGACGATAATTATATTGTCAACTCTAAATTAGTAAATACTGATTGTTACAATAACTAATTGAAGCTGGTTACAGTAACTAAATGACTAAAGATATATTAAGATAAACCAAGATATTTTTTCGGTTCAGATCCAATTTTCCTTCCAACCAAAATAACGGTTTTCGTTTTTCGGTTTTCGGTTCTATTTCTGTTCGAAACTATGCTCAGAACATCCTGTTTACAAACAACATATTTCTTATCATTGCGGAGTTGCATAAGTAGAAACAGAAGTCTCAAAATTCTTTAGCTCTATTCTCACCTGATGGTCTGATAAAACTTAGCTTGACTCTTCAACTTTGAATTTTATAGTTAGTAAATCAGAAAGATTTTTAAAGCCATATAAATGCTACTTTGACATCAACAACCTCTTATTTACGAGAAGAAAAATCCTTTTTTGCCAGAAAAGATCTTTAAAGGCTTAGACAGCGTGAGACACAAATAATTTACTATTTGTGATATACTTAAATTATTTTTCATTAATCACTCTAAAGGTTTTTTATTGCATTTATACGAATGTATTACTTTTACCATGTATTAATCCCTTAATGCAGTTTTGTTTAAAAAAGGCCGACCAAAAAATCAATTTTTTTAATTAAAAAACACAATTTAGAACATTGTCTTGCTAAGAAAATTACTAATATACAAAAATAATCAAAATTTGAGTATATTGGATATTTATACAATTGGTATGATTTCTAATTTTTAGAATATTATTATTATTGTAGAATTAGTATATTGTTCATCATATTGTCAATTGGTAGATTGCTTACTAATTGACAGTATGAAGTGTCATTCCTTGATGTGTAGGTATCAAATATAAAACTCTAATATTTCATATCTCAAGAATAAAGTATATAAAGTGACGCCTCGAGTCAAGGATGTCTTTAAGACCAGAGCTTAGTCATAAAATAGTTAGCAATTATATTTTATTTTACATTATATTTTAGTAAGATATGTATTGAAAAATGAGTGAATCAGAATCTGAATATAAATACGCTGTCGGAAAGCAGCTCACAAGGAAGAGATAAGTCATAAGTGATAAGTAGAAAAAAAATATATTTTCTACTTGAATAAGTAAGTGTTATAGTTTGCAATCCTATGTAAATGATAAATATCAATAAAACGATTGTTTCTTTTTTTTACTTTCACATTGTTATTTTGAATTCTCGATTGTATTCGAGTGTGCAAAATTATAGCAACATAAAATACAACGCCGCTCGAATTATCTTGAGTGTGCACAGTTTGGCTAGTTTAGAGCGTTCGAGTTAATTCGAGAGAGGTTAATTTATATACTTTTAAAAATAAAATTTACTTTTAAGAATAAAATTACTTTTCGTAAATATACTTTTCTTATGTAGAATTCATTTATATTAAAGCTCCAAATATATGGGGAATATTTATTTATAAACTAGTTTGGGTGATATCCTAAATAAATATTTTGTCATGTAAGCAACTTAATTAGACCAAGCTATATTTTAAGCTTTATTACCTTACGTAATATCTAATACCTTAAAACCAAAAAATTTAATGCTCAGGTTACCAAGAATTTATGACTTACAATTAGGACGAAGTGCATAAATGGAAGACCTCTGCAGTTTTGTAATAAAGAGGAATTTGTAACAATTTTTAAAATTCTCAAAGTAAACAAAATAGATAGTATATCTATATACTTTTTTATTTACCCATTTAAGTCATTCGGATTACAGAATGAACGCACACTTTCCATTTGGGTCATAGTTTAAAGGTTTTCAGAACTTCATTGGCATTAACATAAAATCAAAATTATTTACTTCACTGAAGTTTTGCTTCACGTAACTTCTAAAACCATTAAACTGTAAAGAGATTATATTCGTCTTAGAACATATTTTTTGATTTGCAATAAATTTTGGATGACTGTAGAGTAGTATTGGAAAGAATACTAATTATTCATGTTCAATATGTCGACGCTTTCCTGCAACATAAAAAAATCCCTCAGTCCTTCTACTGAGGTCAAATCTTGCGTGACCAATGGCACCAAAATCTATACAATGGATAGGTTAAGTCAGCCAATTAACTACGATCAAGGGATACTTAGTTTAATGAGAGGTTTATTTGCATACGAGTGCAAATTCTCTGATTTACGCATGGGTCAGTAGTAACTGAAGGTGTTGAACCTGAAAAAGCACCCACTGTTCTGGACAGTAAACCTGCATACAGGTCTGTGAACTCTGTGGAAAAAATACTAGTCATTTACGATTGCGTCCTCCGGCATTCGACCTGAATTTTAGACCAGAATAATTTTATGAGTCTTTAGAGAGAGTAAATATTAGGTATTAACGTCCAACGGTAATTGCCTTTGCCAAGATATTTCAAGGAAGTTAGACCGTGGGCATTTTTTGCTGAATTTAGATAGTGTAGGTATATCCCAAAGCTTGCTAAGCAATTTTTTTTTGTCAAATTCTACTAATGAGGTATCGAAGGAGGTAAAACCCTTTATGTCAATACATAGCAAAAAATGCAGAGCCATTACCTTTTATTTGTTCATTACCTACAGTGACTTTCCATGCATTATTATAATATTCCCTTGTTTTTCCTATAGTGGAAATTCTTTTGTTTTTAAAGTGTTATATACTGTATTACAATAAATAATATTTAATTTTCATTTATTTGTTATTTATGGCTGTAGTAGAAACACAGTTTGGTAAAATTTCTCTAAAAATTCTATGTTTAAATTTGTCTGAAAAATCCATACTCTTACTCAATTGCGTATCTAACTGAATTATGAAATATATATAAAAAAAGATTAAGAATAAATATAGGTGTTTTAAAATCCATCACCTTGTAATTCATACAATTATTACCACGACAGACTTTTCAATTATTACTTATAACAACTTTAAATAGTTTTTAAAACAAAACGTTTCGAATTTCCTATATATTTGAAGCATTTCAAATTCACTTCTAACCATCATATGTTTTGGTAATTTATCGGTAATTCACCTTGAAAATAATAAAATAAACGTTATTTAAAATTGCTATATTTCGATTTGCTTAAGTTCATCCTTTTCAAAATGAACAGAAAATTTATACATGTTTTGTATGGAAAAATGGATAGTTTAAATATTATCACATTTTCTAAATCTATTTCAAGTGAATGGCTACGACTATAACTAAGCTTAATAATCAAGTTTTATCCTCAAAACTAAAAAGTATCCTTTACAAAAAAAATCACGGAAAATAAATGGTCATAGAGCATTTTGAGCAATTCTCTTTTTCTATTAATTAATAATCAATAACTTTAAATATTATTTTAATTTTACTTTGAAATTCGATATAATCCAAAACAATCCACATTTTCATATAAATAAATTTTAAAGGTATATTACATTTTCAAGCAATAATTCCAAAAATCAATTAATTATTTATGTCCACAGTCTTCTTAATTAGTAATCAATCTTATACATCATTTATATTAACTTGAAAAATTATTCGGTTCCCTATCGACACAGGAATGTTTTCTTTTAGCACAGTGTGGTTGACTTAAAGTAGTATATTAAAGGTGAAGAAAGTTACATATATTTATTAATAGGTGTAATATTTTTAGGTGTGGAGAGAGTCAATATCGGGGGATAAAGTAATATTTTATTCATTTAACTCTTTGCACTCCGTTGTTGCCGTATTTGCGACATTATTGTGACATCAAATTGTTTTTCTTTTATAATATAAGTCAGAATGTGTTTCTTTATGAAATAGCGAAGAAATAAATGTTTTGTTTTATTGCAACGACTCCATTTTTCTTACATCACAGGTATGTACGTGTAACTAATATAGTGCTAGAGTTATTGGTATCCTCTATCCCTCTAAGCGGTTCGCACGTACAATTTCGCCAAACCGATGATGTCTTTAAAGCGGTTGTCACGTACAATTTTCAACCTCCAAAAACGTTCAGAAAATGGATGTAATGTACATTTCTGCCAGTGTTTTCCCGTATGGAGTTTTGAGGTAGGAGGGTCAGGTCGATTGTTTAGAAACTGCGCCCCTACTCCCTGAGGCACGAAGACTCTGATAGCTCTTCATGGCTTTGTAAATCTCTATTTCGAAGTATTTCGTTTGCGGTAACAGATGTATCTCTAATTGCACCACTTAAATATATTGGATGACTTTCGTAAAAAAAGATATAAATCATTCTTTTAAAGAATATTTTATTTGTACTTTTAGAACCCATTATTTCTTATGGGATGATCTTCGAGACTTGACGATTGTTATGTGTATTAAAAATTAACAATTTATAATGTCTATTTATACATCTATTTATAACTGGAAGTAAAGGAACAGTAACGAGGGTGGGTTTCCCGTATTCCAATCTAGTAGACAAAGGGTGAAGTAAAAAATCATAGAAAACTTTGGTCACTGAAACAATAAAACTTTAGCGCATTTTTGGAGACTTTTTTTCCTCTGTGTGTTCCACTCGGTGTTCCACTCGGAGGGCTATGGGTTACTAAGCTGGAGTGTAAAGGGTTAAAAAAGCATAGTTAGAGCCAAATTATTTACTTAATTAGTATTCTTGGTTTATAAATATTACTTAATAATTACATAATATGTATTTTGTAAAGTCTTACTTTTTAATATCAAGAAAAGAATGTCTCTTTTAAAAATTTTTGATAAACGTAAATCAGTAGATACACATTTAGACTCAAGGATGTTACATAAACTTTTTAATAGAGGCAAAATTCTCGAGTGTGGAAATTCTGTCAGTGGGCTGAAAAAACATTAAAATCATTTCAAAAATGTATTGTGGACAATACATGATTTATTTCTGCGCTTTGGGATATCTTATTTGTTTAAATGTATAAAAGATTATACACTTTTAAAAAAATGTTCAATGCATCAATTTTGTTTGAATGTCTTCATGGAGACATTATCGATTTTATCGTTTAATTTTACAAGTTTTGAGGATGTGAGAATTGGAAACAAATAAAGTATAAAATGATTTGCCTTCAGAAACATTAAATGAGTACAAGGGATATCAATTCGATTTTAAAAATCGTAAATTATAACATGCAATATTTATCAAATTAATAAGTATTATTTGTAGATAAAAATAAACTTTACGAAAATCCTATTTTAAATAAAATATAAAATTTATAATTGATTTTAAAAAAAACTGTCAGTTGGGGAAATTTCCCAGATTTTAGGCCATTCCCTATTTTGGATTAAGACTTTATTTCTTACTATTAAAAAGTAAAATTTCAAAATTATTTACTGCCTTTAGTAGATTTTTGTTTTATTTTTTAAATAGACTTTAAAAGTATTATTTCAACTGTTTAAAAAGTATTTTCCGAATGCGTATGAATATGTGGATATCTTTGAGTTGCATTGTAGCAGATAGTTAGTGTTTATTCGCATTATATTAAGATATTTCGTTGCATAGAGTGCAGATTGCAATGAAGATTAAATATGTGCAACTAGGTGAGGATTAATAAATCTAACATGGCATTTGTTTCTATCGATATCTTTTTGAAGCAATATCTTTCATCTTCTTAGAAATGTGGTAAAAATCTCAAAAACTTGAACGACTTAAATGTTATGAGACTGTGAAAAGAGGTCCATTTATGTGGATTTCATTTCAGAACTGAAGAGGTCAAGCAGTTAAAACCAGCATATGTTCCACATTTGGTATAGTTCATATGAATGGCTAGGTACAGTTTCGACAGCTTAAGGGAAGGATTAAGAATTATTTTGACCGCTTTATCGGTGAAGGGTTGTAAACGCTATTTAAGTCTGTCTTAGAAGGAGGAGAAATTAACTGTTTTCATACCCCATCAAAAAACCCCTCCCAAGTTTAGTACGTACTTACTGAGAGCCCCTTTGAAAAAGTTAAACCGTGTATTCACTTGAAACAAACCTCTTGGGAATTTATCTTGCTTATTGGAGAACAGAGGTATTATTATATAATCTTGAGCAACTATCATAGTATATACATTTATATACATAATCTATACATCATTTACACATAGTATATACACATAGTATATACATCATAAATATACACATAGTATATATATATATATATATACATCATAGTATATACATAGTATATACATAGTATATACATTTGCTTTGAAAAAGTAATTAAGGTTTTTCTCAAATTAAGATAAATTTTTTTAGCTTTGAAATTGTAACCAGAAAGAAAAATTGATAGTATCACCTCTTTGAATACTTGTTAGTTTATTCTCTGCATGTTTCGAAGAAAAATACCATTAAAAAACATTTCCTGGATAAAAATTTTATATATTTAAGGCTAGATTCATTTTCGCTTCCTTGTAACACCTGTGCTCGTTGAGAATGTTGAATAACTGTATTTGTATCTCTACCTTTTTTATTTAATGTTTGGGGAAAAGTTGTCAGCAAATGACCTTGGCATATGACCAAGGTTACCTGTTATGTGGCATAATATCACCGAACTTACATGATTAAATTATAAATGATGATAGGAAAAATATAAATATGGATACTTGCACTCAGATGTGCCATACGGAATAAAAATTAACCTATAAATGTTATTGGAAACAATCTTTAGAATGATGGTTCTTAATAATATCAATGCGTAATTTGTAATATTTAGAGTTAAGACAGGAGTAAATGTTTATTGAGTATCAAACCGTTTATTTAATATGCGTAATTACTTTCTAACTATTGCTGTAGTTTGTCCAGAAGCACTAACAGCCTATAATTAAATGCTAATTTCTAAATATTAAAACATCGTGTAAATGGCTATTCATATTATAGATCAATTCAATAATTACCCATCTTGCTACAGATAGCTTTTCATAATGATTGTACCAGTAAAGAGTAAATTTCTTTTTATTCTTTTCTGTACTATTTTATTACTGCGAGAATTTTAACGTACTAAATTAATCAGATCTTTATACACTTCTTCTTATTGCTGCGTACTAATACCATATTATTTTCTATCAAAATTTAGAGATTAAAACATTCATTACATTATTTGTGTTTTAAAGGAGCTCTTGACAAACTATTAGTGGAAATTACTGCAAACTATTATGCGAAAGCAATATTTGTTTTAAGCTTTTTTTTTTTCATAAGCACACTCTTATTTCGCAAGGTGATATATATCAAAAAGAAAGCTTATCAAAATCACATTGTAACATATATTCAAACTTTACATCTTTTTTCAGAGACCAAGCGGAAATGATTTTAAATGCTTTATATTGTTTCATAGAATGCCAAATTAGATAACGAAATTCAGTAAAATTCGGTAAATTTTTTTAGCCCATCAAACGAGGGTTATTCACAGTTTGGTATCAAGAGTATAGAAAATCCCGTGATGCATTCGTACACAAAGTGCTTGACTGCTGTATGGATTTGATGTATCGTCACCAGAAATAAAATGCGTTGTCCTTTTTGATGAATCTCGCTCATATTTCATATATATGTATATATATACACACATATACACATATGTATATATATATACATACATATACACATATGTATATATATACACTCATATGTTTATATATATATAATATATATATATACACATATATATATACATATATATAAATATATATATATATATATATATATATATATAAATATATATATATATATATATATATATATATATATATATATATATATATATATATATATATATATATATATATATATATATATATGTGTGTGTGTGTGTGTGTGTGTGTGTGTGTGTGCGTGCGTGTGCGTATTACGTTAGTTCAACTACATTTCCAAAACCAATAAAAATTCTTCTGAGTAAACATTCTATTAAACATTCTTTTTCAACATTGAAGAACCTTCTCCTTTTTATCTTAGAAGGACTTTCCGTTTTGATGCTTAATTTATTATACCGAAACAAAATACTTGCCGTCATTTACAAGTAAGGTCTGAAGCATCCAATTAAAAAATAAAGGAGTAATTCACCAAACAATGGCAAGAAAAAACACAAGCAATGTTGACTGATAAGCCGGCAAAGCGTAAAAGGGTGTAAAAAGAAGTTGCTTAAAAGACAATGAGGTATCCTGACTCCGCCATCCTGTGCTATCTGCAATGGAACACTGGCTACAGTTGGGACCCTAATAAAAGCGTCCTCGAAAAGTGAAGATCTGGCCGTCACAGACAAAATTAAACGTGGAAACACTCCGGTGCGGAATAACAAATGAAAATATGCTTTTAACGAAGATTGACAATGTTAAAGGAATCTAAAAGGAAAAGGCCATTGTTGGGGAAAGTTTTTTTCCCAATCTGTTCTATATTTTTAGAGCTACACAAAAAAGAAAAGACTGGAAGTGTTTTTATTTTTTGTTCTTCGAATTATCGAATAATATTTATACTTATCTTCCTTGAAGATTGAGCTAAACCAATGATAAATTTTATAAAACAAAGTTAATGAATTCATTATTTCTAAATTTTCTAAACCAATGAGATGCAGGAAGGGAAGAAATATGTTAAGAAAATAATAATTAGTCGTAAATAATCTGTTAATGATTTGTGCCCCTTATTTAGATGCAATTAAAAATATTGTAATGTTTTTGATCAGAAAGCATCAAAATTCTAAAGTGTATTTTTAAAATCATTATACTTATCTGTATTGAAGATTGAGCTAACATTTTATAAAACAAAGTTAATGAATTCATTATTTCTAAATTTTCTAAACCAATGAGATGCAGGAGGGGAACCAAGAAGTTAAGAAAATAATAATTAGCAGCAACTAACCTGTTAATGATTTAACCCCCCTCCCCTTATTTAGGTACAATTAAAAGAATATTGTAAAGTTTTTATTCAGAAAGCATCAAAATTCGAAAGTGTATTTTTAAAATCATTATACTTATCTGTATTGGAGATTGAGCTAACATTTTATAAAACAAAGTTAATGAATTCATTATTTCTAAATTTTCTAAACCAATTAGATACAGGATGGGAACCAAGAGGTTAAGAAAATAATAATTAGTAACAACTAACCTGTTAATGATTTGCTTCCCTTATTTAGATACAATTAAAAGAATATTGTAAAGTGTTTATTTAGAAAGCCTCAAAATTCTAAGGTGTATTTTTGAAACCATTATACTTATCTGTCTTGAAGATTGAGCTGACATTTTATAAAACAAAGTTAATGAATTCATTATTTCTAAATTTTCTAAACCAATGAGATGCAGGAGGGGAACCAAGAGGTTAAGAAAATAATAATTAGTAGCAACTAACCTGTTAATAATTTAACCCCCCTTTCCTTATTTAGGTACAATTAAAAGAATATTGTAAAGTTTTTATTCAGAAAGCATCAAAATTCGAAAGTGTATTTTTGAAACCATTATACTTATTTGTCTTGAAGATTGAGCTGACATTTTATAAAACAAAGTTAATAAATTCATTAATTCTAAATTTTCTAAACCAATTAGATACAGGATGGGAACCAAGAGGTTAAGAAAATAATAATTAGTAACAACTAACCTGTTAATGATTTGCTTCCCTTATTTAGATACAATTAAAAGAATATTGTAAAGTTTTTATTCAGAAAGCATCAAAATTCGAAAGTGTATTTTTAAAACCATTATACTTATATGTCTTGAAGATTGAGCTGACATTTTATAAAACAAAGTTAATAAATTCATTAATTCTAAATTTTCTAAACCAATGAGATGAAGGATGAGAGCAAAGAGGTTAAGAATAATTAGCAGCACCTAACCTGTTAATGATTTGCGTCCCTTATTTAGATATAGTTAAAAGAATATTGTTAAGTTTTAATTCAGAAATCATCAAAATTCTAAAGTGAATTTTAAAAACCATTTTATTTTATTTTGGAAAAATTTTTCTGTTTTAAATTAAGGGTTTATCACTATCATGCAAATTATCTCCGAAATTTTTAAATATGTGCTTATATTTGTAATTAGATGAAGAACATAGAGTTGCTCGAATAAAAGTGGAATTATTCTATTTAGATTAAAGTTGATTATCTTATTATATGAAAATGATGAAAATTTTTACGAAATTTTAATGACACACAAAAGATACAGCATTTCTAATGCAAAACTTAAGAGTTTACAATGTTTTACGTTTATATGTCTGTAAGGTAAACAACTAAAATGTCTTACTTATTAACTCTTTTATGCAAATACGTGTTTATTAGTGCACAACAGTTTATATATATACAATACATATATAAGAGAAATATCGTTTTTAACTTGCGATTTTCATCATTAGAAAAATCACTGTGTTCCTCTGGTAAGTCTCCAAGATATTTTTCTTCCAGTAGCTTAGGAAATAATTTCCACTTGAAAATTTACGGCGACGTGGAATGTCTGATTAAAACAGAAAAACATTTATAAATTGCACAATTTTTATGAAATTTTTAGAAACTTTAAATAAAGCCGTTTATTTCATTCACAGACTCGTAAAAATAATTTGAGTCGCATTTAAATTTGCGAGATTCTAAAATGTATGAGTCAAGTTTTAAATATTTTATAAAAATTATGGTAATAAATTTTGGAAATATATATATATATATATATATATATATATTTACACCCACAATTCGAGAGAGAGAAATTCTGATCCAGAATCTATACCAGAATTAATCGAACAAATGAATTATAGAAAGTGTACATAACAATTTATATATCTGTGTCAGAATTTTTTTCCTCATTGACATTTAAAAAAAAATGTAAAAATTAGAATAAATCGTTAATTAAAATATAATTATTATTAGTATTTAATATTGTGGGACGTAGAAATAATAGCTATATGATTCTTTACGTGTTTTTAATTTCACTCATTCTATAATAAGCACATCAATCGATACATTTTATGGAAAAATGATTCCACCATGAAGTCACTATAAATTTGCTTAACGCATTGTATGCGAGACACGTACTAGAATGTTTTCTGACGATTGATACTTGAGCGCGGGTCACGTACTACTACGCTTTAGTGTCACAACTTGGTTTGTTTGTGGTACAAAAATAACGGTATATTCAGGAAAAATGACAAATGTTATTGTCTAATATATAGATTCTGGAAAAATTTAGAAAAATAAAAACTAGTTTTTACATCAGTCGATGCGGAACCACATAGCGGGAAAAAATTAAACTATATACTACTATTTCTCTTTGAATTTTCATATTTATGATACTATTATAAATTTATCCACTAAAAATATATTTTTGTTTAGAAAAATCTTATGGTTGTTATTTATATACTTCTATTTATATATTTGTAAAAAAAATGAAATAATTTTTTATCTATTGAGATTTAACTGATTAACTAAATTTACGCTCAAACGCCCTTTCCCGGTACAATTCTACTGCGAAATTTACCCGTACACATTGCGTTAATATTTAATATTGTGGGACGAAGAAATAATCATGATTCTTTAAATAATATATTGAAATAATATGATTCTTTCCGTGTTTTTAATTTCACTCATTCTATAAACACATCAATTGATACATTTTATGAAAAAATAATTCCATCGTGAAGTCACTATAAATTTGCTTAATAGTATACATTAAGGATATTCCACTCCTTTGTCCTTTATATACATTGGCATAAAATTATAATAAAGAAATCTAAAATTCGATGCTCATGTCTGCTATGTAAATAAAGTGAATTTATAAACTAATCAGAAATGTATGCTGCAGGGAAATATAATCTATGCTATTAAGAAGCACCGATTATACGCTAAATAACAAAGCTGAAGCATTCAAATGTAAAAACCTCTGTACGAGGCACATTTTATCCTGCTATACCTAAGAGCTGAATAAATTTATATGTAAATAGATGTTATAATATCAAACAGTCTTGAGAGTAATCTCTTCCCAACCCAATAATGTGTACCTATTTTTATGCATAAAAAATATATTAAATAAGGGACAATCTGAAACAGCCAACTACTTGTCACATTACCTGGAAATACAACACTGGCACATTTCAAAAACAAAATTCGGCATCAAAACTTGCCCCAATCAATCACTGTTGATGGTCGATTAATGGCCGGGATATTTATGACTGTAGAGCTGGACATAATTCAGTCCACCACTGCCATAGCCCACACCTTTAATCGTTATTTGATCGCGCCAATTGTGCAAACATACACATTCAAGTACTTCGTCATTGTCTTTGTTTTAACTGAGGGTGGGGCCTCGTCATAAAGGGTGTGTATTATTGGACTTGAAATCAGCGTATCCGAGCGATTATTGCTTGTGACGTGAATGCATTACGCTATTTTATGGTTTTTAGATGAATAGTCCAACACCTCGTTGAAAGCGAAAGTGGAAGAAAGTAACCGTTGCCACACTTTGCTTTCGCGGTTCGTCAATCTGCATTAGTGCTGGAAGGTCGAAAGGTAATTCACTGTTACAAGAAGGCAATAACTCTGTTTCAGGAAAAAATTACCTTTTACCAATTATTTGGTCCAAATAATTTTATTTATAATTAGATCTAGGAAACATTTTCTTTGGGCTTGTTGCCTATTTCAGATGCTTATCAATATCAGAACCTCTGTTCATAAACAATTACCAGAAACAGTTTACTTTACCGACCATTCTGTGCCCATATCTTTGAGCATTTCTGTTGCCTTCCGTAATTATCTAAAGTGAATAATTGACGTTTTTTATCATCCAATATTTACATTTTAGATACGCATGAAAGCTATTTAAGTTATTATATGTATTAAGTTTCTTCTAGAATAGATAATAGGAAAGTCTATTTTATTTCTCAATCTCCATTAAGTTCATTCATTACAGTATATGCTTCTGATGAGCAATGACCGATTCTACGATCGTGTTCTGAATATTTTATTCAAATATATCTTCTAAAAATAGTTTTTAACAGAATTTGTAACCAATATTTCATGGAAATACTACAAAAATCTTCAATGAATGATATCATGAGTAACACAAAGCCCTTAATTCTGAATTCAATAAAAATTAAGTATGTACCAGCGTAAAGACTGTTAAAATACAAATTCTTTCATTAAACTTATTTAATGCATTTGATCGATCCTAGGTTAGAAAATTAACATCTGAGAAATTTTTCTGTTATACCTAAGCTTATTATTAGTTTCCTAATTATCATTCTGTTATTACATACAATCAACTCAGTTTTAAACTATAAAATGTACCTAAAATTAATCTAGATTCTATATAGAAGTTTTGATTATATAACAGTTATGACTAAATAGATGTTTGTCTTACTTAAATGAAACTGTGTTTGTTGAAGAACTTGATTTTCAACATATATTTTTTATTGTTTTTTAATTATTTTTTAACAGTAGGCTTTAAATTTTTATATTTTAATAATTCCATACTTTGGATAAAATTATTTAAATTCAAAGCAAAAATATATTTTTATTAGAATCCATCGTTTAATTTTAGTGACTGGACACTTGAAATAGATTTTGCAGCTCTTTAAAACCATGAAATTAGTACATAACATGCCACATAGCATAGGTTATACAGAAGATTTTATCCAATATGTTGAAACGATTTTGTTAAGTAAGTTTTATTCAAATGGAAAAATTTTCTTCAATAAAAATGAATTTAATTGAAATGGGACGAATCGGGAGATAATTCCGATTAATATTACTGTTAATCAGTGGAAATAATTACTATATAATTCTCTCAAAATATTTACAAAAAGTGTTTTTGTCCAGTGGATTTCAAATATATAAAATATTATATTGCCGCTTGTATCGTAAGTCGTTTTTGTGGCCGAGTGGTCAAGGCTGCAGTTCAAAACCCGGATCAAAACCCGGCTGTTACACCAAAGTTCTTTTAATTTAATTTAATTTCTGTTATATCTAGAAAACACTAGAATATTCTTTAAACTTCTGAACAATTTTCTAGAATATTCTACGTTGGTATAAAAGAGCGAATAACTCAGTTTGATTGAATTCTCAGTTTGTTATCCTTCTGTTGTGTGCTCAATAAATATCTTTGCGATCCCGCTAATTTGCCTCGTCTTTTTCCTATTAGCACATTGTGTGTGGGAACATTTCGCAGCTGAATTCCTATTGAATCATCAAATTCATTATAGCACATATATCTTTATGAATGCGAGATATAACATTTAATTTTTATCTTTAATTCACAAACATCAACAGTTTAGAGCTGAACGATATCCGAATGTTAGGTGCTGGCCTTCGGAACCGGAGTTCTTTCGAATCCCACTATGGCATGGATGTTCGTACCGTTCGGAATTGGCTTTAAGCAGTAGGTACCGATCTCATTAGCCCTTGTGTTGCAAAAATTAGATCAAAAACCAAACCAGCAGTTTAGATTGCAGCTGTTATAAAGACAATATACTTTATTTCTACACATATTTTATTCATATTCTCTACATTTGATTGCACAAGTTTCAGGTACACACTCTAATACAGTTTTGGCTTATTAATAAATAATTCACATAATTTTAATAATTATTAAACATTGTAAGATTTTCCGATATTAACGAGAATCAAATAATAATTTAAACATTTTTTTACTTACAGGAGGAAAATTTTTAGTAATTATGTGTTTTAACAGGAAATCTATGTATTTAAATTACCTATGCATAACAAACAAATAAATAAGAATATAAGTGTTACCCGACATTATATTTTAGTTCATCATGTATCTCATCTGACAATTCCCACACAAGTTGAGTGTTGACACGCATAAGACGCTAACGAATGCAGTATTAAGTTTCGAGTATATAATTGTTATGTATATGAAGTTTTAAGTATTTTGGTTTATCTTCAATTCATTTAAGTTTTCTGGAATAGAATAGACTGCATTATATTTCCACCTTAAGGAAATGGTTTCTTATATTGCAATTTATATAAACATAACAATACTTTAAAATAGTTTTTGTTGAAAATCATTCACCAGAGTGTATATAAAGTGATATAACTAGAGATTATGTTCATTTGATGGTCACTGTGGTACACAGAATATAAGCAAAATTTTTTATCAGGTGTTAATAATAGTCTTGCAATAAAGATAAAAGTTTCTTTAAGGTGAAGAAGATAGACTTTAACTTATTAAATCAATAATGCGTAAGAAATAAAACTGTAAGTTTTTCAAGTTTTTATTTTAAATTTTGTAAATTATAAATTAAATTTGGTATTTTCAGATTAGCTCATTCTTAACATTAACATGGATGCTTTTATAAATAATTTCTTTAATTATTCTTTCATTTTTTATACTTGATTCTTTATTACCCTTAAAGCATATATTGATAAAAAATCTTATCATATTACAAAATGTTTATGCATTACTGTTGCATTAGGTTTAAAATGGCTCTATAATTAACGATATGTGTTTCACCTTAAACATATCAGATTTAAATTATTTATATAAAACACAGTAAAATAAATTTATTTCCTGAATGTTAATTCGATCTTAGCAGCTATAGTCTAAATATATTTGAAAAGTATAATAATATTAATGTATAAATTACAAAAATATAATTATATAATATTAAATTATAAGTTAGAGAAGGTGTAATTATATATGTAATTGAAACTTATGGTTTAGTTTCATAGTAATTAATTCTTCGCAATTTTTATATTAGTAAGAGACTAAAATGATATTTTTGTTCGAACCTTCATTTGATCTAAACAGCAGTAGTCTAAATATATTTGGAAAAAATATAATTGAAAAGTATAATAATATTAATGTATAAATTAGAAAAATATAATTATATAATATTAAATTATAACTTAGAGAAGGTGTAATTGTATATGTAATTGAAACTTAACGTTTAGTTTCATAGTAATTAATTCTTCTCAATTTTTATATTCGTAAGAAACTAAAATGTTCTTATTTCCGGAACCTTCATTTAATCTAAACCGCAGTAGTCTAAATATATTTGAGAAAAATATAATTGAAAAGTATGATAATATAATTGAATATATTAGAAAATTATAATTATGTAATATTAAATAATAACTTAGAGAAGGTGTAATTTTACATATATAATTGAAACTTAAAAGTTTAGTTTCATAGTAATTTAATTCTTCTCAATTTTTATATTCGTAAGAAACTAAAATGATCTTATTTCCCGAACCTTCATTTTATCTAAACAGCAGTAGTCTAAATATATTTGTGGAAAATAAAATTATATAACATTAATAAATAATTCGGAAAGAGTTTTTTTAAATAAAATTGAAAACTTAAAGTTTAATTCTATTGTAGTTACTTCTTTGCAAATTTTGGATTAATAAAGGCAATATATTTCCCAAACCTTCATTTGATCTAAACAGTAGTAACCTAAATATTAATAATTTATGAACTGAATAGCAATTTTTATGGGTTTTTTCCTAAAAGACCAAGCACTTGACTTGCTACATAATAATTAATTGTTACAGTTTATGCAATACTTTTTATTCTCTCAATGTCATAAACCTTGATCTAAATATGAATGGTATTTTTAAGACAAAGCAGCTTGTACAAGAAAAGACGAGCTTAAGTTTCAAGGCATTTCAAAGATCTCCATGACTATTTATTTTGTTTATTTTAACAGAGTTTGTGTTTCAAATAGCTAGACTATATATATCTTTATGTGAAGAAGTGGGGATAAAAATTTCAAGCTTTTATGTTTTTCTGAAAGTTTTAATCATTATGAATAAAACATGCAGCGTTTTGTTTTAACCTCGACGTTTCCCAACAAAATTCTATTGTTTAATGACATAAAATAAATTTTTCTCAAGCATTACGGTTCATGCGCAGAATTAGTTTAGATAAGCTAATTCTCAGTGATTATAAATCTTAATTTTTTTTACTTCAATTGTGAAAACTATATTGAAAGATTTTGCAGTGTTTGATTTAGATAAAAATATTTTATTAAATTAATGATCATAGTTATATTAATATTTTTGTCAAATAGTCTAGTAGTTTCTAAATTTCTAGTATATTACTTATAATTAAATAAAATAATTTTTACATTGTCTTATAAAATAACGTACAAAAGTAAATATTGGTTTCGGTTTAATTCTACTGTAGTTGATGTTAAGTAATATATTCGTTTAAGTTCTGTATCGAAATATATATTGGTTTTGAACTTATTGCAGAGATAAGCTTAATTATTGTTGATTTCTTCAGTGTTTTTATTCTGGTTTATGTATTTGCATTATGCAATAATTAAAGTAGATTATAGACACAAAAGACACAAATATACTGGAATATGAGTTTGTGGTGTTCCATTAGAATTTTGACTAAATTAAAGTTCCAGGGAAATTCATAAATATTTTTTAAAAAAATTAATATTACTTATTCTTTATCCGAAAAATTAAAAAGTCAAAGATTTTAAGTATCTTTTACTACAGTTTTCAATAAAAGGGAGTAATTTTTCTTAAACAATTCTTTAAAGGTAAATTTATTTTTAATGATAGTAAATTATCATTAGTTTTTCCATACATATTACTTTACACTGCTCATCATAATTAGAAAACCCATAAAAAATACAAGTCCCTAATACCTCGTCTTTTCTACGTTTTTTAAAGTTATACATACCAAACATCGTTATTTATGTCTTAGATTAACTAGAATTACGTTTTGTGTTTACGTTTTTATTCAAAGTATTAATAAATGTGTGACAAAGGAAAATCCAGTACATAAAAGGTTTCGTGGGAGAATTTACAATACCATAAATACTATTCTGAAAAGTATATGCATATGTTTTCTTATACCAAAAATGAATGATTAACTTTCTTTAATGAATTATTTAATTATAGCTAATTAAACTTTTCTTTCAATTCCCAAAATATATTTTTAATTCATCTAGCAATTTTCAAAACTTTTCAAAAAGTGCTTCATCCTTTTTTATACATGAGGAGTAATTAGCTGTTGATCAATTTAAAATATACTTTGGTTGGTTGGTTTTAGGTTTTTATATTGCAAAATCAACAATGAATATATTATGCTAAATAAAAATATAATTAATATAATGTAACATAATATAATATAATATAATAATATAATTTGGCAGTAGGATAAAATATCAAAAGTTTATATATGAACATTAGTAAGTAAAACAGTATGAAATATCCCATAAAAACATTAAAAGGTTCAGAAAAAGAATCAAAAATCGTGAATATATACTTTACAGTTGTAATCTATGCAAAAAAGAAACATAGTAAAGTGTTTTCATAAAACATTTTTTGTAATCTTCGTTTCAAGTTTCACAATTTGCTTGACACAATATATTCTCAAAAGTGTGTGTAAATAAATTCCATACAATTTAATTCAACTCACAAAAAAAGAAAAGTGATTTCATCGTTGAAATTACTAATATGTATCATTAGCGTATTTTAATTCTAATTAATAATAGACCATTTATAATTCTTATAATTCATCATTTCCACACGCTTGGCTCTTTCAAAATTTTATAACTCAGTTAACTGCAAAGTCATTATCAAGATCCCAAACTATACTACCACTTTCCTAAATCGCTTGAAACATTAGAAAAGATATAACGTCTTCAAATGTTTCGGCTATACTATCACAGAATTTGTTTTGCAATCATTCTATACAGAAAAAAATACAATGAACAATTTTTCATTTTCTGAAGTAGTCTATCAGATAACAGAAATAGTCGTGGGTGTTAAAAAATGGCTATCGTTATTTTTTTCCCGACTAATTGAGATAAATTAAAGGTGTGCAGTCCCCACCCAATCTTATCTAACAGTGTAAGCCGTTCTATACAGTTTTTTAAAAAAATAATATAAAATTCATTTTATGTAAGTATAGTGTTCGACTTAAAGTTATTTTTACATAATCTAAATAATACATCAGGTTATAACAGAAATGTAAAATTTTTAGCAAGGTAATATACTAACATCCATATTGTAGCATAATTAATGTAACGTAAGTCAACAAAATTAATGTAACATGATATTATACAATTGATAATTGTAATTATTACTTTCCCTTTTATTTGTTTTTGATGCTTTTTAAAATTTTTATTATAAGCTGTCCTTTAACGTTTTTTATGATACTGATTTTTAGTAGAGGTTATCTCACAAGTTCATGATATTTCACGAAAATTAACAAAAAATACCTTAATTCTATATTAAAATTTATAGACACTATTTTAAGAATCATAAAAACTTTTTACTTTATTTATAATTTTTACATTCATATAGAAGTATAAATAGATTATTTGGCGTTTAGAAACATAATTTTTCTTTTTTTTTAAATTAATATTATATATCATAAATTAAAATGTGAAATAATTATTCAGGCTTAGATGTATTACACGAAATTAGTTCCAAATTTGAAAAAAATAAATAAATAATTTTTTAACCGTACCAAAACCGGATATTTCTAAAATTACATTAATTTTGTAAATAATTATCATTTTTAAAATTTTATATGAAAAATAGTAGAAGTTTACTGTTTTTTGTGATTTATTGCTTTTAATGACGATTTTAGGTTACGTTACGTTTGACAAACGGTGAGAATTAATTAATAGTTTTAAAATAGTATCCTAAAAGATTCCAGTGAATTCATTCTAATTAAACAATTAAAGTGTATATTCTAAAAGAAATATCCTGATAATGGTTTGAAATTATTTCTAACTATTGACTGAAAAATTAAATAAATAATATTATAATTAAATTATTTGGAAACAAAAGTAAGAGCCAATTAGCACCTGTGATATTTTAAGGAATTAAAACTTTGGGCTACAGTTATTTATTAGTGAGACACTAGATATTTAAAGAAAATATAAAGTTAAAAACTAAGCATCGTCAAATATCATCTTAAATTAAATCTTTATATTCCTTTCATTTTCCTGTTTATACTTTAATAATAGAATAGATATACAATTGAAAACAGAAACAAACATATTCCTGTAGCTAGAAATTTATGTTGAACGAGTCTGGGAAACAATTAAGTCATGCTACTAAGTATTTAGATCAAATCACGTTATAGATACTTGATCTAAAAGCTCAAACCAATCCCATGGGATTATTACAGCAATTACATTTTACGTCAATATATGAAAGCTTTAATGAAAGATACTCCATAAAAATTAAAGTAATCGATCATAATCGATTATATGATTCTCTGCAATTTATGTTTTTCTCTGTAATTTAAACTGTTGATAGTATCATTCCAAAGATGAACATGCTCAATTTCACCATATTACCCTATGGTATATAAATTAAATGCATTTGTTTCTTTAGTAGTTTATTCAAGATAACTTAATCACGATACATGGTAAAATTTTGGTTGCACATTTTACGTTCTCAGCATTCTCAGAAAGAATAAAATAATTTTATCTTTTAAACCTTTTTATAGATTTATTTAAATTAAATGTGCAATTTTCAGCTGACTTTTAATGTAAATTCTTATTATAAATCTTCAATAACTTAGTCACCTTAATTCATGCTATCAATTAATTTCTACTGTTATCTTAATTAATGATTAACGTGCTGGCTTTTGGTACCGGATTTCGTGGGTTAGAATCCCACTATGGCATGGATATTCGTAACCATTCGGAATTGGCTTTAAGCAGTAGGTCCCGGTCTTATTAGCCCTCGTGTTGCAAAAAAAGTAGGCCAAAGCTCACCAAAAAAACCAAATTATCTTAGTAGAACATTTAGACTTTTATATGATAAGAATGTGAAAATTAGTAGTAAGATGAATCAAGTAAAACATTTGAAAAGTGAAACAAAATTTTCACTAAGTTTATGTAATGCCAATTAAAAATAAGGTCTATTAAGATGGGACGACTTGTGAGTTTTAAGCATGGGGATAACAAAATATTATGGTTAATACGAAATAATTAGTATTGTGTTTTATAAAATAAATACAGAGATTCGTCCTCATCTTTATTTGTTTCATATAACACAAATTAAAATGTAATATAATCTTATTTTCATTATGTGTTTTATGTAATGCTTGAAATTTGTGGAAAAAATCTTATCATCTAAAGCAACGACAGCCAAAATCAAAATTTTCTGAGCAACCGATCCTACTGTGAACTAGCAAAAGAAATTATAACAGAAATAAAAACTAATTTTTTCCAAATATTACAATTGTTTATACCCTGGCTTTATCTTTCTAATTTACTGAGAGTAGTAACTTGAATAACTTTTATTGTGTCTAGTGCATCTTCACTTTGTGTTGTACTATAAGATATTGTTATTCCGTATATTGTTTCTTATGAGGATTGTACAGTAGAATAATCCGTTTATTCTATATATCATATCTTTTAGAAACAATCCTTTTGATTTGTCATGTTTATTATACTGGTGATGAGATATCATTAAACTATTTTAATTACATTTGTTAATTTCCTATAAACTTGCATTTCTAATAAATTTGAAATCAGTTTTTTTATTTATTTTACATATGTAAATGAGCTATCTGTTTTTACTCAGTGCAGTAACTCCAGTTAGTCAACTTGATCAAGGCACTGCGATTTACAAAAAAATTACTCCACGAGCTACTAGTAGCTCGCAATGGATGATCTCTAATATACAAACTAATTACTAAAAACAATTAAATGAACACTGGATATATCTTTACTATGTTTAAAGATATTTAAACGAAGTTTTTTTTTTAAGAATTCCTACATAATTGACAGTTTACTAAGAGGGATACAAAAGTCATTCATATCAAGCATGTGGAGTTAGCTTATGAGAATACAACTCATCGAATGTTTCATGCATTCATTTCAAAATTTGGTAAAAAATTTCTTCGACAAAATTTGTTTGAAATTTTGAAACTTTGCTTGAAATCATTGCCTTACAGGATCTCACAGGATGAGTTAGTAACAGAACTCCCTTGGCCAAGCCCTCTAGTTCTGGTGTGGTTAGTAATGGTAATGCATTAGTCTTTGAAATTAAGATGGCTTGAAATTTACAGAGTTTAATTAGGGTAGGGAACGGGGGAAGAGAAGAGAAAATGCTTGAGTTTGGGAGGGAGATTATTCAGCACAAAATTACATTGAAATAAGACCTGTGACTAAAATTAAGTACACACTAAAGTACAAGTTAAAGCTGGTCAGAAGAGAATTATTTAGTAGAACACTAATATCAGAGCATATTTTTAATTAATTAATTGAATTAATTATTTTTAATTAATTAATTAGATAAAGCGAAAAAATATAGCAAGTAGAGCAACCAGAAACTGTGTAAGCACAAAATATCATTAACTTAGGTTGTGATCCAGAAGAGACTTTCTCAGCCAATTAAAATTGAAGTGACGGACCAATTTGAATCTTAGGATTTGACCCTCTAAACTTGGAGCCCTAGAAAATGCTGCTGCATCCAGGCTAACGTCAGAGAGAAGAGATGGGGGGAGAAATTTGAAAGAGAGGGGGAGGATTGAATTTGAAGTTTCAGAAACCAATCCTAGCATAGGAAAAGTCCATTATCAGCAAATAGAAATTAAGTAAAATCCTTACCTAAGATGGCCATCGGATGACGTCGATGAGTATGCATAGTCATACTGAGCTAGATCGATTAAGTGATCAAAGCTAAGTTTATTATTAAATTTGGTAGCAAGATTTTACTAGTAATTTTGAAGAGAGGGGAGATTAATCTCCCTGTGAATCTCAACATTTCTAAAATACCAAGGTGAATTAGTAATTTGCCGAATAGTAATATTTTGAGCAGCAGAAAGCGAATTAATAAGATAGTCAGCCGCATATGACCATGCAACACACGAGTACGAAAGCTGTGGGCGAAGATAGGATTTATAGATGAGCAATTTATTTTCTATGCTTAAAAAGCTATTTCGAGAGATTAAGGAGTAAAATAATCTTTTAGAAATTTATAGAATAATTTTAAATAATTTTTAAATGGTAATTATGTTTACCGGGCTGAACGCGCAACATAAAAACAGGTATTATATTCCATATTTCCATTGGTTGGATTTAAAATTTTTAAAAGAAATATTTTAAGAAGTATTTTCAGGTGTGTCCAAGTGAAATGTTTCTGGAGAAGAAGGATAAATATTAAATTATAAAAATCCAACTCTAGTTAATTACATCGGCATTAAAAGATTAAGATGTTCTAGTCAGATAATCAGATTGAATTACTACAGATCCAGAGAAAAAGTTTTAATGGCTAAACCAAGAGGCACTCGGAAGAGAGGAAGACAAAACATAGATGGATAAACTCTATGGAGAGTGTTGTAAAGAGTGAAATCTATTAATTGGAAGTTAAGGTCCAAAGATAGGACAGCCTGGCATCAAATTCTGGAAAAGATTAAGGCCAATACAAGGATTTCCTTCCAATGTAGAAGAAGAATGTTTTAAAATTTTAACCATTAGCATTCTTGAGACAAATGACCTATGAAAAAAAGTTACCCGTGCTTCGTTTTTTCTGTTATCCAAGGGAGTGTGTACTTCAATACAAAAGTCAACATACCAGATAATAGCTCTACAACAGAAATAAGTTTTATTCTCCAGACCCACTTCTTTTTTATTCTTAAAGCTCATAAATCAATATGCGAAGTCACTCGCATCAAAATCATTTCATCTGAAACACTGAATGAATTCTGATATATTATTTTAAAATGAAGGCTTGTGACACTTTTTGCTTTCACTAAAAAGAAGTCGTGCGGACCCCACCCTTTCAAAATAAAAAAGGCTATGGCGAAAGATCTTAAACAGACCGATACGGCTCTTTAGCGTGAGCATTACCAACAAATATTGATATAGGTTGGGTCAAAAGTGAAGGTAAATAGGAAGTTTGCTAAAAAGTCGTGATGAAAACCTGCATGCATTTGTCCAAACATTGTAAAAAATCACTTTTTGTGGTTTGGAAACAGTTACTAAAGATAATGATGTATATTTAAGGAGATCGTGTACGTTACAAATCATTTTTCTAAAGTATTAACTTTGAGTTATGAAACTTTATAGTAACTACATTTATATGGAATTATAACTAAACGACTAAATCATATTGAAATATTTTAAATAACATTTTTTAAAGATGAATGGATTTGAATTTTTTCGCATTTATTTAAGATGTCTCTTAAACTTTAATTTTAAATGTTTATACTCCAAATTTTCTTGCTGTTACTTAAAAAATATTTTGAATATTGGTCAGTAGCGTAATTAGTTTCCACAAACTAAATAAGTTTAGAAAAAATAAACTCACTAATTTATGAGTTATCAATTTTATTAAGCATTCAAACTCAATAAGTCAGTATTCCAAACAAAACTGACTCATGCCAGGCCAGAACGGGACTTCTTGACTTAGAGTACGCTTTACTCCTTAACGAATATATTTGACTATAGTTTTGCCGATTAGTTCAATAATTAATTTAAACAATAGCCTCGATTAGTTACAATAGTTTTAGTATATTTAATTGATGAAAATAGTAACATTTTAATATAGTAATAAATATATAGCAATTTATAAATATTTTTACATAAAACATAATTAATTATTATTAATTTCCTATTCTGCTTTGTAACCCTTACTGCCTCCTTAGCTGATAAATTTTATTAATGTTAGACCTGATGTTTCGAGAATTTCATATTTTCCCAAGTAGTATGCTTACTAATTAGAAGTAAAACAAGAAATTATTCATAAAAGAATTAAAAGGAATATAGATATTGTATTCAATAAAAACAACTTTAAGAAAAGGAAAGAAAAGATTTCTGAAATTTTTCCATTGTTTGACTAGGTTTGATTTTTTTCAACCGCTACCGTTTATTATTTTGCAACTCGAGGGCTAATGAGACCGGAATCTCTTACTTAATACTAATCTTAAACGTAGTCTGATGAGTATTTTAATTATTTATGAGCATAGAAATATAAACTAAATAATGAATCTTATTGCCCATATATGCGTACATTTGCTCTCACTTTTTATATATCAGATTTTTTTTTCTATAAATAAAATGGGGCGAATCGGAAGATAAATCCGATAAATATTCCGCTTAATCAATCGGAATAACTATTATCTAATTATCTCAAAATATTTACAGAAAGTGTTTTTCCAGTGGATTTTAAATATATAAAATATTATATTGAAATCTTATAATGTTCGCAGTCTTTGTGATCGAGTTGTCAAGGCATCAGACTCCGGAAATATCTGGATCAAAACCAGGCAGGAATGCCGAAGCTCTTTTAATTTAATTTAATTTTTTTATATCTAGAAAACACTCGAATATTCTTTTAATTACTCGAATGGTTTTCCAGAATATTCTATGTTGGTATAAAAGAGCGAGTAGCTTAGTTTGATTTAATTCTCAATTTGTTATCCTTCTATTGGTGCTAAATAAATAGCTTTGCGATCCCGCTATCTGTGTGCCTCGTATGTTTCCTTAATAACACATTGTGTGCGGGTACATTTTGCAGCGGAATTGTACCGAGAACGGGCATTTTGCGCGTAAATTTAGTTAT
>CM063501.1:53289392-53326892 GCA_032207245.1 Pardosa pseudoannulata | reverse complement strand
AGATCTTTGGAAGTAGGAATTGAAAATATAAATTGCTGTTATGAAATGCACCAGACTATCGTAATTATCAGACCGTGGGTTAGGTTTATTAATCCCATTTTAGAAAAAAAAACATTTATACACTGCAGTTGAAAAGTACAGTTGATTGATACAATGTTATTAACAGTTTGTAGGCTATCGCTAATATAAGAACTTCGTTTTACAAACAGTTTATCATAGCTTCAATTTTGTACAGTATTTCGTTTAGCAAACTTGTCTAATTTTATTTATAAAAGCAGTAACTACCCTTATACATTGCTCCCTTTTCAAAGAATGAGATCATTACTAGCTTTAGAGATATTTAAACATGAAGTTGCTTGCTGGAGAAAAATGTTTTTGAAGAATATTGCCAAATCTTTTTATTTTCTTGATAAATTACAACATATTTAATACGAGTGATTTTGCTTTGATCCTTTTCATTGCTGTTTTCCGATAACCTACTGACTTTTTCTTGGAAACAAAAACGACAGTTAAACAATTTAGCACATCCTCAATTTTACAGTACAGTATTTCGTTTAGCAAACTTTTCTCATTTTCTTTATAAAAGCAGTAAATGTCTATATGCATTGCCCCCTTTTCTAAGAATGAGATCGTTTCTAGCTTTAGATAATTTTAAACATGAAGTTGCTTACTGGAGTAAAATGATTTTGAAGAATATTGCCGAATCTTTTTATTTTATTCATAAAAGACAGCATATTTAAAACGAGTGGTTTTGTTTTGATTCTTTTCATTGCTGTTTTCCGATAACCTACTGACTTTTTCTCGGAAACAAAAACAACAGTTAAACAGTTTAGCACATCTTCAATTTTACAGTACAGTACATTGCAATTGCTCCCTTTTCTAAGAATGAGATTATTTCTAGCTTTAGATAATTTTAAACATGAAGTTGCTTACTGGAGTAAAATGATTTTGAAGAATATTGCCGAATCTTTTTATTTTATTCATAAAATACAGCATATTTAAAACGAGTGGTTTTGTTTTGATCCTTTTCATTGCTGTTTTCCGATAACCTACTGACTTTTTCTAGGAAACAAAAACATTAACATAACCTAAATACATTGCAATACCCTCATTCTAATGCATTTTTCTCAACAAGTGCTGCTTTATAACCACAAACTTTTTTTCAATTAACGGAAGTCTACAGCGAAATTAATATGGCCGGCAATATTTTATGAACTTCGACGAGACCAAACAAAAGAACCTTCTATCTCCCCATCTCCCACGCACGCATTCTTCCACTAAGGACAGAGAGACTGTAACAATTAAGAATATTGTTCTTAGGTGGTATTGAAATCCAGCATTCTACGGCAGCCAAATAGAATTTCTTTTGTAAACAAAAACATGGTATGTTTCCGCGCAAATGACCACAAACAAAAGTCGTAATGTAACTCCCAAGTATCAGAAATAAACAAATGCTTCGGCTGTTTCTTGGTCCTCTGGTCACAAACATGCAAAAAAGCGGCAACAGTAGGTAATTCTCATTACCTTATTGTTTTAGCTACTTTCATAACGATATCCACGGCGTGGCCTGGAAAAAAATTTTGAAAATCTTTTGTTCCGTTTTCGGTTGGAAAAGGGTTTGATGTTAACTAGGTTCTCTCTTGTAACATTCTCCCAATGTGGGTAGGGCTGATTATGAATGTGACCTCACCTTTAAGAGTATTGTTTAAACGGTTTCCTTTCCTCTAGTTTCTCGATGATTCGGGCACACCTACGCAACTGACCAGCGCTGATGACCACACGATGGGGAACTGTTCTTTGGAGATTCGTTTTCCCCTAAAATCAGTAAATCTATGATAACCACACGCAGTGGATGAAAAATTTAATTAAATGTATATTAAATTGAATAACGAAGCAAAATTAGAATAATATTTTTATAATAAAAAAAGACATTATGATCAGCTATAGTCTATATTTTCCCGCCAAAAGCTAGCCCCCCCTCTCCGGGAATGTTTGGTGCGTCTTTTTCAACATTGTACTTCACTTCTCCGAAATGCAGGGAAATCCTTAACCTCCCCCCCCCTTCGGAGTAGAGGTGTAGCCTATCTGGAGAGAGGTTCAGGGCCCTGGGATTGGCTAGAAAGGTTTTGTCCGAAGAGGTTATTCTCGGACGGTTTGGAGTTCGTGACCCTGCGTTCGGGGAGAGCATTGTTTGATTTTCTTGAGGTATGTTCGCGTCTAGCTGAAAGGAGTTTGTTGGATGCTTGTATCAATATTGCTCTTTGTATATAAATGTAAATATTGAAGTAAAATGTACATAGCTGTGAGCGTAGAAATAAACACCAGAAAAATCGAGAAGCTTATCTCAGCTCGCTTACTACGTCACACAGCCAAATACACATTTAATTTGGAACATTGTATTCTCATTCCAAAATCTTATATTCCTATAAACTTTAGCAAATATTTCCCATATAAAGTAACAAATAAAAATTAGTTAAAGTTAAAGATATACATAACTTGTTGATTATGCATTTTAAAAAAAATGTTATAGGCATTTCATACGAGATATAAGTTTATGTTGATTATTATTTTTTATCTTTTAAGATTTTCCAGGAAAATGTCAGACACACAAGTGAATTTTATTCTCTTGTCTCAAGTCTATATTATATGGTATTAAAAACGGTCATATGTGTTGAAAGAATGCACATAAAGCATTTTCAATAAAGTAGTTTTAAAATGATAACTAACAACTAATAAAATTATTATGGTTTTGTATTAAAATAAGGCCGAATTTTATATACATTTACAAAATCTATTAAATTTCAACAATATTGACAAAAACAAAATAAATAAAATTTAAAAAGGTTTTCACCCTAATTTCGTTAGGAGAGCTGATACAATCATCTTAAAAGGCAAAGTAATAGTTCTGCTTCGATACTTTGATATCTAAATTGAGAATTAGACGGATAATCAAACTGATATTACAGTAATTACGTTATTCTTGTAACTTCTTGCTGGAAGATAGTTTTATTTTTATTTTCTTTTGAAATTAGGAGAATCTAAGATGTTAAACTGTTGATTGATCCAAGTCTATGCATAAATGTACTTCACAGTTAATCTTACGCAAGTCTAATTAGATCTCTTCAATCTCTGTCAATGTCTATATTTCTAGGAATCTTACATAAGACTGTGCTACTTCCTCAAAACTTGGTCAATGTTTTATCCTCTTGCAAGAGATCTTGGCTGAATTTAGATAAATTGCACCCCTTGGCAGATCCCAGATACGAAGGTTTCTTTCTTCATTTATTTTTGGTTTCATTATTTAAAGCAGTTTAAAAAATAGAAAAAATACTCCAAACTGCACTTCATTTCAGATAAAGGATTAGTCTTTAACAAAAAAAAAATACGTTAGTATTTACAGGCTTTATGAAAGCTTATACTATGACTTTTGTCTATTAAATTATTTGATTTATTTACTTTTTTTTAATGTTAAACCCCAGTTAATACCCTAGTTTTACGTTATTGGTGTCGTGTCCATTTAGAAGTCATGTAACTTCTCATGGAAAGGAAGTTGTTGTGGCCTCAGAAAGTTGGACTTCTAAGGGCGGATTCTCGGAATTTAGAAGCAGGAACCAAGCTGAAGACCTCCATTGTTGGCCACTTACATCCACTGGTATCATTTGTGAACTTGGAGGCCATTGTGACCACGAACCTATTTTACTTGCCGCCATTAATAACTCTTCGAATCTTAGTCCTGATCAAACTTCGATCAAGCAACCGTCGTTGAGAGATCGCTGCCTTAGTCGATTGAGCTACCACGGATCAGTCCTTTGTAATTTCTTGTTTTTAAGATTTGAATTAATGTTTGTCACTTTAATTTTTTATATTATCTGTCACTTTAATATGTTTAGTGATTTTTTATATAAATGTCTGTCCAATTTCTGGACATTGATTAGTTAAGTAAGTAGCATAAAACTCAGTACACTCTTTCTTAAAAATCAGAATTTTTAGAATACAGTAACTTAAAGGAAAACATATTAATATTTATGCAAAATAATACAATACCTTTCTAAAAAATATATTGTACATACATTTTGTTAAATTCGATGTACAAATATGCTTATGTAATAACTCTAAAAAGGCAGCAAAAACATTGATGTAATTAAATTTAATACAATGTATTAGTAATAATACTAAAGTACGAAATGCAGTGACAAAATTGTCAATATTCATATATTATTCAGTTCTTTTTCGCCATTGAACTAGTATAATTTATTTAATAATTATAAGGTTAACATTAATTACGCTCATATTCTAATACCTTTCAAATCAAATACTTAAAAAATCAAGACATTAGGTTCATTGTCCTCTCATTAGATTAAGATTATATATTTTACTACTTTTTTAAACTATATTTTAAAAATACTAAAATGATATATAAAGATAAATAAGGTATCTCTAAACGTTCTGTTTGTGTATTATGATACTTTTCGCTTGCGAATTATAGTGCAATTATGGCAAACGAAGTTAGTTCTTAGTAAAACACAATGGGGTTAATTGTTAAGGAAAACTTGGGTTTATTTGGTATTTATAAAGTTTAATCATTCTTTAAGAAAGGAAAAGATGCAAAAGCGATTCGTTGAAAATGCGTCTGTTGGATAAGTAAATTGGTAGTGTAGGGTGAAGAAATAAAATGATATCTGTGTTCTTACGTGATATCTTGCTTCCTGTATCCTAGGGGTTATTACTATCGTACATATTATTCAGCGTTAATTTATGGGCAGCACGACTACACAAGAAATTTCAAATACTGTTCTACACAATGCATTCCAAAGCTGCGTAGGTGTGATGATAGTTATGATAAAGTTAAATAAACTACAATAAACACGCAAATTCTATGCATTTTACTTTAATATGGTAGATAAGGAGAAGAAATACTGTTTTCGAATACAAATTATTTTGTCGATAGATCTGGAGGAAAATTGGGTGTTTCTAAAAGCGTTTTACTGTAGAAATTTTGTTGCTGTACATGTAATAAATCATAACAATACAATTTAATTATTGATTTTCAATTTAAAATTGATGATATCTTCAACACTGTTGTTATATAAACGTTGAATTTTAATTTTGTTAATTAACATTAAATTATTAATTATTATTATTATTAAACATTAGCATAAATTTTCTTCTAAATTTATGAAGTTTTGGGAATTTAATACAAGATTCTGACTCACATTATACTTATAAATCTAATAATAACTTAAATTTCATAATTTCATAAATAACTTAAATTTGTGATAATGTATGTCTTTTCCTAAATCATTCGGAATTTGTATAAGGATAATCCCCTTAATCAATAATACTCTTCTACAGTGCATGAGAAATTATAAAACTGGATTATTATTTTACACTAAATAGGTGAAATGGATCATCAGTTATTCACAAACACAAACATTTCTCGTTCATTTGCTTGTTAAGGACATTTGATTTTTCAGATGGAAAGGTACATTTGTCCTAATATGTAGGAAAATATGTAATAAATTATGAAAACACAAACTAAAAATTCTCTCATATGTCTATTCAGAGGTTTGTTTAAGACCCCCTTTTTGTCATTCAGAGTTTTCTATAACACATAATGTATCATTCTGATGAAGCAGAATTGATCACCAGTCAATGTAGACAAAACATTTGGTACTTTAACACATTGTTTGAGGGTACATTTCGCAGCGGAATTGTACAGGGAGCTTGCGTTTTGCACGTAAATTCAGATATTCAGTTAAGTCTCGATAGATCGAAAATTATTTAATTTTTTAACCAACTTTTCGCATTTTATATTGAAATATATAAACAAATATATAAATATGCAAATAACAACCATAAGATTTTTGTAAATAAAAAATATATTTTTAATGGATATATTTATAATAGTATAGTAAATATTAAAAATCAATTAGAAATAGTAGTATACAATTTTCATTTTTTCAAATTATGTTACGTGTAAACCTTTTTACATTATGAAAAAATGAAAAGAGTAATCATAAAACTATTAATGTTCCTGTATATACCGTTATTTTTGTACCCACAAACAAACCATGTTGTTACACTAACCCGACTAGTACGTGACCCGCACTTAAGTATCAATCGTCAGAAAATTTACCATCACGTGTCCCACATACAATGTGTTAAGTATTTAATATTTGCCATTGTACGTACACATTAATGATACATTGCGTAGTTAACCAATCAAATTTCTGCTGTTTTAGCTGATCGGAAAGTGGTTTAACCGAAATTCTCTTAGTCATCCCCAGTTTGCAATATTACATAATGCATTGTGAAGGTAAATAAGTACTTTATGAGGGACAACACAGTCAATCGCTTATTCATGAGGAAAAACATCCGGCTTACCAGATAATTGTCAGTCGACAAAACATTTCATTTTATGACAGAAGGACATGTTTGTCAGAGTACGTTGGAAATCAACAGTAATACAGAACGAAGTGAAGATGCTATGACCTACCTGATCTCTAATACGGTGTTTTAAAGTTTCAGTCTCTTTTTGTATTATTACTTTTCACTACATATTGAGAAATGGTTTTCAATAACAGTTCATCACAAAACTCATATCTTCATATTTCTCTTATCTTTACTATAAGTAAGTATTAATCTTAATTTGAAAGATTTTGCGTTTAGAATTTGATTTTACTTTAATTAAATACTGTGTTCTCTGACGCAAAATAATAAACAAATTTAACGCTCTTATAGAATATTATTTCCTTTTCTTGCATATTTCATACCATAGGTTATAGCCTGTTAATTATTCTTGGACACTTCGATTCAAAAAATAATTATAGCTACAAAAATTAAAAAATATTCCTTACACGAAAAATTGAGTTAAATTTGAATTTTGTATTACTGTTTAATTTAATATACCGGATATGTTTAGACAATAAAGAGTAGGAATATATAATACCTGATTGCTTTTTTAAAATAATATTATATTTCTAAACGTAAAAATACGTTTGGGAACCCTAAAGTACATTTTATTTTACAAAAAGGTTCATTAAAGACCTGGAAGTAACACCTAAATTATCTTTTCTTAGGCTACCCTTCTACCAATAAAAATAATCTAACCTTTTTTCCCATTCCTCTGCGGACATATGTTTACGTGTTTAAGTAGATATTCGATTAACTATGTAATGGCAAGCTCATTATCAAGTGGGTTTATTTTTATCTTTGATACATTCACAATTAGTTTCTGTTCCGGTGGAACACATTAACAATCCATACCCTACTGGTGGTTAAGTTTAAATCTCACTCTGTTCAGTATCAGATTATATAAGACTAAATGCAGGGCAATTTTCCGTTACATAAAGTTAACATTGCAATTGTTGCAATGTACTTACAACACAAACACAAGTGTTCGTTCTCAAAGGGGAACTACAGTAAAATATACGCTATGGAATTTCAAATTTTATTTATGGACCTTACAGTTATTCTGTGCTTGAATTCTATGTGCAGTTCTGCTAAATCTTGCAGCAGACGAGTCAGGCAACAAGGCCTTATTTCCAAAAAGTCACACTTTGTTAAACTTTTTGAGCGCGGAGGCAAAATAGTTTTGTTATTTTCTTACCCACTACGAGAGTGCAACTGATATTATAAGAAACGAGTCGTTTCTTTTTTTTAAACAAGGCTTGTTTATTCTGTACTAGCAAATGTGTCCGTGCTTCGCTAAGGTGAACTTAATATATTACTTTTAAACAAAGATTTTTTTTCGTGAATAACTAACTAAATTCTTGCAGTGCAGTTCGAGTCATTGGCATATTTATATATTTCTGTTATAAGCATCTTTTAACAATACTCAGTTTTTATACTTCAGTTTCCATTAAACCTGAGTTGTACATCAATAAGATGTGAAAGTGTGTTCAAAATAAGAGTGCAAAAATTTGACAATAGTTTCGAAGAACTTCTCCTGCTTTCTAAACATTCCAGACTACGTGGAGGCTGATCAACCATTGCCCAATTCTCCAAAATGATCAAAGATCAAGCGTCAGTTTCGCGTCATGCAAAATTTTTATATATTTTTTTCCCCCGAATCATGGCTGAATGGGTATAGATGTTCGTAGCCGTTCGAAATCGGTTTCAAACAGAAAATACTTGTCTCATTAGCCAATAATAACACAGCAAAGCAGTAAATTATAGCACTCCAAAACAAACCAAAAATTATAGGAAAATGTTCTTTATTTTCAGTACTGTTCGCAATCAACTTCGGTTAGGACTAAAAACTAAAATGATCAGTCCATTTCTATTCCACACGATTTTAATAAATTTCTATGATAGACCAATACAAAAGCAAACATGCTGAAATTAGATTGTAGAGCTTTCTCAATTGTCATTAAGACTATTTTACCTATTCTATTTTACATAATCCTTGCAAGGGTTTTTTTTCCTTTCATATCTCTATTCTTTCCGTACTCCACAGCCTCTAATACAGGATTTTTTATCTATCAAACTATCTTTTTAATCATTTGCGTTTAACCGTGGAAAATAATGCTTGGAATAATGACATGAAACTCTCGAAAAAGGGGGAAGGAATGGATTTCGAATGTTAAAAATTTACAAAAACCTTCCTAGGGATGTACCTAAAAATTTTCCGAATTTTCACAGTGATTGGATGTATGATTTTTCAGTCTATTGAGACAGACGGACAGACAGACACAAATTCATTTATATATATATACTAGCATATAGCCCATCATATGACGGAATTAGTAAAATTTTTAATATTCCAGAACTGTTAAGTACCCAATGAGGCAGGTGAAAAATGGTTTGTTTTTTGACTTAGAATTATATTGCAACAAAAAATAATCGATGATTAAGTTTAACATTATCACATATGTATCTAATCTATTTTTTAAGCCAAATATAAAAGAAAATTTACTTAATATCTAAGTTATGTGACAAATATAAAAATTCAGATATATAAATAACTTAAAATAAGTAATTAAATGAGATAGTAAAGGAATGAAGTCATAATTCAGAAAAATGTTATTTTAACCTATTTATAATAAAGATAAATTACCTACTTAACCGGAAGATAGGATTGAAATAATGATTTTGAACTCTCAAAAAGGGGGTAAGTGTTACGAGCGTTTTAAAGACGACAGTATTTCTACTGTGCTATGTGAAATTTATGATTTATAGAATCGGATAAACAGTTTAGGAGATAGACAAATAATGGTTTTGAATTTTCCTAACCCAAACTCAGAAATAATATGGATACCTCTATCAATTCCAGGTGCAACGACTTCATAAATTAAACACACGGACAGATCACTTCTATTATTATATATAGGGGATTAGTCTTAGATTTTTAGTAGCGTATTAAAACTATAAATTTAGTATATTTATTACAGAAATTCGAAGAATTTAGAAGGCATTTCTCTAATAAGTATAAAAAGAATTGTAAATTTCTAAAATATTTTCATACAAACTCTTGGTAAAAATATGGATACTACATAATCAATATGTTCTGCCTTCAACGACAAATTACATGAAATATTAATATCACCTCTACTAAGAAAAAAGGATTATTTTCTTCTATCAAGTGAGTGCAATGGGACAACTAGTATAAGGTTTATATTCCGACTCGATGACATAAACCCAGTAAAAGATGTCACTATTCAGTAATTATTACAGAGAACGAGGAAGACCACCAATTTAGGTGGCTTTCTCTAATTAATATAAAAGGAAATTGTAAATTTCTAAAATAAGAAACTTTCATACTGTAAATGTAGTGCTTGGAAGAAAAAGTTTGGATTTTCTATATTAAAAAGTATGTTATGCCTTCAACAGACAAAAATTACATAAAAATATTAAAATCACTTATCCTCTATCAAGAAAAGGGATTATTTTCTTCTACTACATAAAATGAGTGCAATGGGACAACTAGTATAAGATTTACTACAGATTTTTTAAAATTAAAACACAAAGAATTCAATACTAATCTAGCTAACACGCAATTCTTTTAACATTAAATGACAGGATAATTGTGAGTTTCACGTGTTACTTTGCATGACTTGATTCCTGAACAATCGCATTAAAATATTTCTAAACAGTTTTGATTTTTAGCCAAAATACCTTGATTGATTACTAAGCAGGCAAACAGGAAAGTCCATAGTAAAAAACTTTAATCACGAATTTATCCACTTCGGTACATGAAAATATTCGTTACCATAACCTTTTGTTCCTTTCCCAACACAAACTTCATCCTTAAAACTATAACGGCATTAACCGTTGTATTTTCTTTTTTTCTTTGAAAATAGCACTTAATGTTCCAATGCCATCCCAAACAGGTTTAGAAGGTCGTTCTTTTATAACGCAAGGTAGATACAGATTTATTTCATATTGATATGCTATTTACTTCTTCGAAACCCCTGCCAGGGAAAACATTCCTTTGTTTATCACTTGAGAGATACATTTGATAGAGAAAAAGTTCAGTCGATAGTATAAAATTCCCTCTCGTTAAATTGGGATCATAATCAATCTTTATAATTGAGGGAAATATTACAACTTACCTTGAAACTGCTTGACCTTTCCAATTATATCAAGGTAACACTATAAATTTCTTTTTAAAGCTTGAGAAATCTTTATAAATATTCTCAAAAAATGAACAATTTTACTTAGGTATTTTTAAAACAACATAGAAATAAAATTTTGCTACTTACCATACTTTTGTTCTAAAAAAAGAAAAATGTGATTATTATTTAGTTTCGGCATAGACTAATAAGGACAATAAAGAAAAAATAACATTCAGAGATTGCATATCTATAACTAAGTTTGAGAAAAACTATTTTCTGTAAACTAATTTTCCTTTTGTAAGCTAGATAAAATACGTTTTTATGAATCAAAAACCCCTGCCAGGGAAAACATTCCTTTGTTTATCACTTGAGAGATACATTTGATAGAGAAAAAGTTCAGTCCATAGAATAAAATTCCCTCTCATTAAATTGGGATCACATTTAATCTTTATAATTGAGGGTAATATTACAATTTACATTGAAACGGCTTGACCATTCCAATTATATCAAGGCAACATTATAAATTTATTTTTAAAGCTTAAAAAATCTACATTATAAATATTCTCTTTAAAGATTTATCAATTTTACTTTAGGTGTTTTTAAAACAACATGAAAGTAAAGTGTTGCTACTTAAAAAATAAATTTTAGTTCTAAAAAAAGAAAAATACGATATTTTATTTAGTAAAGGTGACATAGACTAATCAGGAAAATAAAGAAAAAATAGCATCCTTAGATTGCATATCTATCACTTATTTTGAGAAAAACTATTTTCTGTAAACTAATTTTCCTTTTGTAAGCTAGATAAAATACGTTTTTATGAATCAAAAAGCTTGCTAGGGAAACATTCCTTTGTTTATCACTTGAGAGATACATTTGATAGAGAAAAAGTTCAGTCCATAGAATAAAATTCCCTCTCATTAAATTGGGATCACATTTAATCTTTATAATTGAGGGTAATATTACAATTTACATTGAAACGGCTTGACCATTCCAATTATATCAAGGCAACATTATAAATTTATTTTTAAAGCTTAAAAAATCTACATTATAAATATTCTCTTTAAAGATTTATCAATTTTACTTTAGGTGTTTTTAAAACAACATGAAAGTAACGTGTTGCTACTTACCAAATAAATTTCAGTTCTAAAAAAAGAAAACTGCAATATGTTATTTAGTAAAGGCTATATAGCCTAATAAGGACAATGAAGAAGAAATAACACCCTTAGAAGATTACATATCTATCACTTAGTTTGACAAAAATTATATTCTGTAAAATAATTTTCCCTTGGTAAGCTAAATTAAATACGCTTTTATGCACCAGAAAAGCTTGCCAGGGAAAACATTCCTTTGTTTACTACTTGAGAGATACATTTGATAGAGAAAAGTTCAGTCGATAGCATAAAATTCCCTCTCGTTAAATTGGAATCATAATCAATATTTATAATTGAGGGAAATATTACAACTTACCTTGAAACTGTTTGACCTTTCCAATTATATCAAGCTAACATTATAATTTTATTTTTTTTAAACTTGAGAAATCTGTATTATAAATATTCTCTTTAAAGAATGATCAATTTTACTTTAGGTACTTTTTAAACAACATGAAAGTAACGTGTTGCTACTTACCAAATAAATTTCAGTTCTAAAAAAAGAAAACTGCAATATGTTATTTAGTAAAGGCTATATAGACTAATAAGGACAATGAAGAAGAAATAACACCCTTAGAAGATTACATATCTATCACTTAGTTTGACAAAAATTATATTCTGTAAAATAATTTTCCCTTGGTAAGCTAAATTAAATACGCTTTTATGCACCAGAAAAGCTTGCCAGGGAAAACATTCCTTTGTTTATCACTTGAGAGATACATTTGATAGAGAAAAAGTTCAGTCGATAGTATAAAATTCCCTCTCGTTAAATTGGGATCATAATCAATCTTTATAATTGAGGGAAATATTACAACTTACCTTGAAACTGCTTGACCTTTCCAATTATATCAAGGCAGGATTATAAATTTCTTTTTAAAGCTTGAGAAATCTATATTATAAATATTCTCTTTAAAGAATGACCAATTTTAATTTAGTATTTTTAAAACAACATAAAAGTAAAATGTTGCTAATTACTAAATAAATTTCAGTACTTAAAAAGGAAAATGTGATATATATTATTTAGTAACGGCGATATAGACTAATGAGGACAATAAAGAAAAAAGTAAATCCTTAGAAGATTGCTTATCTATCACTTAGTTCGAGAAAAACTATATTGTATGAAATAATTTTTCCTTTATAAGCTAGATTAATTACGTTTTTAGGCATCAGAAAAGCTTGCCAGGGAAAACATTCCTTTCTTTATCACTTGAGAGATACATTTAATAGAGAAAAAGTTCAGTCGATAGTATAAAATTCCCTCTCGTTAAATTGGGATCATAATCAATCTTTATAATTGAGGGAAATATTACAACTTACCTTGAAACTGCTTGACCTTTCCAATTATATCAAGGTAACACTATAAATTTCTTTTTAAAGCTTGAGAAATCTACATTATAAATATTCCCTTTAAATAATGATTAATTTTACTTTAGGTATTTTTAAAGCAACATGAAAGTAAAATGTTGCTATTTACCAAACAAATTTCAGTACTAAAAAAGAGTGATTTGTTATTTAGTAAAAGCGATATAGACTAATAAGGACAATAAAGAAAAATAACATCTTTAAAAGATTGCATATATATAACTTATTTTGAGAAAAACTATATTCTCTATGAAATAATTTTTCCTTTATAAGCTAGATTAATTACGTTTTTAGGCATCAGAAAAGCTTGCCAGGGAAAACATTCCTTTCTTTATCACTTGAGAGATACATTTAATAGAGAAAAAGTTCAGTCGATAGTATAAAATTCCCTCTCGTTAATTTGGGATCATAATCAATCTTTATAATTGAGGGAAATATAAAAAACTTACCTTGCAAATGCTTCGAATTATATCAAGGTAACATTATGAATTTCTTTTTAAAACTTTAGAAATCTACATTATAAATAGTCTCTTTAAAGAATTATCAATTTTACTTTAGGTATTTGTAAAACAACATGGATATAAAATGTTGCTACTTACCAAATAAATTTGAGTTCTAAAAAAAGAAAAATGCGATATGTTATTTAGTAAAAGCGATATAGACTAATAAGGACAATAAAGAAAAATAACATCTTTAAAAGATTGCATATATATAACTTATTTTGAGAAAAACTATATTCTCTATGAAATAAATTCTCTTTGTAAGCTAAATCAATTACGTTTTTATGCATCAGAAAGGCTTGCCAGGGAAAACATTCATTTGTTTATAACTTGAAAGATACATTTAATAGAGAAAAAGTTCAGTCAATAGTGTAAAATTCCCTCTAGTTAAGTTGGGATCATAATAAATCTTTATAATTGAGTGAAATATTACAACTTACCTTGAAAATGCTTGACCTACCAATTATATCAAGGTAAAATTATAAATTTATTTTTAAATCTTGAGAAATCTATATTATAAATAGTCTCTTTAACCCTTTCGTGGGCCGTGTGAAGATTACTTCCCACTTACACGATCTTACAAAACACACCTGTGGGAAGCACAAAACCCATTCTAATATAGTGATCTGATTATTGGAATGACGGGAAGTCTAATTCCCGCTTCGGTTTATCGCTTTCATCTATTGTTCGATCGATTGAATAAAATTAGCAGTTCTGTTTTGAAAGTTTGGAAACATGGAGAGAGAAATAAATGGCCCACTAAAGGGTTAAAGAATGATCAATTTTACTTTAAGTATTTTTAAAACAACATGTAAGTAAATTGTTGCTAGTTACCAAATAAATTTCAGTTCTAAATAAAGAAAAATGTGATATGTTATTTAGTAAAGGCGACATAGACTAATAAGCACAATAAAGAAAAAATAACATCCTTAGAAGATTGCATATCTATCACTTAGTTCGAGAAAAACTATATTCTATGAAATAATTTTCCTTTTATAAGCTAGATTAATTAGGTTTTTATGCATCACAAAGGCTTTGTACTTTTTGGGATAGTTATAGTTAAAGCCAATCATAAGTTTTGAATAGAAAATATTGATAAATTACTTTGCACATAAAATAAGTTTATGTTATTTGCATTAATTGTTTTTCATAGGAGGAAAACCTTTTCAGATATTGCTCTTCTCAGATTTTAACTCTAAAAGATTTACTTAACAGAACGTAACAAAACTCTTAATCTAGGTTACTTTACAAAACAGGTATAATGGACCGATTTCGGCCTTATGTCGCCTTTAAGAAATTGATAAAAACTCTGTATAGTACAGGAAGATTTGATTTTAAAAAAAAAACTTATAAAACCGTACTCAAAAGATTTTTAATTTCTTAGATCTTACTTGTTATTGACATGTCTTCTAGAAATACATGTAATTAAATCGTATATTTATTTTCCTTCATTTAAAGACACTGCATTTATAAATGAGTACGAAACACATAAGGCAAAATATATGTTTAACAATTGAATGGGGAAATGAAATTAAATAATTCAATCAAAGTATGATAAAAGTTAAAGCTTCCTAAATTTAATTTTTACTTATTAAATGAATTTTTAAAACTAAATTTCTTACCAAACAGCATAATCCTAACTAGAGATTGATTATTTATATTTATTTACGGTATTATGAGAAACACTCATTATTTCACTTGCATTTTATACAACCGTCTTCACAATTTTAATGAATATATAATAATTACAATCACTTAAAATATACATGCCTAAAAAACTAAAAGTGAACAGTTCTATATTTGAAATAATCTCATTTCAATAAACTTCCCAAGTAAATGTAACATATCCCTTAGAAATATATTTTATATTTAATGTTTTGTTCATTGAATTTAATATGTATTTTTTATTCTTTTTATGTTTAAAAAGTTTTTAAATTGTCATTTTTTATTAATTTAATTAATAATTAAATGCATTGATAATATTTAGAAAATATTATTAAATCTGTAACATTTTATGATGTAATTTAACATAAAAATTAATTTAATTTAGGCGTCATTAATTTCATTTTTAATTAAATTAATTTTTTAATTAAATTTAATTAATAATTAGATAGTATTTAGGAAATGTTATTAAATCCGTAACATTTTATGATGCAAATTAACATAAAAATTAATCTAATTTAGGCATCAGTAATTTCATTTTTAATTAAGTTAACTTTTTAATTAATTTTAATTAATAATTAAGTACATTGATAATATTTAGGAAATATTATTAAATCTGTAATATTTTATGATGTAATTTGCTCTAAAATTGTAAGATAGGAGACTGTTTCATTATTAAAGTCTCGAAATTATGATATATACAAATCTCTTCACAATTTTAATGAATATATAATAATTATAATCATTTAAAATATGTCAATAAAACTCAAAGAGAACTCTAAACTGTGAACAGTACTATATTTGAAATAATCTCATATCAATAAACTTCTCAATTAAAAGCATATCCCTTAAAAATATATTTTAAATTTAATGCTTTGTTCATTGAATTTAATATATATTTTTCATTCTTTTTAGGTATAAAAAGTTTTTAAATTAGCCATTTTAATTAACTTTATTTAATAATTAAGTGCATCGATAATATTTAGAAAATGTTATTAAAACCGTAAAATTTTATGATGTAATTTATCATAAAAGTTAATTTAATTTAGGCATCTTTAATTTCATTTTTAATTAAATTAATTCTTAATTAACTTTAATTATTAGTTAAGTGCATTAGTAAAATTTAGGAAATGTTATTAAATTCGTAACATTTTATGATGTAATTTAACATTAATTTAATTTAATTCCGGAATCATTAATTTCATTTTTAATTAAATTATTTTAATTAACTTTAATTAATAATTAAGTGCACTGATAATATTTAGGATATATTACTAAACGTAACATTTTATGATCTAATTTGCTCTAAAATTTTAAGATAGGACAATCTTTCATTATTAAAGTCTCGAAAATATGAAAAAAATCGTAATATATTTTATCATCGTAATTGGGTACCATTACTTTCATGGACAAAAACGAATTAAAATTTACAATGCCAACAGTCATGGTACAAACAATAGATGGGAAAAATGAAATTATTCTCTTTAATGTTCTTGATTAATAAATTGCTTTCATTACATAACATACAATAACTCATTCAATGCATAAATACCTTTTTTGTTTCTCCTAGACTTTAACAATGCTAATAAACATAACTCTTGGACTAAGAGAAAACATTCTTCGAAAATACATTTAAAGTTATTCATGTCACTAGGCTCATACTACTTCTGTGATTAATATATGTAGTCTAATTTTACGTTTAAGATCAAGACCTAAGTTTCGTCAACACTTCTGGTAGTTCGTTGCAGGAAACCATTCTGAAATCTCAAGGCCGAATTCACGAGACAAAAGAGTAACCCCAATTGTTACTAAGACAAACAAATGTAGTTTCCTTTTTAAAGCAAACGATAGCCCTAAACATAACAATAAAAATCTATTTGAAACAGAAAGTTAAATGCCCTAATATGTTGCTAATGAAATGAGAACTTGAAGCAGTCTTTTTTTCAGACGCTTTAGTTTTTCTGTATCGTCTGATGGCAATGGTGGAACGTGTTTTGAAATAAACCACTTAAGTTGAACATATTTGAACAAGTAGAGTTGAGTTTTAACAAGTTGAGTAGATTTTAACAACACCAATAAACACAACTCTTGGATTAAGAGAAAATATGCTTCGAAAATAGATTAAAAGTTGTTCATGTCACTTGGCTCATACTACTGCGGTAATTAATATATGTAGTCTAATTTTAAGATCAAGACTTATGTTTCCTCAACACTTTTGGTAGTTCGTTGCAGGAAACCATTCTGAAATCTCAAGGCGGAATTCATAAGACAAAAGAGTAACCCAATTGTTACAAAGACAAACAAATGTAGTTTCATTTTTAAAGCAAACGATAGCCCTATACGTAATAATAAATATATATTTGAAACAGAAAGTTAAATGTCCTAATATGTTACTAATGAAATGAGAACTTGGAGCAGTTTTTTTTTCAGACTCTTTAGTTTTTCTGTATCGTCTGATGGCAATGGTGGAGCGTGTTTTGAAATAAATCATTTAAGTTGTGAAAATTTTAACAAGTAGAGTTGAGATTTAACAAGTTGAATAAATTTTTACAATACTAATAAACATAACTCTTGGATTAAGAGAAAACATGCTTCGGAAATAGTTTTAATGATATTCACGCCACTTGGTTCATACTACTTATGTGAATAATATATGTAGTCTAATTTTAAAATATTTAAGATCAGGACCTATGTTTCGTCAACACTTCTGGTAGTTCGTTGTTAAAAACCATTCTGAAATCTCAATGCCGAATTCACGAGACAAAATGTAACCCCAATTGTTACTAAGACAAACAAATGTAGTTTCCATTTTAAAGCAAATGATAGCCCTAAACATAATAAAAAATCTATTTGAAACAGAAATTTAAATGATCTAATATGTTTCTAATGAAATGAGAACTCGAAGCAATCTTTTTTTCAGACTCTTTAGATTTTCTATATCGTCTCATGGCAATGGTGGAACATGTTTTGAAATAAACCACTTAAGTTGAGCAAATTTTAACAAGTAGAGTTGAGTTTTAACAAGTTGAGTAGATTTTAACGATGCTCTTAAACATAACTCTTGGATTAAGACAAAACATGCTTCGAAAATAGATTAAAAATTGTTCATGTCACTTGGCTCATACTACTTCGGTGATTAATATAATGTAATCTAATTTTAAGATCAAGACCTAAGTTTCGTCAACACTTCTGGTAGTTCGTTGCAGAAAACCATTCTGAAATCTCAAGGCCGAATTCACGAGACAAAAGAGTAACCCCAATTGTTACTAAGACAAACAAATGTAGTTTAATTTTAAAAGCAAACGATAGCCCTAAACGTAATAATTAAAATCTATTTGAAACAGAAAGTTAAATGCCCTAATATGTTGCTAATGAAATGAGAACTTGAAACAGATTTTTTCAGACTTTAGTTTTTCTGTATCATGTCATGGCAATGGTGGAACGTGTTTTGAAATGAACCACCTTAGTTGAGCAGATTTCAACAAGTAGAGTTGAGTTTTAACAAGTTGAGAAGATTTTTACAATACTAATAAACATAACTCTTGGATTAAGAGAAAACATGCTTCGGAAATAGATTTAAAGTTATTCATGCCACTTAGTTCATACTACTTCGGTGAATAATATATGTAGTCTAATTTTAAAACATTATGATGAAGACCTAAGTTTCGTCAACACTTCTGATAGTTGGTTGTAGAAAATCATTTTGAAATCTCAAGACCGAATTCACGAGACAAAAGAGTAAAACCAATTGTTACAAAGACAAACAAATGTAATTTCCTTTTTAAAGCAAACGATAGCCGTAAATGTAATAATAAAAATCTATTTGAAACAGAAAGTTAAATGTCCTAATATGTTACTAATGAAATGAGAACTGGAAGCAGTTTTTTTTTTCAGACTCTTTAGTTTTTCTGTATCGTCTGATGGCAATGTTGGAACGTGTTTTGAAATAAACCACCTAAGTTGAGCAGAGAGAAGCATGATTGGAATAAATAACTTGATCTGGCCTTTTCTGTGTTTCTTGCTGTCTTTTGTCCTGAGCTATGTCGAAAATGCATGACTCGAAATGTTTTCCTTTATTTTGAATGCATTCAATACGTTCATATCTCATAAATAATGTGAAAATAGATCAATTAATGTTTGCCAGATAATTAGCGTAACTTGACACGTTTTTTGCGCATTGATTGGGTGGCATAGATTAATTGATTAACGGGAAAAGACTTGGTTTAATTAATACTCCCCATGCTTTAAAGTAAACGTTTGATTAAGAAAATGTAATTGAGCAACATCGAGAATGAAACGATGTTGTTATTTGGAAATATTGTTTGGACAACTTTAACGGCACTCCTAATACCTAAAGATGTCAAGTGTTTAGGAAAATACTAAAGTTAAACACATTTAACTTTTAAAACATTTAACGCATAAACATTGTCTTTAGTGAAGAACAATGCATTTAGAAATAAAACCAGTTGAAGTATGATATAATCTAATAAATTCAGAGTTACTAAAATCTATGATTTTAATATCCATAGAGGCATCGATATTGGCTGATTGATGAGTTAACGTTAACTAAATTCAAAGCGAGTAATGTTTGCCTTCTCTAAGAGGTAGGGATATATTTAAGTGACTGTATTAAAAAATATCGATTTTCTATTGCTCAACTGACTAGAATGCCCATAGAAAATGTCTTCATAAGCTTACAGAAAAGTTCCCAAAGGGATGCAATATAGTTGTAAGACTTTCATACAACTGCAAATAATAAAGATTCTTAAGTAAAGCCAAAATCAATTCAATCTACCTCCATCAGAATATCTTAGAATCAAATTTTAATAAAGAAATCCCAGCCTGATATGGAAATAACATTGGTAAAGATAAGCTTTATATGAAGAAAGCCTCTAATGCACGTTTTAATTAATTGCCACTTATTTAGCATAGAAAAGTTTGAAAAAGGAATAAAGTATATCCTATTCAAAGAAATACCTGTAAACACACTTGACACTTGGACAATGGGAAAAATTCCATTGGATATCTGAGGCTTGTCCAATGGAATTTTTTTGTTTATTTAAATGAGCCATAGAAATGTGGCATCAAAAAACACTGAACAGACATTGGAAAATGCTAGATGATATGCGGATATGCTAGTACTAAGAAATAGTTTACTTTCATGGAAAATATGAACTAGAAATATTGTTAAGAACCATGGCTATCAGGTAGAAGAAAATTGCCTCAAAATATAAAGCATTTATACATAAAACTTAACTATCAACATCGTTTCCACAAATCAGGAAAAACCTTCTATAATTAGTCATAACAAATTGAACAGGAATATGTTTTTCAATTAACCCTTATTAAATGAAACCCAATATTTTGCGTTCTCAGATTTAAAATGACGTTTATTGACTAGAAATGCAAATCTGTAATACTAAAAACTTAATTTTTATACGGAATTCCATGTTTTATAGTTCCAGATCCACAATAGAATTTTATAAAACTTTTATTGGTGCAGAAACACCCTTTACATTTCAAATTATTTATTATAAAAATACCGTACTGATATTGATAATAGTTCAACAAATTAGATTAGAGTAGGGAATTAAGGGAAATCTATTGATAACTCTCAAAGATGAATTAATATAAAAATACATAAAATAACACTTCATCTATATATATAAAAATGCCTTATCATTTGTTAATGTACTAAACGTCAATCATTTTCTTGATACTTTCACCAATAGTTCTCACAACAAAAGAACAACTTTTCTTTTCACTATTACTTGCATATTTTTAGAGTCGATCTTCAGACAGAAACGTTTTTGAATTTAATCAAGCTAAACCGTTCTGAGATTATAAATGGATTAATTGATAAAACCTGAAGAACAATGGCAATAACGTTCCAAAAATGAACATCCGAAACACAAAGAACAGAAGCAAACATACTGTGAAAGCAAATAAATAACATATTTAAAGAACTTCTGTAGTTTAGATGATTTTATCGCATGATGGAACATTAATCCCTTTTGTCAATTTAAGTACTGCAAATCAGCAGTTAGATTATAAAAGTGGACATTTTACGCTTAGTTGACTTTTAGAAAAATATAGCTTTATACCTTACCTCGAAAATTAAAAGTTTTCTTTTTTTAACATATATATATAATTATTTAGATAAACTTATAATATCATTGGACTCTATATTTATGAGTTAGTTATTTGTTGACTAAAAGATTATTTATCATAATAAACACAATATACTGAAGAATTATTACTTCTCTAAGCAATAAATGCATATTTTACTCTTGATAGAAGATGATAAATTATAAGTTTTGACTATTTGTTCTGTCTGGAAGTAAACTTGGTATTTCCTTTTAAAAGTATTTCGAAATGAAATTTTTTTAACTACTTGTGTACATTATAGATTTCACTATATTAAACTAACTCGAATTTCGATCATTGTTCTGAAATTGCAAGATTATAGTTTTATAATCAGTAGCATAACTCGTGGTGCTGGAGAACAACTCTATATATCATAGCGTTCAGTGACTGTCATTTTCTTGCGATTGTTTTAACAAACAATTGAAATCTAAGTCTATTGATGCAATCTTTATATACCTTTTAGTTCTTAAATATGTTGAAAATGAATTTTTCCATCTATATATGTAGTCTTCCATCTCTATGTAGCCGATCGTTGGTCGATTGGTTAGGGTGCTGACCTTCGGTACCGGTGTCAGAGGGTTCGAATTCCACTGTAGTATGGATGGACGTAGCCGTTGGGAATTGGCTTTAAGACAGTGTTTCTCAACGTTTTAGTATTCACGGCCCAATTTTCAATCATAATTTTCATCGTGCCCCCCTCCCCACCGCATACAATAAAATGTATACAATAATAATGTATTTTGAGCATTATGGCGCTAAACCTGCACTACAACCTTAATTTTAAACTTTGCAAATTACCAAGAATACGGAAATTTATTGACATTTTGCAACACTGATACTCAGCATTGAAAAAACAATAATCCTATGCCTTTTTATTGCTCTTGCGTCCCGCCATGTCGGGCATTCTCACGGTTTCGCGAGAAGTTTCGATTTGTCTGGAATTTGTCTGGTCAGCTTAAAAGTTAAGTTAGGAGCGTGCGCAGATGTGAACAAATGTTTTCTCATAGGGAGAAGGAGAAAGTTCTATGACGCCAATTTCAATTCCAGACAATCTCATTCGAGTCGATCCTTCTTATCGCTATTGAATCTATTCTTAATGTGTATGTTATATATATTTTCGTGTAATTGCAATTCACGGTATTAAATATTCACGGCAGCAGACTTATGCAGAATCATGGATAAATTTTTAAGCGGGCGTAAGCGAGCATTAGACGATAGACAAGCATCAACAAGTACACAGACGAGCGTGGTTCCGAAAATAAAATCAAGAAAATATTCTCAAGAATACTTAAATTTTGGGTTCACTAGTACTGAAGTAAATGAAGAAGAAAGGCCCCTGTGTATCATTTGCTCAAAAATGTTGGCGGCAGACAGCATGAAACCTAATAAACTTAAACGACATTTGGAAACGCTTCATAGTGAGTACGTAAACAAACCCAGAGAATTCTTCGAATTAAAATTAAAATCATATGAAAAGCAAAAATCATTGTTTAAAAAAACTTTGTCTGTGAATGAAAAAGCTTTAATTGCCTCTTACAAACTTTCATATAAAATAGCCAGATGTAAAAAGCCTCACACCATTGGTGAAGAGCTTATTTTGCCAGCCGCAATTGAGATTGTAGAAATTATGTTTGGAGATAATTTTGCAAAACAATTGCAGTCTATACCTGTTTCAAATGATACTGTTGCCCGTCGAATTGCTGATATAGCTGAAGATGTAGAGTGTCAGCTTTTGTCGAAGTTGCGTGACAAATTGTTTTCAATACAACTCGATGAGGCAACAGATAGTAATAAAGATGCTCATTTCATTGCCTATGTTAGATTTTGTGATGATTTGTCAGTAGTAGAAAAATTACTTTTCTGCAAACCAATAGAACTCAAAGCAACAGCACTCGCATTATTTGCTATCTTAAATGATTTTATGAACGAGGCAAACATAGAATGGAAAAATTGCGTCGGAATATGCACCGATGGTGCTCGTTCTATGTCCGGAAGATTCCAAAGTATTCAAGCACTTGTGAAACAAAAATCGCCACAGTGCGTCTGGACACATTGCATGATCCACAGAGAAGCTTTGGCTTCCAAAGAAATGAGTCCTGGTTTGAATATTGTGTTAACTACGGTTGTAACCGTAGTAAATTATATAAAAATGAGACCCCTGAAATCAAGAATCTTTTCCGCACTTTGTAAAGACATGGGTGCAGTACATTCAGCGTTACTATTTTATTGCGAGGCAAGATGGTTATCACGAGGGAAATTTTTGCAACGTGTTTATGAATTAAAAGAAGAAATCGCCGTTTTCCTAGAAGAGGAAAACAGACCGGAAGCTGAGAATTTTCGCGATAGTTTATTTGTGATTGAGCTACATGGTCGACATATTCGAGAAATTAAATAACTTGAATCTTCATCTGCAAGGAGCAAATACACATATATTGGATACGAGTGATAAAGTTAATGCTTTTTGTAGGAAATTGGAATTGTGGAGCAGAAATTTAAAGCAAGAAAACTTAACAATGTTTGCAAATTTGAATGATTGTATTAAAACTTACAAGGCTGAAGAACAACATGTAAAAGTTGTTTTTGCAACCATTGAAAATCATTTAGCAATGCTAGCAAAGAATTTTAAAAAGTACTTTCTTGCTGACGACAAACTGATATCAAGTTACAAGTGGGTGAGGGATCCATTTCAAAATACTCCCGAAGGACTCTCAATTGAAGAGGAAGAAACCTTCATAGACTTCACGGCAAGCGGCGAAACCAAAAGACAATTTAGTAATAAATCACTCTTTGAATTTTGGGCAGGAGTGGATGATGAGTTTTCTGCACTAAAAACAAGGGCATTTCGCATTCTACTACCATTTTCAACATCTTACCTTTGTGAAACTGGTTTGTGAAACTATTGCGGTGGCTTCTTTGAAGACAAAATATAGATCTCAGCTAAATATAGAAAAAGAACTGAGAGTGTCTATTTCTAATATTAAACCCTCCTTCGAAAAACTTTGCTCTGAAAGACAGGCCCAAGGAAGTCACTAATAATTATTAAATTTGTTTTTAATTTAGTAAGTTGTTTTAATTTAATAAGTTAATTATTAAATATGTCGAAATGTATTTTGTTTTGTATGTGTGTGTGTGTTCTTTCCTTTCAGTCACTTAATCAATTTTTTTTAAATAACATTTTCTCTTGGATATGCTCGCGCCCCCCCCATTAGTGTGCTCGCGCCCCCCTAGGGGGTCGCGCCCCACAGGTTGAGAATCACTGCTTTAAGATGTAGGTCCCGGACTCATTAGCCCTCGTGTTACAAAGAGTAGACCGTGGTACTCCAAATCTATCTATATGCTTGTCCTTTCGTATTCTTCATTAATTTTGCGTCAGTATTTTGCTTTTGTTGACATGTATGTTGAAAGCAATTGTTCATACAAATATTTTGTCCTCAAATTAGAAATGGCTATACTACTAACTTTCTCTACCGGCAACCTATAAACAGATCGTTAAAGTACAACCAGCAAGTACAAGGTTACCCACCTACACAAATCCTTAATTCTTAAAAGTCAAGATATTTATATAAAGCCTATTAATGGAATATATAACTGCAATGTATATTACATTTATTTTCATTTAAGCCTCTCACAACCTCCTAAAGACAACTCAGATGAGAGTATTATTCCATTAATCCTAAATTAGGCTTGGCGACTCTATTTTATCGCAATTTGATATATTTTCCTTTTAATTAACCCTTTAAATAACCATGGAAAAAATTCATTTACTTTTCTTTTAGAATATTCTAAAACAAATCCTCAAATATTGATTTTTAAAATGTTATGTAAAAAAATTAAAATAAAATGTGCTGTCCATTTTATGAAAGTGAGTTGTTTTATTTTCGATGTTCTTTAGACTGTGTGAGAGTGCAGCTATGTTTTATATAAGGTTTGCGAAACTGATTTGATCGCCGCACTTGCCCGTTGTGGGTTGCATGCCCAAGTATTTTTTTGCTACTCGAGGAAGCAAGTGGTGTGAAAACGATTGCACTTAAACTTTACCAAAGTTTGGAGAGTAGTGATTGGTCTCCAGGAGGCGATTCAGGACCATCCTTGGAGTCCCTGACCTTCTGGACGCATTGTGCACAGGGCAATGGAACAACGAGCACATAAGCACAGGATAATGGAAAAAAGGATAGGGTTCCTGGAGTAGTTCAGAAGGAAGTAAAAGAGGGGATTTGGGTAATTTTTTTCTTTTCAGGTGTAGCACGTGGAATGCTTCTTTTACTTTTTAATTTTTTACATATTTTTTAGCATATTTCCTTGTCTTTTGTTCTATATTTGAATATTGTAATATAGATTAGTGGCATTTTACTATAATTAAAGACGATATAAAGCAAACTTGGGTTATTAATGGCTTTGAAATAACAGCAGAAATGTACTGCACCTCTTGAAATAAAAATAACTGTTTATTTCCAAACCTTAAATATCCAGAACAAAGGTTGGGTGGGAGACGGCTATTATTTTAATATGTATGTATATATTAGGCATATAACTAGAATAGTCTTTTTGCATAATTACACATTAGATATTTGTACCTAGCTTAAGGAATTCAAATAACAATGGTAGTTTGATGCTTAAATTGTTAAATGTAGTAATATACTTTTCATTGACTCAAGAGGCTCCAGTTGTAACAGGAAGTTGCCGTTAAACTTCCTGTGATAAAAAATTAAAAATTTATAATTTAATGCAGTATTTTTTTAAATGATTATACAGTGCAAGGGTTACTAATTATATATTAGATATTCTGGATTGTTAAAAAAATACACAGACTTCATTACTTTTTCAAACTTCATTACTTCTGATGAGCACAGTATAGGCTTTTACTTTTAAAAATAATTTTAAATTAGGAAAGTAATGAATATACTAGAGCTATGTGATAAATCATATCACGACTAAGCTTTATTTCCATCAATCCTATTTGGACATTGTCTTCCGGAATGATTCAGTATATTAAGAATTTAATTAAACTGGGTTCACTGAGGTAGCTAGTTGCCAGATTAAATTCACTGAGCAAGATATTGCTTTTCCTGGAAGTTTCTAAATGAAAACCATAGTTCTTTACGTCTCGGAGCATCTTTGTAAAAGAGATCATCAAACATCAAGAGAAAAACTAGTTTCACTAACTACTTCCTCGTGTTATAGAATTAATGACAGGTGGAATTTTGCATAACGGGATTCAAAACTTAATTATTGCCAGTGTTTTTAATTACTGAAACAGGCCTGGATGTTCAAGGCAACAACGACACTTAGAGTTATCAAATATGACACAAAGGCAAAGGTCAGAATGAAAATGAAGAATGCAAAGCGATAATTACGCCTAACTTTGAAATGGTAATTACTTTCTATTTATTTTTTACTGAAGAAATACCATCAATAACGGAGGATGAACCTAAATCGCCATCAGCAATTTTTTCATAAAAAATTATTAATTTAAATAATAATTCATTAGCAAGGTTAAAGTTGCTCTCTTTTTTATTATATTTCCAATAAATATAGTTTTGTTCAATTAATCATCGATATTTCTGTAAACTTTATCTTCTTTCAAAAATCTAACTTTACATTTAGTTTATATCCTAATATTTATGACCATTTTAAGTTCTCATCTTCTTAATTTTCTACATTTTACGTAAATACGATATATACATATATATATATATATATATATATATATATATATATATATATATATATATAAACACACACACACACACACATATATATATATATATATAATTCATTCTTATAAACATAAGATTTAAATATATCTTTCTGAACTTAGGAATTACTGAAAGTGTATGCAGAATATTTCTTTCAATAACTTAATCAGCCTCATTAAAATCTAAAGTTGCGAAAAAGAATGAGAGATTTTTCTACAGTCAGTATCTTTAGTTGGTAATAAAAGTGAAATTTCAATTTAAAAAGTAGCAAGAGAATTAAATACATTTTTTAATAATATTCAAAAATATAAACAGACATTTACAATTCTTATTCGTCTCAAATAAAATATTCAGTAAACAGCCTCAACAACAGATATAATAACCATTTTTAATCATGAAATGTTTTATGACAAATGCACAAGTCAAGAAGAAAATCAGTTTTTGATAGCACTTGTTGTTTAGTCTTTTAAATTGGAATAAAAATGCCGTTTTACACACCGAATTTCATATTATGACACGCAGTGTTTAAACAATTTCAATTTTTAATACACTGAAACCTAAATCTATTTCCTAAGCTCTACCACCTGGACACAATTAATATCTTACTCAACAGTTTGCGAAAGAATTTTCTACCGTTAGATAATGTTTCAAGTATGTGTCCGAGAATTTCACTCATTTATCAGACACAAGAGTTGTTTATGACATTATAACGTCATATAGGTGTCCATGTGAAGAAAGCACTTGACAGACGCTCAACGTCAGGATATCTACATTTTTATTTACATCACTACACACAATATATATCTCTAAAAAACACCTAAATCTTCAAAATAACATGAAATGTCTCATCACTCCTACTTAACACTCTTCATTCTTTTTTTTCCAACATCAATCCACTCACTTCACTTCGTTTTCTTTTTAGTAGTAGTTCAGGGAGGAAAGGAAACGTGATTGTTACAACATCTTAAATATTATGATGAATTCCAATTTTCAATCAAAAATTAAGTTAAATGTCGGGAATATTTTTGGATAGTATTTATTCCGGCTCTTTTCACCTTCTTTGCAAACTACGAGGATATTTATTTCTGTGGTGTCCTGCACACTGAAAATCTCAAAATTTCAAAAAGCTTGATGAGCTTGAAGATTCATTTCAGGGTAGTCAACTTATTATTTCTGACAGTTTGGCTGATTGTTTAAGAGTGTTACGATCAATGTGTTATGTTTACACGATTGCTACTGAAGTATAAACCTACTCATTAAAACCGATTGATTCCTAATAAGCAAAAATCCTGGCAAGAATATAAATATCAACGTTCTTTCCAAGATTTGAACCCACATATTCTGGGAACTAAATGTAATACCCTCTTTGTTCAGTCATCGTCCAGCCAGACAATCTGGGTGATATATTTCGATGCAACATGTCTGGTTTCATCCCGATATTTAAACTGATGAAAAAACGTCTTTAGATCTCATTTAATTATCAATATGATGGGAATTTGCTGTTGGTCCTTTCAACGAAAAACGAGTAATTTACTGGAGAAAAACTATATCGCAAGCATTACGTATAAGGTGGAAATTAAGTATAAAATAATGACTATATAAACAAAATATTATTAATACATTGTGTGAGGGTACATTTCGCAGCGGAATCGTACCGGAAATGGGAGCTTTGCGCGTAATTATAGTTATTCAGTTAAATCTCAATAGATTGAAAATTATTTAATTTTTTAAGCAACGTTTCGTATTTTATATTGAAATATATAAAAAAATATATATAAATAAATTCAACTATATATATACACATTTATATGTATATATATATATATATATATATATATATATATATATATATATATATATATATATATATATATATATATATATATATATATATATGTATATATGTATATATATATATATATGTATATATGTATATATGTATATATGTATATATGTATATATGTATATATGTATATATGTATATATGTATATATGTATATATGTATATATGTATATATGTATATATGTATATATATATGTATATATATATATATATATATATATATATATATATATATATATATATATATATATATATATATATATATATATATATATATATATATATATTATATATATATATATATATATATATATATATATATATACATATGTATAATATCATTTTCACAGAGATAAACAAAAAGTTAATTTTAAATCTAAATTGATTTTTTAATCAATCTTCTCGTTCTGTGGTTCCACATCAACTGATGTAAAAACTATATATATATATATAAATATATATATATACATATATATATATACATATATAAATATGTATATATGTATATATATATATATATATATATATATATATATATATATATATATATGTATATATATATATGTATATATGTATATATGTATATATGTATATATGTATATATGTATATATTTATATATATATATATATATATATATATATATATATATATATATATATATATATATATATATATATATATATATATATATATATATATATATATATATATACATACATATGTATAATATCATTTTCACAGAGATAAACAAAAAGTTAATTTTAAATCTAAATTGATTTTTTAATCAATCTTCTCGTTCTGTGGTTTTACATCGACTGATGTAAAAACTAGTTTTAATTTGTCTAAATTTTCCAAACATTCGGCTTCATTTTCCTGTACATACAGTTATATTTGTACCCCCAAACAATGTTGTTACAGTAACCTGTACTAGTACGCGACCCGCCCTCAAGTATCAATCACCAGAAACGTACTAGTACGTGTCCGGCGATCAAGTATCAATCGTCAGAAAATGTACTAGTATGTGTCGCGCATACAATGTGTTATTTGTCATTTTCATATTTACTCTATAAAAAAATTACTATTGTAACATTGGTATTTGTATACGTTCTTGCGCGATGTGCCGCTGATTATAACAAAGTCAGATTGTTACGACATTGGGTAAAATTAAAATATTGTAGTCAGTTAGCACTCCAATAAAAATGTCACAAGTTTCAGCTACTAACATTAAAATTTTACAAAGATATTTTTCATTGGCTTGAAGTAATTATTAAATTGTATAATTTATGGCAATCATCAAATCCCAGTGCATGTGAAATTCAAGTTTGATATTTGGTACAATGATTTATAATACTTTCTTAACCTTTATGGTACATTGATTATAACATTTATAGGCCAGGCACCTAACAATACATAAATGCAATAATTGTTAAAATACATTGGATAGGAAGATAGATTAAATTTTTTTTCTGTGGGCAATTTTTGGAAACTCAGCTTAATTCTGGTAACAATTTATCTTTGAAAGATTGCTGTTTTTAGAAGATTAATATCAGGGAAAGTGAAGGGCTCATATTACAAAAGAGTAGATACTTCTATTTTATATAGCACTTGAAAATTTTCTTAAAATATTTCTATGGACTGTTCGTTTTCAATAGAAGCATTCCTTTTTTACACCGTGATATCGCAAAAGGAAAAACCGAAACCTTTATTCGAAGGCTGTTTTTTAATCATCTTTTCACGGATACTCTTGCTTCTTTCAAGTGAGAAAGTAATCAAAGTTCGAACAATATAATCCTTTGTAAATCCGGCTGACTAAATATAGATGCTTGAATGCTTCGTTGGGCATCAAATTATAGAAAAAAATCCATTCTTGGGGTTCTAACCTGGAGTGAGTATGTTTAATCAGCTGAAAGTATTTCTGATAGGATTAACACTTTTAAGTATTAGTCATCAATTAATGTCATTCAAGATTAATTCATCCCAGTTTCACTTTCCAGTTAAATTTTTGTAGAGTACATTATAAGAAAAAAATGGCATTGTTAAATAGAATAGTTAACCTTTCGATTAACTTCAAAAACGATTTGCTTGAAGCTGAAATGAGAAAATAAATGAGGACTACTTAAGAATTGGGTTCACCTTGGCAAATTTGGCGAAATTGTTGGCGATATTTACTAAAACACAAAGGTAATCCATCAAAACATTGTATTTCTTTCTTTTTTCTGGCGACGTTAATTAAGGCAAAATGCACCATCGTAAAAGAATTATGTACTTTACTTAATTTAAGAAATCCGACTTAAAAATCGGGCATTTATATTTATGGGCAATTAATCCCTTAACAGTTTGCAAACGCAACAACTCCAAATTATTAAAAATTAGCCATTACTGAACCTTTAATGGTTTGTTATATCTAATTTTTTTAAGCATTGCGCTCTTTTAATATATAAGAAAAGAGTTACACAAGGAGAGTTGAATGAAAATATCATATAAATTATAATATAGATACAGATATTTGGACACGGTGAGATCAGGAGAAAATTTTAGGCGACTATACTTAAACCATTATCGCCAAATTGGCGTTGTAACCCAGTTCTTTAGTCAAGCCAAATAAATGTTTCAATTTATTTCAGCAACAAATTGAATACAGCAAAGAAATTGTATTATCGAAAAGTATTTTATTTCTAGTAAGTAAAATTTTTCATTACTGTGTATATAGTAAGGACTTTTGCAATGCATTCAGGTCAAATTTTATAATATCAGTATTATTAGAGTGAGTTTTACTGCTAACAGTCAGCTCAAAATGGATTTATATTATCAGCAGGTTTCGGATCCATAATATCCAACTACAGAAAACCAATGCCTTACTTGTTTTACAATGATATGTCATTAAACTTTGTAAATATATCGATTTTCAAAGTCTTCGGGATTCAAAATATAAAAAAATTAATTTTTTGGACATCAAAAATAATTTTTTCATTCTATTGTGTGCTTATAAGTTAAATATCGGTTTTTTATTATATCTTATAACGAAATATTAGATTTTTGCTGTCTCTCTAAATTCCTGAAATTTGTATGAAGTCTAAAATTTCAAATTATGTTCCTTATTTTATTTCATATATATGTAAATATTTGATACGAGGCGCATCTAGAAAATAAGTTTCCCTATTTAAAAGAAAAAAGAACTCACACTTTCACGGACATATTTATTGGAAACAAATGCAGCAATGTTTCATCTATTTTTCAGCATAGCCACCATCAGAATGGAGACACTTGTCGTATTGTGGAATCAACATTTGTATACCTTTGTCGTAGAACTCTGCCCCCTGTGAGAGTAACCAGCCTTCCTGTCCCAGAACACCGTGAGCATCCCTTTACCTACTGACAACATCTGTTTGAATTTGGTCCTCACCGAAGATCCACTATGATGCCAATGCATTGACTACTGCTTGGTTTCCGGGGCAAAGTGCGAAATCCAAGTCTCATTTCCCGTGACGATCCTGTCAAGGAACTCGTCGACGTCGTCGTGATAACGTAGCAGAAATGTCAGTGCTACACCTAAGCATTGAATTTTGTTTTCGGATGTCGGTTTCGGCTCATAGACCTGAAAGAGCTGACGATGAATTTAAATTGGCGCACTGCTTTGTGCATTCAAGATCAAGATTTCATCCGAACCTTGCAGGCGACGGGAGAAGGAATTAAGAGTTTCCATTTCGGACCACTGCTATCCCGCTACTGGCACAAATCGGGACTTGTTCAGCTCGTATATAATTAATATGTCATAGATCTGTTAAGCACGCGCAATTAGCACGGCTAATTAAGTTTACTTTAAAGGGGAAAACATCGGGAAACTAACTTTCTGGATGCGCCTCGTAAATCATTCATAGGATAATAAGATTTGATAAGCTTAGTACAGTATATTTTAGTTTTGTGTTCAACATTCAAATAATCTTATACTATTCTTAAACATTTTTTCTTTCAAAGAATATAGTATATCAAATCATAAATCTATCTTTCTATCTCATATATATATGTTATTTTCGGTCTATTTTAGTAATGTCTATTTTTAAACTATATTATCCTCATGACCTCGGTTTAAATTTAAAATTACAAAAATTTTTAATGCCTTTTACAATCTAAGAAAAGTCATATCCCAACCTACTTTCTGTAAATCGGAAATAACGGTACATCTTGATTCCTTGAAGTTAGTCGGAAAAAACTTTCTTCCTACTGAAGCATGAACTTATTCTGTAAGTAGAGATTGATATTTTTGAGCTTCCTGGATTAAATGTCTTTTTCGTCTTAATCCTGATCACTACAAGTTGAATCAATGATTTACTAGATCATTGTCATATTGAAATCTCAATCCAACTTCAGTATAAGGATTAGGTCAGAATCCAATCTTTACAAAAGCACCAGTCTCGTTAGAATTAGGTTATTTAGTATTTCAAAACAAGATGTTTTGTGATATTTTTCCTCTTTGATAAAATGAACGTTTAGCCGTGAATTAGATTTTTTCCGTGATAGTAAAACTGTTGCCGGAAAAAAGGGTATGAATGTGTAACAAAACAATTAATAAATTCTGAACTGCTTAGTTATGCTCTAAAATCCAAAAAATATTTTAATTATGCTTTGTAGTCTATAAAAAATATTATCATATTTTTATATCGTGATAGCATTAATCTTGGAACTTTTATAAAATATTCACTCCACTTTAAACAAAGTCAGGTTTTGTATTATAAAATTTCTTGTATTCAAGTTTATTTTTTTATTTGTAGATACAAGAATTACATTAAACACTAAAGAACCTAATAATTACTATGTCTTGTCAACTTGCATCTCCTTCAAACAATGATCCGAACTGAGAAGATGTTTCTAGCCAAATTTAATTGTCTTAGCGAGGATTCAAATATTCATTTGACAAAGAAATCGTATACCCTTCATGCGTTTCTAACCATTTTTATTTTAATTATTGGACTATGGTTTATGGATTTTTAAGGTTTTAATATTCATACTATTATAGGATGATAAATATTTAAACATTATTTTTTATTCTCTCTTTTATTTATCTACATAAGTACTAATGCTATAAATTCCGTATATACGTTCATAAATGCTAAAACTACTTACCCTATTGAAATGTGGGTTATTTTTACAGATCTATTACCACCATTATAATTCTGGGATTAAAGTAGATAATTCTTTTTTTAAAATTCAAATTAATTGTATTTTATAATTGAGCCGCTCAGAAGCCAATGCGGTTAAGTCGAAAACACAAAAATTGAGAAAATTAATGTTTTTTTGATACATTAGTTTTTAAAATTCTTGGTTTATTAAATTAATTAGAAAAGTGTATAAAGTATTTTTTCGAGGTGTAAACTCTGCAACAAAAAAAACAAGATATGTACAGGATGTGTAAATAAAAACGTAAGTATTTATTGAAATAATGACAGCATCTTAAAAATTTTGGGACTTATACCTTTTGGCAGCTGAAAAAGATAAGAAGTTTATGTAAAAACAATAAAATAACATTTATTGTCATAAGTTTTATGTTTATGTTTTTCAGTATTACCAACAAATATCGACAGAAGAAGAAGAATTTAATTTTTATTTCAAAGTTTATGTAAAAAAATATTGATAAAAGGTGGACTTATTCACAATGACTTCTGAAATTATTATACAATATATTCAGTAGCTTTTAACCCCTTAACGATAGGATAATTTTCAAGAAAACGGTCATAAAAGTGCCTATTTTTTATCCCTGAAAATTATATAAAAATATGAGTATGAATAATATATATATATATTCATTTTTAACTTATCGTTTGTTTTTATCTTGAAATTTAAAAAACATTAAATCTGAGGAAAAGTCAACATTCAAGGTTATTATGACTTAATGTTTGTTTTTCAGTAAGCAAGGAAAATTTAAAAAATATGTGTTTTAAACGTTAAAAAAGGAATTTTATTAAACTTATGTATAATATAAATAAAGATTAGTAATTTTTTCTTGTGTGATAAATTTCAAAGATACGCAGGCCAATGTCACAATCTGAAGTAGTACTGAGTTTCCTTCCTATATCTCTTACTGTTTTCATCTCTTCTGGAGCAAGAAACTTTGCATTCTCGTGATAGTTGCCGTTTCGTATCAGTTGGGAGTATATGTCGAATAAAATGCCTTTGAATCCAAAGATTGGGATTATCTTCAAACGTTGATCGTCATTTTTTTGGAATGGTGTCTGATAACTGATACTTTCAATAAGTTCATCTACTAAAGATCTAGTTTATAAATAAACTATCTACAGTTACCTTAAAAATATTCTGGTATTGATATCTGGTATATAAATAAATTAGTTTTAATCCCATTGGCGTGTTACTACTGATCACTCTAGCCCGGAAATATAAAGGGAACAGGGAACAAGAAATAGACAACCAAACCTCACCCCGTCATTTTCACGGGAGCGAGAAAGAAGGGGTTAAAAAAAGGGCTGTCTAACCTAGAAAAAAGTAACTAACGCGTAAATCCTTTAATAACTAAGAAAATTATTGCCTATTTCATCAAAATTTCCAAAAATCAGAAAATATCAAAAAATGGACTTAACCGCATTGGCTTCTGAGCGGCTCACTTCATGATTTAGGGATTTTTAAGATTTGAACACTCAAACCAGGCACTGCCTACCCAAAAGGGTGTAAAGCCTTTACATGTCCACCAATGCAGTTTGTACAGAATTTATAATAATAATAGCAGTAACAATAGAAATAATAAAAAATGACAGAAACTGAGTAAAAAACGTGGAATACTAGAAAGTCCCCCAAGTATGAGTCCGTCCTTTTAAAAATATGGGCTTCTTGTTGAGAGAAATAAAATGAGGGGAGAGACAGGGAATCAGCTGTAAGCAAGAAATGTAGATTAACTGATAAATAAGTGTAGGGGTGTCTCCTACATGCGTAACTGTTTATGGTATGCTATTAGATTCCAATATATTTTATGCTGTGTGTGTCACCTATATAAAGAAAAAATACTAAATCTTCAGCCAAATATCCGAACTGAAGGTTACTATCATTTTAATCTATTATTTTGTGAGATAAGGGGGATAAACTGAAACAGCCACATCAGTGGCATGTGTTACATTAACAAGTCAACTACATGAAGTGGTTCCTTAAGTAGTTGCATCCAAATAATAATTAAGCACAGATTTGATAAGCTCCAATCTCAAATAATAGTACATTTATAAACTGCAGATTGTGAAAGCAAAATATAGAGTTTGTTTTATAAGGTGCTTAGTATGGTTTGTCACAAAACATTAAAGTGAAAGTGTCTCCCTGTGTGAATAAAGCCAAAAGAAAATAATATAAAGTATAATCATTTTCATTTCCATAGGTAGAAAATAAACCTGTTCAAATTTATTATTACAATGGTAAACAACTATCACTTTAAATTGCAATGTATTATTAAGATGTAAATAAAATTAGTGTGGAAAAGAATAGCATTCAAACAAATATAAAGCAATAAATGTGTATAAAATATTAATTCATTACTCATACAGAGAAGTATAAAATCTAAGCCTGAAAACAGAACATTACTCTTGAAATATTTCTGTTGAAAAGTTTAGGAATTCAAATTGCGAATTAGAGGCCATTGAATCAGTCCTTATTAGAATGATTAGACGTTAATGACGATTACTCAGCCATTAAGCGCTATTATGTGTTATTTCTATAGTAAAACTGTTCATTATAAGACAGTTCTAATATAAATCACAAATTATAAGAGAACACGCAAGATATTTCCATTCCACATTCCCTATTGAGTTCCAAATTGGCAATCAGTCAAAAGTTAACCGTTTATTCCTCTGTATAAACGGGGACAAAAGTTTTTGGAGGTAATTTCAGCTGTTAAAGGAGAGTCGATGAAACCGAAACAAAAACGAGGAGATTCCGTCGTGGCGCAACCCTCCCGTTTGATCCAGCTCGTGGCAACAAAACGTAATCTTCAGCTCCAAGGGACCGTGACGAACGCGACAATTTACTCTTAAAGCGTAAGGGCAACTGAAGCATTTCCACAAGTTTATTAAGCTGCTACAGATGTCGTGGTTTCTGAAGCAATCGTTGAACTGTCGTTTTGCCAAATTGATTGTCATACAAGAGAGTACGGTAACGAACAACTCTTCTTTACCGTAACACTGTCCTAACACACAAAGCAAGTAACTAGCTTGTGTCAACAAGATTTCTCCTAGATAAAGCACAGTTTTTTCTTTTATCTTTATTGTTTTAATCAGATATCTAAACCCTACATGTTTAAATTCTGTAAATGGTAAAATTATCTGTAAATGGTCTACTTATTTCTCGATATACCTTACAAAATGAAACTAGAAATGGTAAATTGCTCTAAAATTAAGTATAAAATAGTTTGAGAAGGGACATTTGATATATGTAGGTTAATTTTCCCTATTTAAGATATCTATAACATTGTGATATATCATAACCATCTGATACAGATTTTTATACTGCTATTTATGTGACTCACTTTACCAAATTAATTACTATACAGGATTACAGTGATATACAATTCTTCTTTTTTGTAACGATTCCCAAACATA
>CM063501.1:53241892-53284392 GCA_032207245.1 Pardosa pseudoannulata | reverse complement strand
TTGAAACATGAATTCATATTTAAAGAAAGAATTTTTATTAACTCAAATGTTGCAAATCACGTATAAAAAGAATCATTTTAGAGTCAAATTCTTATGTGTTTTATACACATAGACATGCTAAAATGTTTTTACTTTCAAACGCAAAATAAAAAATTGAGATAGGATTTCGTTGCATTATTTTACTGCATTTTATATCTAATGGGAATCGGGAATTGCAATCATGTTTTGCGGTTACAATTTACCCCAAGGGATATATAGCCATGGGAATAGATCATCTGCAATGATAAAATATAATTTAATCTATTATTGTGAATTATACGATCGTATGTTCTTGAAATTTAATTGGTCAAGAGAAGCACATTATATAAATCAACTTCAAAACATACCAGGATATTATTCCTTTGTTATAACTCTAGGTATTTCTGTTTACCTCCTAGTAATTAAAATAATTTTGTCAACTCTCTTACTTATCTAATAAAAGAAAGTTAGAAAATAATTCTTTTATTTATGGTTACACTTTAAATGGTAGTAGATATAATGTAGACAGAATATTCCTATTAGTTAAAAGTAAAAACTGTCATATGAGGCTGGAATGACTAGAGGAAGGAGATGCATGTTCATGTTAATTTAGAAACTAGCATATAGCCCGTCATATGACGGGATCAGTAAAATTTTTAATTTTCCAGAATTGTAAAGAACCCTATGAGGCAGGTAAAAAAATGGTTTGTTTTTTTTTGGCTGAGAATTACATTTCAACAAAAATAATCAATTAAAACTATCACATATGTACTTAATTTATTATTTAAGACAAATAAAAAAGAAAATTATTTACGTAATATCTAAGTTCAGTGATAAAATGTATGAAAATAATGCAGAAATTATTTAAATAATTTAAAATAAGAAATGATTAAATGAGGTGGTTAAAGGAATAAAGTCATAATGCTAGAAAACAAATGTTATTTTTATCTATTTATTATGTGATAAATTGATACATTTAATCGCTTGTTCTTAAAATGGGGCTTGATATAATGGCATTAAATGCTCGAAAAGGGGACGGGGTCGATTTCGAACGAGGACAGTATTTTTCGCTGTGATACGAATCTTATTCATACCAATTTACTTCAGAATCGGATCTATAGTTTAGGAAAATATAAACTTTACTCGCTTTGAATTTTGCAAAACCCTAACTCATCAAAAATTCAATATGGAGAATAATAAAAATTATAAAAAGTTGAAAAAATAGTAAAAATTTATTTTAAAAATAATAAAACAACTTTTGGAATCAGAATTGAAAAGAAAAAGCAGAAAATATTAAATTTATTAGACATTAAAAAAAATTGGCTGCGTCGGGGATAGAACCGTCAACCCGAGAAGCATAACGATCACGTGGCGAACATTCTACCAAGCATACAACGCCTGCACGTTGTGTGCGAACTAATTAAAGTATATGAAGATTTTAGTAGAAACAGCCCAGAAACTTAAATATTACTTTCCGCCTTTGCCATCCTATCAAGAATGAATTTCGTATAGAATAAGAGGAAGAATAAGGCTCGAAATAATAGCATTAAACGCTCGAAAAGGGGGGATGGGGTGGATTTCGAACTCGCTTTCAATTTTGTTAACCCTAACTCATGAAAAACCCAATATGGATGCTTGTATCCATTCCAGGTACAACAGCTTCAGAATTTCGCGGACAGACCACTTAGGCTATTATTATATAGGGGAAGGAAAAGAGTCAGTTAATTTAAGCCATAAATTTCTTACTTGTGTATCGGTACAAGTGATTGTGTTACGGTACAAGTGATATTATAAATATATAATCTATAAAGAGTGAAAATTCTAATAACACACTAACTTTTTTTTTCGATAATAATTCGTCAGTTAAAAATAAATCGAACTTGGGTCTACATGCATTGTTTAGTGGTATGAGCATATAGCATAAAATAAAAATTTGGTGATAAAATTATTTATAAACTATTTTTAAAGTTAAAATGAGAAATTCATAAATTCATTTCAAGGTTTAGTGGGTTCCGATTTGATTAGCCCTCGTGTAGTAAAAAAAGTAAACCAAACCAAACTATATGTGGTTTAAGTAAGTTAGAGAATTAAGATTTAGATTATTTAAAATTATTTCGTTAATAGTTGTATCAAAATTGGATTCATCTGTTATGAGTCCAATTTTGGTATTCATTTATTATGAATCCAATTTTGGTATTCATTTATTATGGATCCAATTTTGGTATTCATTTATTATGGATCCAATTTTGGTATTCATTTATTATGAATCCAATTTTGGTATTCATTTATTATGAATCTAATTTTGGTATTCATTTATTATGGATCCAATTTTGGTATTCATTTATTATGGATCCAATTTTGGTATTCATTTATTATGGATAGAATTTTGGTATTCATTTAATATGGATCCAATTTTGGTATTCATTTATTATGAATCTAATTTTGGTACATATAGCAATTTTGGGTTATTTGAAGCCTCATGCAAATTATCTCTCTTTTTGCATGGCCTTACATATCTCTTACGAAAGTGGATTTTGATAGAAATTTAGAAACTTTCTATACATTCTTTCAAGGTTTGATTATTGCTTCAGAGCATATTTCTTTTATTTATTTTTACCATTTTTTACAAACCTGCACGTCTTCTATAAGTGTTTTTTAACCCTAGAATTGTCCTTACTTATCGGAGATGTTTTTTTAATTAAAATAATAAGATGCTAAAAGCTAAAAATAATTTAATGTATAAAAAATCATTTTTAAAATTAAAAGGTTTGTACACTGGTGTGCAAAACTTAAGCAACAGGTGGGTTTTTTGCCATAACTCTATGAGAAATCATCTGAGACACAGGAAAATCAGAAATGGGCGAGAGATGTACGTGAAGGATGACGAAAGCATCGGACATCGGACAATTGATGTAGAGGAGCTACTGGAAAGTGAATGTATCCTTCGAATGGATTGGCCAGCGCACTTTCATGATTTAAATCCCATCGAACATATGTGAAATGATTTGGGGAGACGCATTGCAGAACGCTTACATCCTCCGGAGATCACCCAACAATTCAAACAGATGCTGATTGCGGAATGGGCAATCCTACCGCAAGAAATGTTGGACCAGTTGGTTCTGAGTATGTGGAGATAATGTGAAGCAACTATTGCAGTTAGGAGAGGGCATATCCCATATTAAGGAACATCTGCTTGTTGTTCATCCTCTTGGATCTTAGACAATCATGAGTCATGATACTATGCATTCAATAAAGCTGTTGTTATTTGTTTTTATTTGATTCCATACCGTATGCATTGTATTCCTTTTTAGCGCCGGTGCTTTCGTCATCCTTTACGTACATAATACTCTCCCTCATTTCTGAATTTCCTGTCTCTCAGATGATTTCTGGTGGAGTTATAGCAAAAACCCCACCTCTTGCTTAAGTTTTGCACACCAGTGTATTATTTGCTTTTACTTCTTTTTAAATAAATTTTTAAAATGTTGCATAGGTAAGAATAGTAACTGCATTTGACGAGAACAGGATGGCTTTCTAGGTTTAAAGGATCTAAATAAGAAATAATAATATCAAATTTAGAGTTTTAAGAAATTTTTTAAAGAGATTTGAATAATGAAAATAAAGTTAGGTATAGTTAGCAATATTAAGAAATATTTCTTATACAATTTTGTCTATTTGTTTCTAACTAGCATTGGTAGAGATAGTGTACAAGTTGCAGGAATATAGGTCTCATTTATTCTATGAGATTATTTAAAAATAAATATTTATGCATTTAAACAAAAAGTAATAAATTATTTGTAAAGTAAAGACATTTTGAAGACTATCACGTTAGTTGTAATTGCTTTCATACTTTCATGTAGCCGTAATCCGTGGAATTATTTGATTCCGTTTCATTGTTTCGTATCAGACAATGCATTGCACAAACAACTCTGTATAGGCTGGAGAAGCGCTTCGTTAAGTTTCAAAATAGCCAGCATTCCTCTTAATTATTCCCTCGCTGCTCCGTTTTGTAATGCCTCAGAATTATGCCAAAGACGAGATAAGGCTTCTATCTCTTTTGTACGCATTATTGTCCATACCTTCTCATAAACCTTATGCCCTTTGAATATTTTTTTTCAGTAATGCATGTTGAAATACTTTCTTTTATGAGATAAATAAAAGACTTTAAAAAAAGTGTTACCCGCGAAGCATTTTTGAAAGCTCAATAAAGATCATGCTTAGAATGTAAGTAGATTTCGAGACAACGGTAAAGTAGAAAAAATTATGAGATCTGAAGATTGATGCTTTTACTTTCCCCGATTAGAGAGGACAATGAGAATTACATTGGCCTTAACTGAAGAAATGCGTATAATAAGAGTTCTTTCCTTTTATCTGATTACTTAAATTTCCGATGTTTTGAAAAATGTTTCGAAATCTTGAAAACATTTCCCAATTTTCGAAACTATAAAGTTTAAGATTCACAAAAAGTTATCTGTAAAGCGTATCAGTTGAATGTTTTAATGAAATTATCTTGCTTTGTATTGAGTCTATGAAAGTAAAAGATACAATAAAGTATTCTTTTGTCTAATATAAACTTTTGAATGGGGTTCATGCTAGATCGAATATTTTCACATGAACTTAGTAATTGCTCAGATAGCTTAATAAATACTCCTTTCAATAATTATTGATGCACACATTTATCTAACATGAAATTATTTAAGTCTCTCAATATGTTTCTTTTCAAGAAATAGATTAAGTTTTGTAATTCGTTGTGATTTACTTGAATTAATAAATAAAACTAATAATGAACTTTTCCCTATGAATAATAATATGTATTTACTACCACAGATTGTTGGTTGCAAGGTTTACTAATGCAATAAGATTGTATGTGACGTAATAATAAATTAAGTTTTAACTTTGTATTGAGTTTATGAAAGTAAAGGATAAAATAAAGTATTCTTTTGTCTAATATAAACTTTTGAATGGGGTTCATTCTAGATCGAATATTTTCACATGAATTTAGTAATTGCTCAGATAACTTAATAAATACTCCTTTCAATAATGATTGATGCACACATTTATCTAACATGAAATTATTTAAGTCTCTCAATATGTTTCTTTTCAAGAAATAGATTAAGTTTTGTAATTCGTTGGAATTTGCTTGAATTAATAAATAAAACTAATAATGAACTTTTCCCTATGAATAATAATATTTATTTACTATCACAGATTTTTTTTTGTTTGTTGCAGGTTTACTAATGCAATAAGATTGTATATGACGTAATAATAAATTAAGTTTTAACTAAATAATGTTTCTAGAACAAAGTTATTGAAAATTATACTGATTTAATATATTATGCATAAAAATTATTTCAGAATGTGTACTAATTGTCAGGGTGGGTTTTTATTACTAGAAAGAGTATTCTATCTGATATTTTTACAAACAAATTGAGTACTGTGTTTTATTATTCCTGATGAAAAGTATAAAGATTTCAAACCCTTTATCAAAGTTTGAAATAATTATCAGTTCACGTATTTCACCTAACCTATAGTACTTCTAATAAAGCATGTACACCTTTAAAAAGAAAATATGATAACTTATAATCGTTTATTGTAAACTTCTTTACATACAAATATTATACACATTTTATATTTTCTCATTTAACTGCGCCGAACGATGGTCGATTGGTGAGGCAGGTTGGGGACCTTCGGTACCAGAGTACGTGGGTTCGAATCCCACAGTGGCATGGATGTTCGTAGCCGTTCGGAATCGGCTTTAAGCTGTAGGTCCCGGTCTCATTAGCCCTCGTGTTGCAAAAAGTAGATCGCAGCACTGCAAACCAAACCAAACCAAACCTCATTTAACTGCCATGTATGCAAAAAACAAATTACACGAAGGGAAGTTGGTCTGGAGCAATTTATTCTACTCTGTCTTCCAAAAGCTTCTATATTTCTATACTAAAATTGTTATTTCAATAAAGTAAATGAATGCAGTTGGTGGAATATTCATATTAATATTGTAGATGAGAATAAAAAACCAAAGAAAAACTTTAAAGAAAATGTAAAATGCCAACATCCTTGAATTTCCAAAATAGTGTTACCAGCAAGCAAAGTACTTCAATGAGTTCTCTTTAAGCTTTTTTTATGAAAGTCTAAACTCTGTTATTAGCAAGAAATATGTTTTGAGACGGTTCTAGAGTGAAGAGGATGTAACACCGTCTGCACGCACGTTAAAATTCAGTGGTAATAAATATATATAGATGGTGCTCCAGTGCCTCAGGGAAACACTCGTCTTCTGATCTGCGGTTAGTAAATCATACTTCTTGGAATACAGCTAAAGATACTCTCGCTCTTGAACCCTTTTTCTTCCCGGAACTCTGCAGTTCTATTACCAAACCAAAGTGATTGCCAAAGGTTAGGTACATATTTCTTAAGTAAGTTCATAAGAACGTATTTTTTCCCTTAAGGCACCGCTTTTTTAAGATTGATATCAATATAAAAGCAAAACATCTTGATAGAGTGCCATGATATACTTAAAATTGGTAAACTTAACTATTTTTATTTACGTTAATTTATATATGTATTTTGTTAAAATTACAAAAAGTTATTACCAAGGTAAAGTGATCTCCAAAGGTTGGGAACTCACTTATTTTATAATTTTGTAAACATATTTTTCCCTTCAGGTACCGCTCTTTTAAGTTTGATATCAATATAAAGGCAAAAAATCTCGATAGAGTGCCATGATATACTTAAAACTGGTAAACTTAACTATTTTTTTATTTACGTAAATTTATATGTGTATTTTGTTAAAATTACAAAACGTTTTTACCAATCTAAAGTGATCTTTAAAGGTTGGGAACTCACTTTTTTTATAAGTTCGTGAACGTATTTTTTTCCTTTTAGGCACCGCTCTTTTAAGCTTGATATCAATATAAAGTCAAAACAACTTGAGTGCCATGATATACTTAAAATTGGTAAACGTAACTATTTTTTATTTACGTTAATTTATATATGTATTATGTTAAAATTATAAAAAGTTATTATCAAGCTAAAGTGATCTCCAAAGGTTGGGAACTCACATTTTTCGGAACATATTTTTTTATACACCAGTTTTTAAGTTTGATAGAACATAAAGAATAAGAAATATATAAAAAGTCTTGATAAACTTGGAATTGGTAAACTTAACTAACTTTGTTTACATAATATTATGTACATAATTTGTTAACTTTATGGAGACAAAGAAACTTTGAAATAACAGAAAAATATAAATTATATTTCTTTCCTATAGTAATCAAGTTAAGATTCTGCTTCATAATGAGAGGAATCCATCGGTATTTAAAATTTAAATAATATATTTTAGTTAACTGCTTATTTGTCCAGTTATTATTTTTAAGAGGATTTGCATCATATGTTTAAAATATTCTTTACAAGATTTGACCAAAAGATTTTTGTTTCATTAACTTTGAGTGCATCCTTAGAAATAAAAGATTTGTTTTAGTTTTCATAAATGTTTGAGCACATATCATCGTATAATATTTTCAATGAGAGATATACAGAACCATTTAAAAGAGTTTAGACGATTTTTAGAGATTTATAAGACTTTAGAATGATTGTCATTTTCATTTAAATAGATCGAACATTGAAATCATTTTGACTGCAGTTAGAACATAAAAACAAATGTTTGATTTTTAATACAAATACGAGCATCGTTATAAAAATTAAGTTAAGTAATTTAATTTTAAAAGAATTTTTAAATGCACTTGTATTTTTCATTATATGACAACCTGTCTTTATTTTCAGGAAAAAATAAATTATAAAAGAGTTGTATATAATTGTATCGTGATTTGCAGTTCATATCATTGTAAACACACACTATTTGCAAATTCAGTTTTTAATTTAAATTCCTTTTCCGGAAATACATTTAAGAGATTAGAACAATTTATTTTGTGTTTTGATTTATAGAAAAAGAATTAATGGCGTTTGACACTCGTGGTTTCAGAAGAGTTTAAAAGATGTTCAGATAGTTTCTTTAGTGAAAAATATTGCAATCTCGATTCAACAGCAAATATTTAAAAGAAACTTGCGTAAATCATAAACGTTAGTTATAATCCAGGGCTTTAGAGCTTCAATGACTAGAACGTTGAAACAAATTTTAAATTTGTCATCTTCTACACAGAAGCCTCTTGCGCCGTACATAATTGAATCCTTTGCTCGAGGATATATACGCATCATTCAGTGGCAAATTTACAATTTAGGTATTTTTTCTTTTTTGGAGTTAACACTTCTGTGCACAGTTCTAAAGAAGTACTTATTGGTTTACAGCTGTGTATAATATGGGTTTTTTTCACATTGTACTAAAAATTTTCACCAGAAGCGCGTGTTAGATATATCTTAGAAAGTCGGTATGATTTCTCTATGATTTAGACGTCTTGTACAAAACATAGAAGTCTTTGTCTACAAAATGTCCAGAAATTCAGAGAATGTAAAAGTTTTATGCATTGTAGCATTTCTTTTCTTACAAAGAAGCGAATCCACTAGTTTCATAACTGCATATTCCCCAACCTGAAGAATTCAGTCTGTTTCTCATTTTCATTAAATAAAAATATGCAAAAATATTTCCCTCTAGTCAGGGAAATGTACAAATTAAAAAAAAAGTAAATAGGAAAGGAAAAAGAAAGAGCTATTTCAAAGCAGTTCACTCAAATGTCTATAGAGAACATCTTGGCCACTTAGGTCTTTCTAATTAAAAAACATAAATTTATACGATCAATATTAAATAGTAGAAAAAATATCATGTATTCAAAACTCTAAAAAGCAATTAAAGTCATAATGGTGTGTGAATGGATGTAAATTTTCTAAGAACAAGAGTTTCTAAACAACTATTTGGTCCAAACTATACCAATCTAGTAAAAACTATTCCAAATAACCTCCGGCCGTTCTAGTGTTAAAGGAAACCAGGATACCAATAATTTAAATGCATGAATTTTTAAATCCTGATACGTTGACCGCTAGACGCATTTTCGATGGTTTGCCCAAGGCGCCGACTTGAACTTTTCATTATGTGAGGCATATTATGCTGAAATATTATTTGCGGCAGATAAAATAAATTATAAAATCATGCCTGAAACAGTGTTCGGAGTCACCGGTGACCCCCATGAAAGTCAACGTGTTATGTACTTTTATTATTTGCTGTATCTCTGGTCACTGGTGGCCCCCATGTTGCTGTAGCCAAGTCGAGTACCTGCCACCGGCAATGGCAGTCAACGTGTTAACTTCTTCCCTGTTTTGCCCGTACGCCTTACGGGCACAGCTTTCGGGCCTTTACTGATTTGCCCGTACGGGCAATCTGATTTATCTTTCGCTTGCACTGTTTCGGCCGTATTTTTTCCAATTTTAGTAACACATTATTCGTACAGATGTCCATTAAATGATAGTTTGTAGTTTATTGTATTTTTAACTCTGATTGGTTCAAAAGCGCGGGTTTTTTCGCATGTTTTGTATCAGAAGACGAATTGTTATCTTTATAGCTCTCAGTTTATATTTTACTAACCGCCTGATAATTTTATTCATGTAAGAGTTGAATAATATATTTTTGCTTTTAAATAATGAATAATTCACAGCGTATGGAGCTAATTTCTTGTGATTCGAACTGTGACTCGGAATCAGAAACTGAATTATCTGTAAATGATAGCAGCGAAAGTTTACTAGATGACCTGGATAGTAGTGACTCTGATAGTAGTACCGATGGAATCAGTCAAGCAAGACAATTTTTTGAAATTAATTGTGATTATCCTTCAGATCCGCCTCCTAGATTTGCTTTCACTGGAATTCCAAATATTAATTCGGATATCGATGAGACTAAAGGTAAACTTCAGTTCTTTGATGCTTCCATAGAAAGAAAAAAAAGTTGTAATAAATGCTTAAAAATATTAGAAACGTTAATTTTAATAACATATATTTACTTAAAAATGTAAAATGAACAAAAAAATGCAATAAAAAAATGAGACATTTTTTTTACCGAAATCGGGAAAAAATGAAACTGTCAAAGAGTTAAACGGTATTTATCATATAACCTTCTAAATATCCACTTTCAATTGGAAAAGCGTGCTTCAACGAACAAAAAAACGTTATTTCCTTGGCTATGCTCTATTTTCCCCTTATATAATGACATAAGAGTACCTTTAAAACTCTTACTTATTATTTCTTTTGTGAAATTCTAAAGGGGTTTCTACACTAAATATATTGTTTCTGCTCTTAAAGAAAAGTGTATAATAATAATAATTTTTCCTGCAATAATAGCTAATAAGAGTGGCTACCATTTCAACTCTCTTCCGGCATTTTACCCTTTAACCCTACTTCACCTAATCACGTAGTTTCTCCTTTATGATAGTAACGAAATCTTAACGTGCTGGTGAAAACCTGTTGGCATTATTATGGAAATAAACTCTTTTCATTATACAAAAGAACACTTATCTTTTTTAGGAAAAGGAAGATCATGATGATATCACAGAACTTCCGTATAGAAACTCATTGACACTGATTTCCATCTGAAGGATCTTCAGGGAAACGATTCATTCCTGAAGATAATAATTAACATAGCCTCATGAGTTATGTAATGATTGCTTAAACTGATAGTTGTTTAAATCGATAACATTCTTGTAAATGTCGTGAACGGATAAGGAATGCACAGAAGAAAAGAGAAATGTTTAAAAAGTAAAATAGCGTCTAAGGGGATGTTTGTTAGCTGATGAACTCAGATAAGAGATTACTGAATACGCTTTTCTTTACATAAGAAATAAATGCATGTTTATTAGTTTTTCTAAATTATTTATGAATGTTATGACGCCTGTGAATGTTTTTTGTTGTTACTAGTATTATTATTCAGTGATCACCAGTATTGTTGTTTTCCCACTGGAATTGTAAACATTCTAAAAATAACACGTAACGGAATTCTAGAGTGATTTTTGGTTAAAATTTCTTTACAAAAATATACAAACTATATATTTTTCAGAAGTTTGAGCTATGGATTACTAAGTAGGTTTTCGTTTGCCCGGTAACACATGGGTGAATCCATATTGCATCCATAATACATGGTAGGAAGGTTCATTTCTCGTAAGTTTTTCTATGCGAAGAAGTGAGCATATGTTAGCAAGAAGAATGCTAATAATAATTATAGCTTAAATATAATTATATAATATAATTATAGCTTAAATATAATTATATAATATAATTATAGCTTAAATATAATTATATAATATAATTATAGCTTAAATATAATTATGTAATATAATTATAGCTTTTTATAAAAAAAAAACTAGACGGCCGACAGTCCTGTTTTAACGCTGTAAATTCAAAAATTGCAAAATGTTTTTAAATAAATTATAAATTGCACAGTTGTGATGGAAAAGTAAGGAAAACATTATTTTAAAAAGTAATTGACGCCACCACGCTTACAGTCATCACAAACGTAATTAGATTACATTAAAATTCCTACATCGGGATTAGAACACCCTACAGGCGATGTATTCGAAGCCCACTGCGCTGACCACTTTGCCCCAGATACATTGGCAGTAAAGAGTTTTAGGCGGTATTATAATAATCTTAATCAACAATTCTGGATTTTTAACAAAAAATCATTTTCTATTGGGTGAAATTGGGAATCTAAACCATTCTCGAACCAACTTAATTGCATACTCAAAATTTCATAAAAAAACATAAATCTTTCCGTTTAGGAGTTCTATTATAAACACACGGACAGGAGAATTTTATATATAAGGATAATTCAAAACAATACAATTTTTCATATTAATTTGTCTCCTATACAAATTTTAACAATAATAAAATAGGATTTTAAAAATAATAAAATAATAATAAAATATTTTATTATTGTTATTGTTTTATTATAGATTTTAACAATAATAAAATAAGTTCTGGATTTTTAACAAAATAGCATTTTCTATTGGGTGAAATTGTGAATCTAAACCATTCTCGAATCAACTTAATTGCATACTCAAAATTTCATAGAAAAAATAAATCTTCCCGTTTAGGAGTTCTATTATAAACACACGGAGAGGAGAATTTTATATATAAGGATAATTCAAAACAATACAATTTTTCATATTAATTTGGCTCCTATACGAATTTTAACAATAATAAAATAGGATTTTAACAATAATAAAATAATAATAAAATATTTTATTTTATTATTGTTATTGTTTTATTATAGATTTTAACAATAATAAAATAGGTTCTGGATTTTTAACAAAATATCATTTTCTATTGGGTGAAATTGTGAATCTAAACCATTCTCGAATCAACTTAATTGCATACTCAAAATTTCATAATAAAAATAAATCTTCCCGTTTAGGAGTTCTATTATAAACACACGGACAGAAGAATTTTATATATAAGGATAATTCAAAACAATACAATTTTTCATATTAATTTGGCTCCTATACAAATTTTAACAATAATAAAATAGGATTTTAAAAATAATAAAATAATAATAAAATATTCTATTTTATTATTGTTATTGTTTTATTATAGATTTTAACAATAATAAAATAGGTTCTGGATTTTTAACAAAATATCATTTTCTATTGGGTGAAATTGTGAATCTAAACCATTCTCGAATCAACTTAATTGCATACTCAAAATTTCATAAAAAAATAAATCTTCCCGTTTAGGAGTTCTATTATAAACACACGGACAGAAGAATTTTATATATAAGGATAATTCAAAACAATACAATTTTTCATATTAATTTGGCTCCTATACAAATTTTAACAATAATAAAATAGGATTTTAACAATAATAAAATAATAATAAAATATTTTATTTTATTATTGTTATTGTTTTATTATAGATTTTAACAATAATAAAATAGGTTCTGGATTTTTAACAAAATATCATTTTCTATTGGGTGAAATTGTGAATCTAAACCATTCTCGAATCAACTTAATTGCATACTCAAAATTTCATAAAAAAAATAAATCTTCCCGTTTAGGAGTTGTATTATAAACACACGGACAGGAGAATTTTATATATAAGGATAATTCAAAACAATACAATTTTTCATATTAATTTGGCTCCTATACAAATTTTAACAATAATAAAATAGTAAAAGATTTTTATTAATGGTACTAATAACTAATGAAATATCCTGTGTAATGCTTTTTTAATGTATATTTTCAGAGAAAATATCTCTTCTAGTGATTGTAATATAAAAAATGTTTCTGTTCAAGACACTGTAAAAACAATAAAAATAGATTGTTCCAGAGAACCTTTGATACTGGATTCTATATCGATTACTTTTTTCCAATGCTTATATTTAATATTTGCTTATTTAAACATTTTTAGTTGATATTCTACCAAATCAAAGTTTATACCTTGTATGTTAAACAACATTTACAGAAAAACTGTATATACCTCAAGGCCGGAGACAAGGGGAGGGGATTAAGGGAACCGGTCCCCCTCCGAAATTCTTAAAGATCATTTCGTGGAAAGAAAAGGGACCATGTGTGTGCGTGTGTCTTCTGCCTAGCTGTGCATAGATAATAGTAGGCTTAGAACAGTGACCTTGAATTAAGGAATAGATTCAAATTGGGTTCGACATATAAGAACAGATTGACTAGTACTTTTGGCTGGCATCTCGTCACAATATTGTTGCACAAACGGAAGAAATTTCGAAAATGTTTTTGAAAAATTTCAAAAAGAGTACATTTTATAATGTACAAGTAAAAAAACACATTTTCAATTTCTTTCATTATTATTCTTTTTCTTTAGTTATACTTCTGTTTTTAAAATTAGAATTTAATACCATGTATAGTATATATATTTTCAATGTTAATTTTAATATTAAATTCAATATGCAGTTAATACATGACTCATTCAAGGCTACAAATTTGTTCATTATAAACATTTTTTAATTATTTTGATATTTTATAACCACATTGTATTATGATACTCATTAGGAGTATCCCCTACATAATAATATCCTAAGTTATCTCTCGAATTTACAAAGCGGTTATATCGGGAATAGATAGGAGCATCCATATTGGATTCTTGATGAGTTAAGGTTAGAAAAATTCAAAGCAAGTCTTTAAAATATTCGAAGTTTCCCCCTCCCACCCCTTTTCGACCTCTTAATGCCATTATTTCAAGTCTCTTTTCCCCGGTTAAGAGAAAGCTATTAACTTTATCACATAACAAATATGTAAAAATAACATTTTTTTTTGGCATTATAACGTCATTCCTTTAACCATCTCATTTAATCATTTCTTATTTTAAATTATTTAAATATCGTCTGCATTATTTTCATAATTTTTATCACTGAACTTAGATATTACTTAAACACTTTTATTTATATTTAGCATAAATAATAGATTAGGTACATATGTGATAATTTTAAATTTAATCATCGATTACTTTTTGTTGCAATGAAAATCTTATCACCGGTATTAACAACAAATTATTTTCATAAAAGTCTAGGAATTTCTTTAACGTGCTAATAAATATCTAGAGTTTAAGTTATATATCTTTGAAAATTAAGAAGTTTGTTTATTTGTGTATTTGTTTTTTTATACATAACCACACGGTTTGACTAAATAAATTCAACTGGATTCTAAATTGCGTTCGCTGTGTCGGGAGATTTTAGAGGGGTATGGAGATAAACAAATTATTCAGCGTGTACCAGGTAATTATCAGCCAAAAATCAAACCATTTTTACTGACTTATAGGGTACTTTAAAATTCTGGAAAATTAAAAATTTTACTGATCCCGTCATGTGATGGGTTATATGCTAGTATAATTAGAATCTTCATAGATTCTTCCTTATTATTTGAATATTCCAGAATTTTTGGAGCTAATGCACGTAACTAAGAAGAATTATAAAATTAAGTCTGCTTACGACACATGATTACTAAGAATCGGAAACTGCAACAATCAGTAATATTTTTTTAATGTAGATTTTAATTTTTTCATTTTATATTGGAAATAGTTTATTCAAAATTTCTCTTTTCGTTCGTTATTTTCCATTTTCAGAATTTTATCAAATCTTTCTTATCTAGTACAAGTACTATTAACGTTAGATATAACGTTAGATAAGAGAGCATTTTAACTCCCCGCAGACATTTTCTATAATACATTTGCTATTTTTAATACTAGAAGAACCGTTTGCAGAATTTTCTACGAAAAATTAAAAAATTTACTAATCCCGTATACGACTGGTTGTATGCTAGTACATAAGAAAACCTGTAGTTTTATTGATGTATCCTTCACAAAAAACAATATCCCCCTCCGAATATAATTTCTGGCTACGGAACTCTGGAAAACTAAAAACAACTCTGGAAAATTAAAAATTTTACTAATCCCGTATACGACTGGTTGTATGCTAGTACATAAGAAAACCTGTAGTTTTATTGATGTATCCTTCACAAAAAACAATATCCCCCTCCAAATATGATTTCTGGCTACGGAACTCTGGAACATTAAAAATTTTACTAATCCCGTATACGACTGGTTGTATGCTAGTACATAAGAAAACCTGTAGTTTTATTGATGTATCCTTCACAAAAAACAATATCCCCCTCCGAATATGATTTCTGGCTACGGAACTCTGGAAAATTAAAAATTTTACTAATCCCGTATACGACTGGTTGTATGCTAGTACATAAGAAAAGTTTTAATGTAGTTTTATTGATGTATCCTTCACACAAAAAAAATACCCTCTTTGAATATAATTTCTGTCAACGGCCCTGATATACCTTATTCACTACTTTATAAACGGTGTTTTTATATTAGCTGCCAATACTGAATCGAATATATCGTGAATCCGTGACATTAGCCTATTTTACACATCCTGAAATGGAAAGAAACTTGTTTGGGTCGTTCTGCTTGTCAATATTCTTTTAAACTAGACCCAATGATTGAACTTGAAAACGTCTAAAGCCGAAATAAAAAAAAATATGCAAGAAGAAATAAATTAAGTCCATTTGAGAAATATAGGTCAACATTTCAACTGTGAATTATGTGCAGCCATTTTAAATAAAGAGATGGGACACGACAGGCCGAAAATACATTTCTATTTTAAGAAAATATAGCTTATTTTAAAATCGACTCTTTTATCGTCGTTAGTATAAATAAGTCATTGCTTAAAAAAAAAACAGACATCTTTTGAATTATAGTTACCTTTTTTAAATCTAAAGGTGTTCAACCTGTCTCAAGGTAAAGTGTTAAACGATAAAGAAAAATGGCAATTTAATCTTAGAAATATACACATAGTTGTAGGTTAAAATTATAATTAAATCATTTGAAAATAAAAATTATATTAAATGTTTCTCAAGGTAAAGTGTGAAATTGTAACGAGAAAAGATAATTTATAACCTTAAAAATTATACGCATAGTTCTGTTGAATTATAATTTTAACCAATTAAAATAATTATAATTTAAAAAATAAATTTATAATTTAATTCTATTAGTATTAAAGTTGTATTAAAACTTTCTCAGTATCAAATGTAAAACAGTAAAGAAAACCGACAGTTTATAACCTTAAAAATTATACACGTAGTTAACTTATATTATAATTTTAACCAATTAAAATAATTATAATTTAAAAAATAAATTTATAATTTAATTTATAATTATGGCTGCACATAATTTATAATTATGTGCAGCCATTTTAAATAAAGAGATGGGACACGACAGGCCGAAAATACATTTCTATTTTAAGCAAATATGGCTTATTTTAAAATCGACTCTTTTATCGTCCTTAGTATAAATAAGTCATTATTTAAAAAAAAACAGACATCTTTTGAATTATAGTTACCTTTTTTAAATCTAAAGTTGTTCAACCTGTCTCAAGGTAAAGTGTTAAACGATAAAGAAAAACGTCAATTTAATCTTAAAATATATACACATAGTTGTAGATTAAAATTATAATTAAATCATATAAAAACAAAAATTGTATTAAACGTTTCTCAAGGTAAAGTGTGAAATTGTAACGAGAAAAGATAATTTAGAAACTTAAAAATTATACGCATAGTTCTATTAAATTATAATTTTAACCAATTAAAATAATTATAATTTTAAAAATAAAATTATAATTTAATTCTATTAATATTAAAGTTGTATTAAAACTTCCTCAGTGTTAAATGTAAAACAGTAAAGAAAAATGATGGTTTATAACCTTAAAAATTGTACACATAGTTTTGTTACATTATAATTATAACCAATTAAAGTAATTATAATTTTTAAAAATAAAATTATAATTTAAATCTATTAATATAAAAGTTGTATTAAAACTTTCTCAGTGTCAAATGTAAAAGAGTAAAGAAAATATTAAATTATAATTGAACTATACTAATATAAATATTGTATTAAAACTTTCTCGAGTGTAAACGTAAAAAAGAAAAGAATTTATTATCTTAACGACAATTTATTATCTTAAAAATATACACAAAGAAAAAGCTGAATATCGAAAGACTTAAGCATATAAGTGTTTGAAAGCAATAAGATACTCTAAGTTCATTTTAACTAATACTACTACGAATAAAATACATGCTTTACCTTATAGTTTTATTTCCAATCGCTTACTTAAGAATTTGCTTTTTTATGCTTTCTTTAACTGGTAAAAATAAGAAGCTAATTTGAAATATCTATATAACATATAATTTTAGGTTGCATGAGTGTTTTGATCCCTATATTAACAAATCGGGATACCTTTAATAAATTTATGGATCATAATAACAGCAAATTTAAGTAATTAAGAAATATTTCATTTTAAGTTTCAAACTGTAAGAATAATTACTCCATTATTACCGAATTATTCATATTTAAACCTATTCCTTTTCTTTAATACACTTTTCTGATAATAATCAGTTTATTTTTAGATAAATATTGAAACACAATTGTAAAAATCTTCGGTTTAGTATATTTCCTAGAGATAGATATTGTACAATCACTGCAAATGATTAGTACACACTGCATCGAAACGTGTTTAATCGTTATGCCTCTTCGTCCTATGAATTGAACATGCTTTCTTTCTCATTCGTTCAGATAATGTCCGGTCCATCTCCATTAACCGCTATTTCCATGCTTTAGTAAAAACAACTTACCGGATAGATTCGATTAAAAGATTTGAACTCTAACAAATATTATTCACTTATTTATATTTAAAACTTTTCCTTTTCTTTGATACACTTTTCCGATAATTATCTCTTTATCTTTATATATCTACTGAAAGATAAAAGATTGAATAATATCGTAATAAACTTCGTTTTAGTAAACTTCCTAGTGACAGCTACTGTACAATCTCAGCAAATACTTAGTTAACACTGCATCGGAAAGTGATTAATCGTTATGTATCTTCGTTATATGAATTGAACAAGCTTTTTTTCGCAATCGTTCAGATAGTTTCTGGTCCATCTCCCTTAACAGCTATTTCCATGCTTTAACAAACGCAAGTTACCGGATAGATTTGATTTAAAGATTTGAATTGTAAGAAATATTACTCAATTATTACTCACTTATCCATATTTATTCATTTTCCTTTTCTTTAATGCACTTTTCAGATAATAATCAGTTTATCTTTACATAACTATTGAAACTTAAAAGACTAATTAATGTTGTAAAAATCTTTGTTTTAGTAGACAGCTACTGTAAAATCACAGCAAATGGTTAGTTAACACTGCATCGGAACGTGATTAATCGTTATGCATCTTCATTCTATTAATTGAACAAGCTTTCGTTCGCATTCGTTCAGATAGTTTCTGGTCCATCTCCATTAACCGCTATTTCCATGCTTTAACAAGCCCAACTTACCGGATAGATTTGATTTAAAGATTGGAACCTTAAGAAATATTGCTCAAATATTACTAATTTATCCATATTTATACATTTTGTGTTTTGTTAATACACTTTTCCGATAATAATCAGTTTATTTTTACATAACTATTTAAACATAAAAGACTGATTAATATTGTAATAATCTTCGTTTTAGTTGACAGCTACTGTAAAATCACAGAAAATGCTTAGTTAACACTGCATTGGAAAGTAATTAATTATGCATCTTCGTTCTATGAATTTAGCAAGCTCTCTTTCGCTTTCGATCAGATAGTTTCTGTTCCATCTCCATTATCCGCTATTTCCATGCTTTTAATAAACGCAACTTACTAGATATATTTGATTTAAAGATTTGAAATGTAAGAAATATTACTCAAATATTACTAACATATCCATATTTAAACACTTTCCTTTTCTTTAATACACTTTTCCGATAATAATCAATTTGTTTTTACATAACTATTGAAACATAAAAGACTGATTAATATCGTAAAAACGTCGTTTGAGTAAACCTCCTACCGACAGCTACTGCAAAATCACAGCAAATGCTTAGTACACAGTGCATTGGACTTGATTAATCATTATGCATCTTTGTTCTATGAATTGAACATGCTTTCTTTCACATTCATTCAGATAGTTTCTGGTCCATCTCCATTAACCGCTATTTTTATGCTTTAACAAACACAACTTACCGGATAGATTCGATTAAAAGATTTAAACTCAAATATTACTCAAATATTACTCACTTATTCATATTTAAAACTTTTTCCTTTTCTTTAATACATTTTTCCGATAATTATCTCTTTATCTTTATATAACTATTGAAAGCTAAAAGATTGAATAATATCGTAATAAACTTCGTTTTAGTAAACTTCCTAGTGACAGCTACTGTACAATCTCAGCAAATACTTAGTTAACACTGCATCGGAAAGTGATTAATCGTTATGCATCTTCGTTCTATGAATTGAACAAGCTTTCTTTCGCATTCGTTCAGATAGTGTCTGGTCCATCTCCATTAACAGCTATTTCCATGATTTAACAAACGCAACTTACCGGATAGATTTGGTTTAAAGATTTGAACTGTAACAAATACTATTCAATTATTACTCACTATTCCATATTTTTACATTTTCCTTTACTTTAATACACTTTTCAGATAATAATCAGTTTATCTTTACATAACTATTGAAACATAAAAGACTGATTAATATTGTAAAAATCTTCGTTTTAGTAGAGAGCTACTGTAAAATCACAGCAAATGGTTAGTACACACTGCATCGGAACGTGATTAATCGTTATGCATCTTCATTCTATTAATTGAACAAGCTTTCGGTCGGATTCGTTTAGATAGTTTCTGTTCCATCTTCATTAACCGCTATTCCCATGCTTTAACAAACACAACTTACCTGAGAGATTTGATTTAAAGATTGGAACCGTAAGAAATATTGCTCAAATATTACTAATTTACCCATATTTATACATTTTCTTTTTGTTAATACACTTTTCCGAAAATAATCAGTTATTTTTAATTAGCTATTGAAACATAAAAGACTGATTAATATCATAAAAATCTTCGTTTTAATAGACAGCTACTGTAAAATCACAGGAAATGGTTAGTTAACACTGCATCGGAACGTGATTAATCGCTACGTATCTTCGGTTTACCGCGTGGCGGAATTAAACATATTTACTTCCGCATTCGTTCAGAAAGAGCTTCAGGTCCATCTCCATTAACCGTTATTGCCATGCTTTTAACAAACGCAACTTATTTGTATTCCAGCTGAAAATGTTGATTTTTCTCATTTTAAAAGCGGTTAAAGGCCATGGATTTATAATCTACCTCCATCTCATTTATGATTTTTTTCATCGATAAGGCCTCTTTAAAATCGATTGTACTCGTTTACAAAGCAGTAAAAGGTATTAATTTATGGCGATTTTCATGTTGTATGAAAGCTTTAGATTTGAGACTGATATGACCAAGCATATGAGTAAAATGTGTCACTTTTACTTTTCTTACTTTTTAGAACTCCTTGGAGACATATTAGAATAGTGTAAATTAACAAAAGAACTATGCACGAAGCAGGGCAGTGGATTGAAACGTGATTTAACGGAAATTTCTTTAACTGTCAACTGGACAAATCAAATAAATGACTAACTCACGTTAAGTGGTTCTTTTAAATGAAAAGGTATGCATTTATTATTTAAGCCTATTATAAGTGATCAGGCGTGTAATCAATTCAAAATCGTTCCCATAATGTGAGAGCATTTATTCTACTACTGTACTAACCAATAAATCAACAAACAAAAAACATGGGGAAATGTCATTGAGATATGGTTTTAAAAGGAATATCTTACTTTTATCTCAATTTGAATGAATGAATTCAATTTTAGGTAAAGCTAAATTCCCCAGAGTTGAAAATCCCGATCAGACATCCATCATACTTTGATGTACAGATGCACTGTGTAATTATCAGATATAATTCTGTTTGAAGTTTAGGAAGGATTACTACATAATTAAGGGTAAATGGCTATATTTTCCTTAAATCAGATAATATTGTATGAAGGTATAATTCTATGTTGACCCTTCTGCTAACATATTTGAAAATGAAAGACAGCAATCCTTTTCTGAAATAATATGCTTACAATAGTACTCAAAATTATCTAAAAAATGTTCAGCACGATTCTATTAAGTAAGTTTAACCCTAAAAAGTTTTATTGATTTTGTCGTATTTATGCTATAAGATTACATGATAAAAAATAAAACATTCACCAAGCATTTTGCACACTTCTTAAAACCTCACTATAATATCAGATGTGACTTCAAATATAATAAAGAAATAGGTACTGGAAAGATTTGATTTTGAATTCGAACTACTCAATTATTCATATTGAAAACTTTTCATTTTTTAATTTTTAAAGTTTTCAAATTCATTTTTAAACCTTTTAATTTTATAAAATATTAATACAGCTATACTACATTTTAGTCCAATTTAACATGAGTTGTCTGAACTTTTAGGCAACCTAAAATGTTAATACTTAACACTTTAATCTACACATCAACTCAACCGCAAATAAGGTTGTTAATTGAAATAGTAAAAATAATTTTAAATAATTGTTCAACGAAATTTTAAATGTCTTGTTATATATTATGTGTTGTTATATCTGCAACTTATGTTAAATTTTGCTTCAAAGCAAAAACATCGAGTAATGTGCTTTCATTTAAAAATGATTTTTTGCACATTAAATTCTTTTAGCTTTAAAGAGTGAGTTATTTTTATTAGAAACATCTGTGATACTAAGAGTAGTAATCTAAATAAGTCATTTGAGTATTGAATTACTTTAGGATAGAGGTTACACATTTATGTACATTGAAAAGTTTTTCCAAAACATGCAGTATACTGAAGTAGAAAATTTTGTATTTATATCAGTCTTAATCTATTTACCAGTGAAATTAAAATATATTAGTAGTAAAAAAATAGTTATCATTAATTGAACACATTATGAAATCACATTAGGAAATCACATAAAAGGTGCCAAACAAAACACAATTTTGTTGAATAATTATTTAAAATTATTCTTACAATTTCAATTAACATCCCTATTTGAGGTGAGATCAACTTGTGGATTAAAGTGTACATATTTTAGGTTACGTGATAGTTTAAACAAGTCCCATTAAATTGGACTAAAATTTAGTATAACAGTATTAATATTTTAAATAGTATAGTTTTATATAGGTGACTCGTCTATAGCACGAAAGTATTTAAGAGTATATTGTGCTGTTGAATGAAACGATGCAAGTAGATTTTTATAATCTATAGTCCCATGCATTACACAGTGGTTGCATTCTATTTGTTTCTGTGAATTTTGATTAGATAAGATTCCTAAATAATCATTAGATATATTCTTCTATATTTATAAGAATTAAAGAACCATCAGGATGTGTCGGTCTCATAGAGGTTATTGGGTATAAACAGCAATTTATCTGAAGCGTAGAATGAGTTAAGTTGAAATATTTATACTTCTTTGTAATAAATAACATGAAAAGGAATTGTTGTAAACCCTTCATTTAAAATTACGTTTAAAACATATAAATTAAGACCTAGATTGGAACAATTTCTCTGGGTTTCTAATGTAAGTTAATACATTAGTTTTCACCTATTCAAAATTTCGTTGCATACATATCAGCAACTTTGCCTTAGACAGAATGATTGATGTGTTTCTAACACAATAAGTTTTATCTTATACACGCAAAGAATACAAGCTCCTAATAGGGATTTTAAATACATAAAACATTTGTTCTCTTTTCTTAACACAACTCATAAATGACAGACACATTTCATTTTAAATAACGCAAATGTGTAAATTTAATAGACGCGTGTTTTGAAGAATATAATTAAAGTGGAGGATTTATTAATTTCATTTTATAAATAACAGAAGTACTTTTTATATGCTTCCTTTATTTGAAATATATTACAGTAATTAGAGTATTTGGATATCACAAAAAATATTTTATAAGTCTCCATATTGAAATTTCATTGAATGTTATTTCTAAATGTAATTAGTAATGTATGTATCCTACATGTACAAATTTTATTGTTTTGTAACTATTTTTTAATACGAGTCTGACGTAGAAGTTATAAGAGTCGTGGAGTGCACATAAAATTAAATAATATGCAACACGTATAATTCTTGTTGAAAAGGCGTAATCTATACGTTTTGCTATGAGAAGTAAAGAAAATCGTTCTTGTATTTTCCCAGCATTCAAAGTATTTTTTGTCAATTATTCTTGTATGGAAAATGTATCAAATATTTAGAATATCTGCTACTAACACTGAATAATGTATAATTTGCATGATAATACTGTTTACTTTCTTTTAAATCTATTACATATTTGAATCTTAAGTACATGGGGTTACAGAAATTTACCCTGGATGGGTTACAGAAGTTTACTCTGCTAAATACTTGAAACTTAACTTAAATGAGTTACTTGAAAGTAAATATTTAGTGAAGTATTCTCAAATTTCAATATGGTTATAATAAATCAATTAAACTTTTTACACTTCATATTATATCAGTCCTGTTAATAAATTTTAGCATAAATACCTAATTATTTAAATTCAGATTATAATTTTTTGTATTTTTCATCTTTCAAAACTTTGTTTAATGTTCTAAATCATAGATCTATTATATGTCTTTCTATTTACAATCCTGTACTTTTTAGCTTTTTAAGCTTTGTTTTACGTGCTAAAATATATATCTACTCTAATTTTAACGACTTTATGTTTTTCTAATTATTACAAAAAAAATTAGATTTGCATCTTTTTTTTCCTGTAAGAACCAAGATTTTAAATTATTTTTGAGGCAATTATTGCTGTTCTCAATACATCACCGCGGGTGTATTGAGAATGATGCCATTAAGGAACAGGGATTGCTTCCCTGGTGAGCTTGTTATCTATTTTACACTCTTACTTATTTTTAGCCTTTTCACCACGTAATAACTTTTATGTTTGGTAAGAAAAACGCTATATTTTATTGCGGTACATTTCGAGTTGTAATGAAAGTTAAATACTGTTTACGGGTGTATGTGGTGTGTAAATCACCTTTTCCTCTCAACACTGCTTAGTTTATTTTCTTAGATTTATTCCTTTATTTTTTATTAAAAAAGCCGAGACTGTAGATTATTCCGCGTCAGGGATTATTTTTCTAAATTTATCACAGTGAGAATATTCATACTAAAGTCATTACGAAAAAGAATTGTCTCCCTGGTGAGAGTGTCTTTCATTTTCATTTTAATTTTAGCTTCCTCTCAATTCTATAACATTCAGTTTCACTAAAAATTACCATATTATATTTAATGTATTACATTGTATTTAATGTAAGATATAATTTAATGCTGTTTATATCTGTATGTATAGTAAAGAAGATTTTTTCTGTCAACTCTGCATAATATTGTCACTTGGATGAAAGTAGAGGTGGATTTTTTTTGGTTTTGGTTTGGAGCGCTACGGTCTACTTTCTGCAACACGAGGGCTAATGAGACCGGGACCTACTGCTTAAAGCCGATTCCGAACGGCTACGAACATCCATGCCATAGTGGGACTCGAACCCACGAACTCCGGTTCCGAAGGCCAGCACCCTAACCATTCGGCCATCGTTCGGCAAAGTAGAGGTGAAACACAATCAAGAGTCAAGCTTAAGAAATAACACTGTTTATTAAAGGCCAAGCTATCTACCTCGTACTCAAATAACAACTGCCCCTCGCAGTTTTTACAGAGGCTTTTATAAGGTAACAGAACCTTCTAGAATTATTTTAATGTAACAGAAAATTAGCATAATTTAGAAGTCTTCTTGACTACTTAACAAATAGAACATAAAATTACGGAAACAAATTTGTCCTGACTCAGGATCAAACAGGAGACCTTACGGTTGGTAGTCCATGACTCTAACCATGGTGCCATCGAGCCAGGTAGTTTCGTTTGAAATGTGGCAATATATTAACTTGCAAACTATAAATAATATTTTAGATCATTTCACGGCAATGATTATCGTTCCAAATAAAGAACAGTGGTATATTCATTGGGTTTACATTGAAATTGTTAGAGAATAGATTTATTGAATTCTGTTTATATCCCTATGTACAAAAAAGGTGAATTTTTCTTGTCTACATTTTATAATTTATAATATATTAAGTTACAAATTATACACAAAATTTTAAATTATTTCTCAGCAATGATTATTGTTCTAAACGCAGATCAGTTCTGGATTCCGTGGATTTACATTAAAGTCATTAGAAAAAAGAATCATCTCTTTAGAGAGCGTGTATTTATTTTTCGGTTTATTTTAATTTTAGCTTCCTTTTAATACTAAAACTTGAGCTTTCTTTAAAAAATCTCCAGTTATATTTATTGTATTCCTTTACATTTAGAGTGAGTGTATAACTTTAATAACTTTAAAATGTATTAAATTACAAAATATAGAAAAAAGTTTAGGTGATTTCAGAGCAATGATTATTGTTATAAATTCAGAACAGAGGTAGATTCAGTGAATTTACATTGATAATTACATAAATAATTGTCCCATGGAGAGCATATTATTAATTTTACACTTTTACTTATTACTAGCTTCTCACCACTTTCGTTTTTATTAAAAAAGAGCCATACTGTATTCAGTTACATTTCAAATAAAGCTATAACATGGATGCCTTTTTATCAACACTGCCTTACTTATACTTTATTAGAAATAGTCTTTAAGTTTTCATATTAAGAGTGAAGATTATAAACTGTTTCACAGCAACAACTACTTTCCTAAATGTAACACAGCAGGTGGATTCACTCGGGAGGTTATTTGTGAAAATAATTGCCTCCCTGGGAAGTTTGTTATCTATTTTACACATAAGGTAATGTTAGCTTCTAAAATTGATAACTTTTGCTTTAGTTAAAAAATGCCATATTGTATTTATTTTACCTTATTGCATTCCGAGCAATAATGTAATCTAGATACTATTTATATGTCTATGTAATATATATAAAAAAATTGTTTTTAACAACACTTCATAATCTAGAATTTATTAGATTATAAAGTGCAGCTAAGGTTGATTTTAAATCATTTCACTGTAATGATAACTATTCTAAAAAAAGAATTAAATCCATCACTGGAGAACATGTTAGCAATTTTACACTTATTGTAAAATTGTCATATATTGTAAAAAATATTTAATTACACATTACATATATTGTAGAAAAGCTTCAACATCAAGTAAATATTTTCACTTTGTTTAAAAATTCTATATTGCATGCCTTAGATTCTATTTCCTTGCATTGAAAACAAATTTTGCTTTCAGAACTGCATAATTAAAAGTTATTTATCATAGGAATATTCTGTTACTTTTCCTTGTAGGAGTCAATGATTTGGATTATTTCATGCTAATAATTTCCATTCTAATAGTGAGTTATTTTCCACTGAAGTTATGAAGTCAAACAATTCCTCCCTTAAGGCTTCTTATCAATTTTACACTGATGCTCAATGCTAGTTTCTACACAATGCAATAACTTACACTCTTGCATTGGAAAAAAATTTGCTTTCAGCACTGCATAAATAATAGTTATTTATCATAGAAATATTCTGTTACTTTTCCTTATAGGATCTTGTGAGTGATATGGATTATTTTACGGTAACAGAGTTTCTATTCTAACAGCAAGTAGTTTCCCACTGAAGTTATGAAGTCAAACAATTTCTTTCTAGAAATCTTCTTAACAATTTTACACTGATGCTCAATGCTCGTTTTTACTCAATGCAATAACTTCCTATCTTGAATTGAAAAAAAAAATTGCTATCAGCACTGCATAATTAATAGTTATTTATCATAGAAATATTCTGATACTTTTCCTTGTATGAGTGAATGATTTGGATTATTTTATAGTAAAAATTTCTATACTAACAGAAAGTGGATTTGCATTGAAGTTTTGAAGTCAAACAATTTATCCTTAGAAATCTTATTATCAATCTCACACTGATGCTCAATGCTAGTTTCTACACAATGCAATAACTTCCATTCTTACATTGAAAAGAAATTTTGCTTTCAACACTGAGTAATTAATAGTTATTTATCATAGAAATATTCTGTTACTTTTCCTTGTAGGAGTGAATGATTTGGATTATTTTATGGTAACAATTTCTATTCTAATAGCGAGTGGTTTCCCACTGAAGTTTTAAAGTCAAACAATTTCTTCCTAGAAATCTTATCAATTTTACACTTATCCTCAATGCTTGTTGTTACACAATGCAATCACTTCCATTTTTGTATTGGAAAAAAATGTTTGCTGCCAACACTGCATAATTAATAGTTATTTATTATAGAAATATTCTGTTCATTTTCCATGTAGCATCGTGTGAATGATTTGGATTATTTTATGGTAACAATTTATGTTCTAACAGCGAGTAGTTTCACACTGAAGTTATGCAGTCAAGCAATTTCTCTCTAGAAATATTCTTATTTTACACTGCTGCTCAATGCTAGTTTCACTGCTGCCAGGTTCTATTCAATGCAATAACTTCCATTCTTACAATGAAAATAAATTTTACTTTCAACATTGCATAATTAATAATTATTTATCATAGAAATATTCTGTTGCTTTTCCTTGTAGGAGTGAATGATTTGGATTATTTTGTGGTAACAATTTCTGTTCTAATAGCGAATGGTTTCACACTGAAGTTATGCAATCAAATAATTTCTCTCTAGAAATATTCTTATCAATTTTACACTGCTGCTCAATGCTAGTTTCACTGCTGCTAGGTTCTATACAATGCAATAACTTCAATTCTTACATTGAAAAGAAATTTTGCATTCAACACTGCATAATTAATAGTTATTTATCATAGAAATATTCTGTTAATTTTCCTTGTAGGATCTTGTGAATGATTTGGATTATTTTATGGTAACAATTTATATTCTAATAGCGAGTGGTTTCCCACTGAAGTTATGAAGTCAAACATTTTCTACCTAGAAATCTTCTTATCAATTTTACACTGATGCTCAATGCTATTTTCTACACAATGCAATAACTTCCATTCTTACATTGAAAAGAAATTTTGCTTTCAACACTGCATAATTAATAGTTATTTATCATAGAAATATTCTGTTCATTTTCCTTGTAGGAGTGAATGATTTGGATTATTTTATGGTAACATTTCTATTCTAACAGCGAGTGGTTTCCCACTGAAATTATGAAGTCAAACAATTTCTTCCTAGAAGCCTTCTTATCAATTTTACACTGATATTCAATGCTAGTTTCTAAACAATGCAAAACTTCGATTCTTGCATTGAAAAGAAATTTGCTTCAAGCACTGCGTAATTAATAGTTATTTATCATAGAAATATTCTGTTACTTTTCCTTGTAGGAGTGAATGATTTGGATTATTTTATGGTAACAATTTCTATTCTAATAGCGAGTGGTTTCCCACTGAAGTTATGAAGTCAAACATTTTCTACCTAGAAATCTTCTTATCAATTTTACACTGATGCTCAATGCTATTTTCTACACAATGTAATAACTTCCATTCTTGCATTGAAAAGAACTTTTGCATTCAACACTGCATAGTTAATAGTTATTTATCATAGAAATATTCTGCTGCTTTTCCTTGTAGTAGTGAATGATTTGGATTATTTTATGATAACAATTTCTATTCTAACAGCGAGTGGTTTCAGACTGAAGTTATGAAGTCATACAATTTCTTCCGAGAAATCTTATCAATTTTATACTAAAGCTCAATACTAATTTCTACACGATGCAATAACTTCCATTTTCTTTTTAAAAAGTCATATTCGTTTGTAATGTATTTCAACTATTGATATAACTAAAATGTTGGTTATCCCTCTACATAGCGTATAAAATAGTTATTAATATTTATATATTTATTATTATTATTATTGCTATTATTATTATTATCATTAAAATTATTAATATTATTATATTAATATTTATATATTTATTATTAGTATTATTATTATTATTATTATCAATACCTAAAATACTTTAAGCCTTTTTCCTTTCTGAGTTTTTCATTCCCTTATCACATAACAAACTTCATGATGTAATGTATACATTGTGCTGTCTAGATAAATCTTTTGGCAATCACAGAATCTCTCTTGAAAGAAGAATCAATGCGAGAGAGAGTAAAACATGTATTTAGAACGAGCAATTAGGGATTGGCTTCAAACAACAGAGAAATTAGCTGTTTGTTGTAAACTGATAATATCTCAAAACGCCCACTTAATTTAAAATACTCAGTCGATAAATACAAAGCAATTTAACACGAATAAGACTGAACTAGCGAATAAGTATTCTAATAAGCTTTCTGATGTGTTTCATAATTAACTTTTTAAAAATTTATACACTAGATATTTTCATCATTGGTAACCGCATAATTTATCCTGGGAATAAACACTGCATATTATGAAACTTGATTAGCTCATGATATAAGCACTGCAAGCTATAAATGTAAGTAGCCGGTAATGTTAATAACATTAATAATATTTCGAAAATAGTTCAATCAATATGGTAAACTTGGTTTGCTTTAACCATCACAAGTAATGAATTTCCTCGAAAGTTGAATTTGATATGGCCATTTCTCATTATGGTAATCGAATTTTCCAGCATTCATAACAGCAATTTATGCAAGTCTAATGAAGTTCATATTTTGATTATAATTTATTGAGTTTTCAAATGAGTTGCTTTTTGGCTAAAGACACATTATATTAGTTTGAAAAATATTATGCAGATCTATACACATCAAAAGTCTCAAAGTACTCTTATTTTGAAGGACATTTCTTTATAGTCTTAGTAGTAGACCGCCTTCATTAGTTTTGCAAATATGGTGGTAGCCGTTAGGATATATTTTATAAATATGGTGATGGTCACTGCATAAAAGCTTTGAAGATATTTTAGTAGTTTAAGTAAAGTATTGCATGAATATATAGTACAGCTTTTGGGATTTCCGACGTAACATATATGATAAAACATCGTAATCACATGAATATCAAAATCACTTTTTACTATCTATAGTAATAGACTCATTTAATTTACTTTATAGGTTTAGAAAGTGAATATTCTTTGTGCCATTCCTTCTACAAAAACTTTCTATAGGAGTTTAAATTTAATAAGCTGAAGTTACCTCTTTAAAATCTTTTTTAATTTAAACCTTTGCAATGTTATGAGGAATATCTGCAACATATATTAAAATAAGTGTCATTTTTAGTGGGTACTATTATGGAAAAATTCAAATAACCAATACCTACAAATGACTACCTTCTAATAAGTACAATGCACAATTTTTTCTTTCAGGATTAAATTTTTCTTAAATATATTTAGGCTCAATGTTATAAAAGTATTAAAAAATATCAAAATCATCTTGTACTTTCTATAGTGACAGACACGTTTAATTTACTTCATATGTTTAGAAAGTGAATATTCTTTGGGACCTTCCTTCTACAAAAAAAAAAAAAAAAAAAAAAAAAAAAAAATTCTATATGATTTTAAATTTATTAAGCTGAAGTTACCTCTTAAAATTTCTTTTAATTTAGACATTTGCATCATTATGAGACATATCTGCAACATATATTGAAATAAGTTTCATTTTTACTTGGTACTGTCATGCAAACATTCAATGCCTACAAATGAATACCTTCAAATAAATACAATGCACTATATTTTCTTGTCGTACTAAATTTTTTCTTAAATATATTCGGGGTCAATATTCTAAAAAGTATGTTAAAAATTTCCTTTAAACTTTTTTAATAAAATATTGTGTTTCATGCATATATGGATTAAAAATCAATTATAAATACTCATAACAAATATGTGAAAAACGTTTAAATAAAATAAAATCTAAATACCTTAACAAACTAAGGAGAAATTGCTATGTTTAGGCCTTAAAAATGCAAGAAAAATGTATAATATAAGTATAAGAAAATGGTGAACATGAGCAACACCTAAATAAAGTTTGATATTAAAGATAATCTAGTAAAAATTTTAAAAAGGAAGTGAATAAAATAATTGATTGATAGACAAACCAAACGGAAATAAATACAAACATTTATGTATGCATAATATAGAGTGAAACTTTAAGTGATTTATATATTCATCATCAGGCAGTGTAAGATTAATACAATTTGTCCATAGAATCCATGTCAGTTGGTAATGCTAAATTTAACTTTTGTACCAAAATTTTCTTTATCATTTGATCGATACATTCTGTTATTTCTCTAATAAACTTGGAATTTTAATCTTTATTAAACTTGGAGAAGCCAGTAATAAATTATAAAGATGTCTTCAATTCCTTTATGTAATTTATGTCTTTATGAAAAATGATTTTCGTACAAAGTAATTTACAATATTTATAAGAAAAGCGTAACATTCTAATTGCAGAAAATACATGTTTTTTGTAACCATAAAAGTTTATTAATTTTGAAATTTTTAAATCACATTTTACATTTTTTAAATAATGTATTGAAACACTCTACGAAATATTGTACTAAATCAGGGTTTTTTTTTAGATATAATAGGTTAAAGAAAGTAATTGCAAAAGAGTAACACTGTTCAATACTATTTTCCAAAGTCGTAGAAATGGCTAAACATTATTATTGAACTAAATTAAATTAAATTTTTAATATAAAGTATATTATGTTCCATCATTTGATATAAGAAACATATATAGCTATTAGCAATATCTTTAGATAAAATTAGCTTACAAGAGCCCGCCTGCATCGAAATTAATGCAATACATCAAATATTTTTTATTATTAAATCATATTTAACATTATTATAGCAAATGTCTTAGACCGTTGTATAATAATGATATTTATTAGACATTTTTATTAGACATTTGTCTGTAAATTTATACTAGTATCAGCATAAGTGTGCTTCTCCTGTCGAATATACTGAGAAATGTGAAGTCCACATACATAAGGGGTATTATTTTATTAGAATATTACCAATTTTATGCCGTTAATGCAACTTTCCTTCCTCGAATCTTTTATAAATGTATAACAATTCTTTACTTTAATAATACTTAAGTAATGATAGTAATACTTTAGTAATGATAGAAAGAATTTAAATGCACGTTCCTATAATTGTGAGACGAAAATTAATTTTTAAATACTATTCTTGACATGTTGCCACTCCCACTTTGAAAGCTAATTTTACATTCTATAATATTAGAATTCTGAAACTAAAGAAATTTCACAGATATTATAACATACCTACATAAAAATTATTAAAAGAATTATTAAAATAAGCACTTTTACATGACTTCTTAAATTAGACTTCTTAAAGTAGGGATTCTTCCTTAATAACTGCATTTTATCTTCTATTTGAAGCAACCCTTTTGATTTTAAGGTTATAATTCAATAATAGGAATATCTTAGCCTTAATATTTTGAACATTTACAGATATTATGTAATATTTTTGTGGAAACGAGCTTCCATGAAAATTATAATTATTTATTTAGAACCTACAAATATTTCAGGAAATATGTGTGTTCTGCCAATAAAGAGAGTTATTTATAACAATTCTTTGAAGAAACACTGAATGAAAAAAAAGAATCATCATTCTAGACACAAGAAATATTTATTTTTAAATAAATAATGTCAGGAAATATCTTAAATTTTAATTTTTATCATTATTCAGAACAGATATAATTATGTTTGTTGAATATTTTTCACAAATAAATATATTAATCTGAGTTAAAATTAATTTATCTGAATTTTAACAACAATATTCTTTTTTCTCTCCATACTGCGCTCCATTAAAGTAGCTTAAAAAAATAAAAAAAATAATTTTAGTTGTTTTTACTATACACATTTCTAAATTATACCTTTCTGTTTTCATCAACTATTGTTTTTAAACTTAAATAATAGATATAACAAGTTTTTATGATATTAATTCAACAATAAAACTGACAGAATAATTCGTCAAATATGTGAGTAAATATAATGAAGTTCTTAAAATTTATTTTTAATAAAGTCGTCTTTCTTTGTAAAAAATAAATTATTCTAACTTTTTTCATTTTTGTTTTCTCAAATGATACATTCAGTTTTCATGTTATAAAAATAGAATTATATTTAGTTTTGATGGCATCTAATCAGTAATGAAATAAATTAACATGAACAAAAATATGGGAATTTGTGTTGATAAAATGTCAAATTTCGAATTATTTTTTAGGGGGGTGAGTTAGTATTTACAGTTTTTAAACTTAAATAACCCAGATGAAAGTTAATTTTGGAATTTATTTAAGCAACAACACTTCAAATGAACTGAAAGAATCCAGGTATCAAACAATATTTAGTCACTAAATTTTTTAATGGATGATTCTTTATTTACAAGTGTAACTATTCTAAGGTTTTTATTTTTACTTACCAATAAAATAAATTCAGATTTCATAATAAAAAATAAACAATGATATTTTAATATTATAAAAATATAAACATATGTTAAGGATTTTTTTATGCAAAAGATAAATACAAAATCCTATCTATTTTTTATACTATGGAAATTTTAGAATGAGGATTTTCTTGGATTTTACTAATCACACTTTTTAAACTTAATAGATATTACAGTTAATTGCTTTAATCATTCAACCATTTAATACTTGCAAATTAGCTGATTAGGGTATCAAACAATTTTTACTCTCTTAAAATAATTATCAATGGATTACTCATTATTTTACGCTCTTTTAAGATTTAATCGGTTTTTAAATGTATAGAAAAATAGAACGATATTTTTATCATATCAGTATTGTGGGCATATATCCACATTACAATTAATTTCGGTATTCTTTCAATGATTAAATACTTTTAAATTAACTCATTAGGGTATCAAACAATTTTACATACTTAAAATAATTTTTAATGGATTACTCTTTATTTCACGCTCTTTCGAGATTTAATCGGTTTTTACAGTACAGAAAAAAAGAATAATATTTTATATCAGTATTGTAGGCAAATATTCACTATTTATTATTAAAACAAATCTGATTTTATAAGTAAATTTTAGTTTTTAATTTAATTTTAAAGCATTAATATTGTAGTTTTAGATAACTATTAATCATTGTGAGACTTTACTGCGTTATAATGTAGTTTGTGTTATTCTTATCATAATCATTGACCAATTTATATTTTATACAATTGATCTATAAGAAAAATCTTTAACTGTTGGACTAAATGGAAGGAAACTGTTTTAATCAATCGTAGATTTACGGAAAATGAGAGCTCAAGACTAATGGGTGATTTACAAAAAAAACTTTATTTTAATGAACGATGCTCCATTTACTAAAGTCTAATCATTCTCATATTGTCCCTTTTTTATTCAAAATTTATTCAGCTTTCATATTAAGAAATATTGTTTGATTTTTGACGTTTTCATATTACTTTCATTCATGTACTATTGATTAAATAGTATTTAATTTCATAAATAATCTGTAATTTTTAATTTTTAATAAAATCATTAAGTATAACAGTTTTTTTTTAATTTCCATGCAATTAATAGTATTTAGGGTGATATCACTCATAAGAGTTTGTTATTTTCCCCACACCATTTAGATGTTCGAATTTCATACAACTACTCTTTACAGAAAAACCTCTAACGAAGATTCAAATCGAGAGACATCGTTCAAAATCACTGGATACCACCCCTCCAATGACTTTTGGAATATTACAGAAATTCAGATCTAATGAAAAATTTCTTATTTACACATTCCTTACCATTCTACACATCTCTTTCATTTTAATACACAATTTATTCAGTCTCTTTTTTATTAGAGGCTTTCAGTTTATGCAATCGCCCTTTAAACTAAAACATCTAATATAAACTATCATTTAAATGGAGAGGAATCATTCAAAATCACAGGAAACTACATCTACGAATTTATTTTTTATTATTTACGTCAGCTTAATTATTCCAACCACTTTTTCATTTTAATACAAAGTATATATTGTTTTTCAATTTTTTTTCTTTTAGATGTTTACAGTTCATGCAACCACTCTTTAAAAAGCATGTAATTTTTCAATTTAATAGAAAGAAATCGCTGAAAATCAATGTAAACCACCTCCCCTTCTCCACATGGAGCAATACAGATATTTAGATCCAATGAATGATTATTTTTTATAATTGACGTCAACCTAATTATTCCAACCATTTCTTTTATTTCAACGCAAAATACATTCAGATTCCATGATTTTATTTCATTTATATGCTTGCAGTACATACAGCTACCTTTTTAAAATATAAATAAACAAGCATTTCATTTACAAGTGGAGGAATCGTTCGAAATTCCTGAATACACCCCCTCTAATATTACTTGGACCAATAGGGATATTTAGATTTCAAGAATGATTTTTTTTTTAATTTACAATAAACAAATCGTTAACCTTTTTTCAAGTTAATACCAAATTTATTTTATTTTTCTATTTAAGCATATTTAGATTAGTTTTTGTTATTATAATAATACTTATTTCCATTTAGTTTTGGTTATGCTAAATGATCAATTTTATACATAATCTGTTATTTTTAAATGCAATAAAGCTATGATACTTAGCATTTTTCTGAACATAGTTATTGCTATTTAGCTATTTATAACCATTTAGCTTGACATGTCACTGTCTAAATTTATGAATGTTCATTCACTGAAGAAAGTGATTGAATATCCCCCACACTCATTTTCTTGCATAAAATTCATACAACAGCCATTAAAAACCAACGACACCTAACCTATCATTCCATTGGAAAAAAAGAATAGTTCAAAATCATTGAATATACCGTCCCTCCGACGCGACCTAGAAATGTTTCGATTTAATACACACTCCCTCCCTTAGCTGTCGGCGCGGAAACTTAAAAGCGGCTAGATCGCCACGCTCGGCTATAAGAAGGACCGAACACCAGGTAACCAGTTCGACTTTCAGAGCACCGTTACAGCAGAGCAAGGTCCCGTTATTTGACTGCCAGCACACTTGCCACACGTGAAATACTTTTCAGCGGTTCACAATCAGAGACGAAAATTTGCCTTATTATCGTATGGTGCTGAATTCCCAAAAAGGGTGAAATGTAAAGCCGCGTGAGTTGGACGGACTTTACGTGGACTTTTATTGGATTATAATATACTGTGCTACCTGCCATTTTTATGGATTTTGGTGAGTTGTGGATTCAATATTTTATCTTGTTAACTCAGTACCGATAATGGATTGATTAAAGTAAACACGTTTCTTGTCAACTCTTGATTCTGGTATTGTGTACGCTTATTTTGTGGTATAAAGTTCTAGAAGACTTTACTTTTTAATTATTTCAGTAAATAATAAAATAAATAACTTATATTGCACTGAAATTACATATTATTGAAATCAAATTAAGCTTTATATTTGAATCAATTACCCATAAGAATTTCTTAATGATAATGAAACTTGTTAATATTTCATTTTGGTATCAAACATTTACTTTATGCTTGATAACTTACTTTTTAATTGATTTTCAATTACTAGATATATAATTTGAAAATGAAATTGTGTATAAAAAACTGCTTCGATTTTATCTAGGAGAAAGTTTTACATGCCTTATAATTTTACCAAAATTTAACTACAATGATATATTTATTAATAGCAATATTTTCTCATTTTATTAATATGATTGTTTAATTTTTAAAACTAATAAAAACCTCATTTAAACATTACATGTAACTAAATTTAATAACATAATAAATTATGGCTTAAAATGTGCAGGATAAATATATAATTTTGTGATTAAAAATTTAAATTGATTAACATTTTTCATTTATTCTAAGTGTATATATTAAGAATTATTCCGTATCTTAAATGACGTTTACTTTCATCAATAAATTGGTTAACTCTTTAAAATGTTAAATAACAAGTAGCATGTTTAAGCATATAATTTTATATATACCATAAGCATATAAATCATAAAGAGCATTAGTCATAAAATTATTTAATCCTTTGAATAAGCGAAAAATATTAGTTTTAAAAATTATCCAACCGTTTTATTACACTTAAAAAATATTTTATAAAAACCTTATTTAAAATATCTTATAATAAAGTTATCTTAACTGTTTTGACTTTTGTTGTAACTAATATTATGTAAATTTACAAATTTAATTAAACTGTATTAATATTCGATAAAGTCGCAAAAATCTGTTTATGCATAATTTCACATTCAAACTATAAATCAATACGTAATTGAAAATAAGTGGTTTCAGCTTAATATTTATGATTTTAATAGTACTTCTGGATTAAAATTTAATAACTAATCGAAGTATTGTAAAATGATATATTTTTTCTATTTCTTATATTTTGCTGCTCTAGTTTTCAATAATGTTTTGTTGTAATGGTAGCAAAATTAAATATTAACAAATCATGTACGTTATAGAGTAGTCTTTTATAAAGGTCACACTTTCTATGGAAAATAATAAATTTTCTTCAGACTATTATAAAAATATTGGCATCAGATGTTATAATTGGCTATTGTATGTCTTTACGAGAGATGATATTAACGATGAAATTATTAAGTCTAATATTATATTTTACTATACTTTATTTTTAATATAATTCTAGTTTATTTTAAACTTCAGTCATATAGATAGGTATTCTATGACATGATATCTAACGTATATTTCGAATGTCCAGACATATGCATTATTTTAAAATTTCATTAATAAAAATACTTATTTATTTTTCTATGCTTTTTCACTTAAAATCTTTTAAATGAAGTTTAAAATTTTTTCATCAAAAGAAAATATTTTTTGTGGGGGAGGGTCAGTATTTAGTATATATTCCGTTATTTGAATTTATATAGAACCTGAATCTTACATATGTGGAGATAATATTATTCATATAGATATTGTATGAAAACTTTCGTTCTCAAAAATGAAATTAACAATATTTTTATATATATTAAAGCATATATTTTTTAATTTTTATTTAAATGAATATCAAAACATGTATAGGATATTATGCAAATATTTTTTATCTCGCCGTTACCATTTCACGTGATATCATAAAAGTTATATAACTTGTAGAAATGTATTTTTAAAATTTACTGTTTTAATTAACTATGTTGTTTCATAACCTTCTATAAGAGCATTATTTACTCTATGCCAAAATTTTAAATGATATGAATGTTTTCTTTTTGAATAGAAGACGCTTTAAGGATTTGCTTAGAATTTTTTCATTATTCTATATAGTAGATAAAAATTTCACGATATTCTAAATAAATATTTTTGTCAATCATCATTTTAAAGCATCTTTTATAAAAATGATAATTTTTGTGTACTATACATTTTTACTTCAAATGTTTACAGCTAAATGAAATTCAAAAATTATCTCATGAAAAGAAGGTTTTATATACTTCGTAAAAAATTATATTTAGTATATTTGTATTCTTGTGTAATCAAAATTTTACATCTTTGTGGGTGATATTTGGTTCCTTGTGTCTTATCACGAGTATTTCGGTGGAATGATGTGATCTATATTTTGACTTATTATTCGAAGCATTAAAGGCTAATATTCTTATTCCTCTTATTAACATTTCTGATTTGAAAGTAATCAAAAAACAAAAGCTTTCTACAGTAAAATAAATTACAATGGGAAAAAATTGACGTTTTATACTGTATATATATATATATATATATATATATATATATATATATATATATATATATATATATATATATATATATATATATATATAAGCAGAGGCATAAAGAGAAATTATCCATATCGGTAGGAGGTTATCTCCTTTCAAATAATACCTTACAATTAATAAAGCAATTCTTATATGCATATGTATGCAGCAATACTTACCTCACATTCTTCCCCTTCACTACGCAACTATCTATTACATATTTGTATTTAATAATTCTCGTCTTCGTTTCACAGTTTTTGAATGATTTTTGCTCATTCTCAAGCAAATAAGAATATTAAGTGAAAAAACTTTATGTAAAACATTAATTTTTTTCTGTATACAAAGGTGATTTTGCTTCCTGTATAAATATTTAATTTTCGGTAGAACAATAATATATTTGAAATAACCTACAAGGTTTTATATATTGAGTCAGAGAATAAGGCTGTATAATTCAAAAATAATAAATAGCATTAATTTAAAAATAATAAATAAAAATAAATCCTTTTATAATTTTTCTCAAGAAACAAAATTGATAAAGGTTGAAATAAGCTTGACTGAAAGACCAGAAAAAGCTACAAATTATTTACGAAAAGACTTGTTACGTATACCAATACAATCGAGATTGTTTTCATGTAATAAAGAACTTACTTTAGGAAAATGTAATTTCAATAAGCTAAAACTGAATTTGAATGTCAAATCAAGTACAAAATTTTATGGGAAGAAAAGTGGAAACCTTAAGGCCTTAAAATTGTTATACGGGTACTTGAAAGACATTTCAGTTGAATTATGATTTCCCTTCTTTCTTAATGGAAGGGATTATTTTAGCAGTAAAAAATAAATTTAATTAAAAATAACATAGGTTTATTATTAAAAATAGTCTGCATTCTAATTCAAAAACTTTATTCTGAAAAACTAGAGCTAAAATTGTAAATGAATCACGCCATGCTTATATGTTGGCCTCAGTCTAGTTAATTAATAATTGAAAGATTTGCAGGTTATCTATTAAGCTCTGATAAACGGGAAATATTTGATACTCCCAAACGGACCTCCTCCTTGATGGATGCCGGGATTTAGTGACATCAAGCTGGAGAAACTCCTCAATTTTAATCACCCTCATTGTGAAGGATTTTTGCTTCAGATTTTGTAACACTTACCTACATGCCAATCTCCCAGGGAGAGTACATATCTATTTTGAATGTTCTGTGTGGTATACAGAGAGATATTTCTTGTAGCTTCCAATCTCAACACAGTATCCCGGGACCATAGCGTCACACGCTGTGCGGTAGGTCTATCGTAGGTAGGTGAACTATCTCTATCCATCGGGATAGGTATGCCATTTTACTTTATGGATAGGTAACAAGTGTGAATCTTGACATCCTAGTTCATGTTTCACATCATATGATCCATTGAATGGACAGCTAGAATAAAGCAGAATATTACTTCAGTTTGAAATGATAAAGTTATAAAACTAAAATAACATTGAGATTAAAAAAGTGTATCATGCGAGGTGGGATACTTAAATTTGATCTTTATTAAATAAGTTTTATTTTATTTTTAAAAATAATCTAAGGCTTCATCATATAATTAAATTAAACAATAATAAGCAATAATTTCAGGCCATCACGTAGAAAAGGTTTGCGATAAACACAGTCTTGCAAATGAGCAGGATATTTATGACTTTATTCTGTTGATTCAAACTAAATATTAACAAACTATTAATTTCGAGAGTTAATACTTGAAGTATTATAAATTGATTTAGCTTGGTTTAGTTTGAAAGAAGAACAACCTATTCGTCATTAACAATTGAAATGCAAATATTTGAAGGGACGGAGTTTTAATTAGAGGTTGCACAATTTTATATATAACCCGTAAGTAAAATATACTGTTTCCCAAGTAAGGAAAATATCAAAATTTGATGTGAAATAGGGTTTTTATGTATCAGATAGCTTTAGACTGCTTCCATACTTTCTTTATAATCTTGTTAATCATATAGTATTCCCAACTTTATATTAAAGTAATGCTAATTCAAAAATGGAAATAAATCACCTCCTGTTTTTTATTATTCCAATTTTTCCTTAATTTCTCATTACCATAATCAAGTAACTAAATACTTTTATATTAAAAGGATTACAATTCATAAATTAAAAAACCCTTCAGCAGCAATTATAGGCTTCTTTTAAATTATCTCTAAGTTATAAGTCTTTCAGAGACACTAATTATCATAACTCGCATTATACATCACTTAAGATATTAAGTTAGTTAAGTTTTATTAAGGAAACATTTGATATTTTTAAATAAAATACACACAATTTGATACTATTATATTTTAATACTATTTCTTCTTACTTGAATCCGCAAGTTAAAGCGATAATATAACAAATCCATCAAACTTAATATAATTAGTTCAATGAGTAAACCTTATTATAGTTGACAAGAGTAGGAGAAATCACTTCATAGTCGGTAAGTCACACTGATAACTGCTTTGATTTCAAGGTTAAGACGAAACTGGTTTGAAAATATTAATAAACCAAGCTTATAGAAAGAAAATTTGTTCCGCATCAAAACAATATCGAGGTCACTCTTTAAAACTAGTGCAATGGATCAGTTCTAATCGTTATTATTATAGTAATAATTTTATGGCTTGAAAGGGGAAGTTTTTAAACGTTCATGCATCTTCATGATCTTGTGATGTATGAGTGCATCAAAATTGTTTGGTTACAGCTTTGATATAAATCCAGAGTTATTAAAGTTTTCCAGCATTTCTATTGAGCACAGAAGACCAAATTACAATAATCAATTTCTAACAAAAATATAGAGGTTTGTTGTCAACATTTAAATACAGTATTAAGAACAGAATCCTACTAATAACCTCTTAAAAAGAATTAATTAATTATCACAGAAAAATCACACACACGTATGCAGGTGCTTGCTCGAGTATATATATATATATATATATATATATATATATATATATATATATATATATATATATATATATATATATATATATATATATATATATATTATATATATATATATATATATATATATATATATATATATATATATATATATATATATATATATATATATATATATATATATATATATATATATATATATATATATATATATATATATATATATATATATATATATATATATATATATATATATATATATATATATATATATATATATATATATATATATATATATATATACATATATATATATATACATACATATATATATATATATATATATATATATATATATATATATATATATATATATATATATATATATATGCCAACATATATGAATATATATGCATATATATGCATATATACATACATATATATATACATACATACATACATACATATATATATATACATATATACATATATACATATATACATACATATATACGTATATACATACATATATACATATATACATACATATATGCATATATACATATAT
>CM063501.1:53224392-53236892 GCA_032207245.1 Pardosa pseudoannulata | reverse complement strand
CAATATTTGTAGGATCATTTCTCGATTTTATAGTGATGTACATATTTTATGTTCATGTTGAGAATAACATTAAAAATTTAAAAGTATTTAGCGCTATATTTAAATTACTTTGTTTATTTAACCTTAGAATAGTGATTTTAGGCCATGCAAACATTTTATATCCAGAAACGTAAATATTTACAAGCTGAAAATAGTTTTAATGTTCAGTAAATCAAAGCGTTCGTATTACTTGCTTTTTATTACTTTAAAATGCGATATTTTTAAAGTTGCCATGGAGACATCACAATAGTGACAAAATTTAACAGAAACATGAGAACATTTTAAATTTAAAGGTTTTTCCCTTGATAAAAATAATGGATGCGAAATACAATCATTCTGTTAGATTGTAGAGTAGCAGTTTCATGTTAACCCTCAAGACACTACGTTAGTTACTTCCTTCCGATGTCCGAACGTGATATGAATTATCCAATTTTAAAGAAAAAAATATTTTGTTACTTGTGGTAGTTAAATTAACAGCGATTAAAAACAGAAACCTATAGCATGTGTTTTAAATAGTGGTTAAGCATGTGCGATCATCTCAAGTATATACTGCAAACTCCATGAGTAGTTGGCAATATAATCATTCTTTTATACTCTGACACAGGGCTCTACTGAGCAATTCGAGCTTCGTAAAATATTTCGCAGTGTCCTAGAAAAAGAACGGTTTGAAACTTAATATATTTATCAAGCATAAAATTTAAAATAAAAAATACTTTTTCATAAAAAAAATGGGAAACAATTGTGAATTTTATTGCTTTTTGCCTACTTGATGTGAGAGTGGAGCTATGTTTGACATAAAGTTTGCAAAACTGATTTGCTCGCCACACTCACACGTTGTGGGTTGAATGCCCAAGTTTTTTTCTCGACTCCAGGAAGCGTGTGGTGTGGCCAGTGAAAACGATTGCACTTAAACTTCACCAAGTTTTGGAGAGTTGTGATTTGTCTCCAGGAGGCGATTCAGGACCATCCATGGAGTCCCGGTCCTTCTGGGCAGAGCCGGGAAAGGACGCATTATGCAAAGGACAATGGAACAACGAACGAATCAGCACAGGATAACGGAAAAAGTATAGGGTTGCCTGAGTAGAAAGAAGGAAGGAAAAGAATATTTCTCTTGGACGTTGGTATTTTTTTAGGCGTTGCACGGGAGTACTTCTTTTAATTTTTAATTTTTTTAAAATATTTTTTTAGCATATTTACTTGTCTTTTGTTCAATATTTGAATGTTGTTATATAGATCAGTGGCATTTTACTATAATTAAAGACGATATAAAGTAAACTTGGGTTATAAAATGCTTTGAAATAACAACAGCAATGTACTACACCACAGATCTTGATATGTCACATGAAATGGATTCTAAGTCATTTATTCCCAATAAGGTAAATGATGTGACATATAGAATGGTATCTAGCATTCACGGTGTCAATTTTCGTCCAGTTGTCGCCAAAACAAATTTAAGTTAAAAGGTTACACCAGACAGAGACTTATCTCATTGCCTCCGCGTTTGTAGAAACAATTAAACATTTAAAAGTTCCCAAAATTATCCAGAATTATTACATATGAAACTCATAGTTGTTCTCAACGCTCAACTGTTCAAACTCAGTTCCCAAATCACTTACATTTTAGTCAGCATTCAGTCAAAAACCGGACAGGTTATAAAGTTAATTTTTAAGAAACCTCAATGACGAAATACCCTTTATACTCAATGCAATTTTGTTTCGTTGTATCTACTAAACAGAGTATAAAGTTGCGAAAAAAAATTTAGTGTTTTACATCGTATTTTGAATTTCCAAACTGCTCCGTTACTGAAGAAATTGCTTTAACACGTATTCAAAATCGACGTAGCTCCTTTTAATCTTTCAAAACCTCCAGAAGATAAAATGAACTGCGCAAACCAACTGAAAAAAACGATCTTTTTACAAATATCATGTTTCAAGGATATTTGTAAGAAGATCAGTTTTTCTAGACCCGCAAGACGCTACCTTAGTTACTTCTTTCCAGTGCTCGAACGTGATATGAATTCTCCACTCTTAAAGAAACGCATATTTTGTTACTTGTGATAGTTATATTAAGGCGAATAAAAACAGAAACCTACAGGATGTGTTTTAAACATGCTATAGTGATTAAGCATGTGCGATCATCTGAAGTGTAAGGAAATCCTTTTAATGCTAATTCCAGACAATAAATTAAATGGCAGAACAGAGTTATTATCTCGCTTTGGTTTTTTGATTCGTAAGAAAAATTAGCAATGTTTCTCTGTCCCAATGTCTTCTCTTATTCACAGTTTAAAATTTCATGTAAAAGTAACTAAAATACAAGAGTCATTTCCTAATACTTCATTTTTAATTGCAACCAAATAAACAAAGGGTTTTTTCTGATAACTGGTTGTGTTTAAATGATAAAATTTGTGAGTATCGGATCAATACGTCAAATTAGAGAATCCCAATTTTTACTAGATGACCCCTCTCTTCACAGTAAAGAATATTCGAACTCTTGCATAATAGTTAATAACACCAAACGTCAAAATATTGATGTGCATTATCTGTATTTGTTTTATCTGTCTGTCTATAAAAAATTACAAAATAGAAATTAATTAGAGAGGTCCTCAAATGTAACAGAAAATTGTTCTTTAAAATCCTAAATATAAGCAAAAAAAATAATGCGATGATCGAGTCTAGAAAAAATTGGTTGATTCTTCATTTTTATAGACATCATGTATATTTTTATTGATATTATATTTACTAACCTCCCCCTTGTCTGACATAATGCTCCTATTTGGGTATTTACCTGATACCACCCCCAATAAAAGGCTTCAGCTACCACTGGGAAGTGATACTACCACCGTAGAGATCCTGTGTGTATTATGCAATAATCCTTTTTTATTGCATTCGATGGATCTCATTCAGAAAAGCTTTTAGTTTAGGACATAAAATTGAGGGAAATTTTTTTAAGAAATATGTGTTACCGATGTTAGAGTGGTAAAACCCTGCCCTGGCCTAAACCATCCTGATCTGTGTTTGTAATGTAAAACTTACAAAATAAAACCAAACGCACTTTCCATTCCTAGGGAATCACGTATTTTATTAATTAGATAGTTATATTAATAATGAATGTAAAAAAGAAACTTTAAAGGTGTTTTTCCAAACAAGTTATAAAACCTCTTTTTAGCTTTTCATTATCAATGAAAATTTTTACATGTTTCTCTGTATAGAAATTTAGCTTCACTAAAGTTTACAATTTAGAAAATTGCTCCAAATTCTTTAAGACCGAAATCCATTCTATTTCCTAGAAGCATTTTGGATCAAAGAAGAAAAAAAAACTGTTTATATTAGATAGTTATATTAATAATGAATGTAAAAAAGAAACTTTAAAGGTGTTTTTCCAAACAAGTTTTAGAACCTCTTTTTAGCTTTTCATTATCAATGAAAAGTTTTACATGTTTCTCTGTATAGAAATTTAGCTTCACTAAAGTTTACAATTTAGAAAATGGCTCCAAATTCTTTAAGACCGAAATCCATTCTATTTCCTGGAAGCATTTTGGATCAAAGAAGAAAAAAAACTGTTTATATTAGATAGTTATATTAATAATGAATGTAAAAAAGAAACTTTAAAGGTGTTTTTCCAAACAAGTTATAGAACCTCTTTTTAGCTTTTCATTATCAATGAAAATTTTTACATATTTCTCTGTGTAGAAGTTCAGCATCACTAAAGTTTACAATTTAGAAAATTGCTCCAACTTCTTTAAGACCGAAATCCATTCTATTTCCAAGAAGCATTTTGTATCAAAGAAAAAAAAACTCTTTATATTAATTAGTTTATGCAAAGAATTAACGTGGATGTCAAATTTCTTAAATTTAATGTAAGATATGCAAATTGGCAATCTGCTACATAATGAATTTTATGCTTTTGATCGAACATCTTTAATTGCATTTCAAATTTCATTCTCAATTAGTCTCTGTTTAATTTAAAAGGATAATGTCTTAAAATTCTAAATTTTTTCCTATAGTTTACGACATTTTGGATTTCGAAAACAAATTTTCCCTGTCTATCAAATGGTATATTTTTAGGTTTAAAAAACAAAAAGTTAAGGTTTTTATTGTGTTGCTGAATGGAGCATCATGTATTTGATTTGAACAAGTCGAAATACTTTCTCGAATATCCTCGATTTAATTTAAAAGATAAGATCTGAGTATTTTGATTATGTTTATACCTTAGAACGATGGCGGTTCCTAAAACATATTTTCTTGTACATTTTTGTTTTCAATACTCATGCCCTAGTATATAAGAATATACACTTTATATTTCCATGAGGTAAATAGGTACTTAATCAAAATATTATTATGTAAATTACAGTTTTCCCAATTGCTTCCTATGTACCTCTCGGGGTTTATATTACTTCTAAGGGGATATGTGGTATTTAAATATTAATTTGGGAATGCGTTGTCATCGTTTTAAGAGTTCACGAAATGTTTTATTTGGAATAAAATAAGTGTTACCTATTTTCATTTTTACGAAAATTAATATAAGGAGCAGTAAATAAATTGGTAACTATTTTTATGGCTGTTCGCTTAAAAACATGAAGATTTGCGTGGTTATTGTCATCACTAAACAGCTTTATACTAAAACTTTAAACAAAGATTTGAATAAGTTCTTCAGTTTAGTATCTCCAATTCGGCATTAGACCATTTAGCAAGTAGATGAACTAACTCAGATGAATCCACACAAAAATAACTTATCGAACTAATCCCAAATAAGGAGGTATTTGAACAAGGATACTTCAAATTCTGGTTGCAAAAACGTATACCGACCTCATATTCTACGCTATGGGTCACTGTACAGAAGCTGCTAATTGTTTTCCAGTCTTTCTATTTAGTAGAATGCGGATGCAGCGCAATTACGAGTTTCATCACGAAAAAAAAAAGAAAGAATTAGACTGGAAATTATTGCTTATAAAGACTTGCTAACGTATCTCACTTAGTCGAACATAAATTCATATCAATCTATCAGGCACCTTAACAGTTTTATAAAATAACATGATTTATGATTTAAAGCACGAATTGACATTTTAAATTGATAGCACTTTAAATATAGAACAGCTTTATTCATATTTCATTTTTTCTTTAACATTAAATCAAGATTGAAGCAGACTTATTGTTAATAGACAATTGTAAAGAGTTATTTTACTTCGTGGTTCTTGAAAAGGTGTTTGCTAAAAGGTGTTTGTTGTGAGAAGAAGTTCTTGGACAAAACATTTGACAACCACATATTTACATTTTTACTTCCAAATTTATTTTCTTTGACAGGTCGCATGTATTTGGACACCGTTGATCTAGACTAAACACAATAAAAAGATCGGGGTAGTTTTATTAAAACACATTCAAATGAACAAAGGTTTTATAGTTATATAATTAATTTAGAAAAAAAGAAAGTATGATCAAAGATAAAAATACACTAGACAAGTGTCATTAACTTCATAATAGTAGTAAAAAAATAATATTGCATTCAATTAAGAAGTTCTTACACGCAAGCAAGCTGTCTTTAAAGTTCGTAGTGAAGAACATTAGTGATTTTATAAACTTTGCACTTTACTTACTGTAATTAATTTAAAAGTTAAATTAAATGTAATACACAATTTACATTTCTGGAAAGCAGGGGCCTGAAACTCTCAGCCAGTTTGAATAAAATTTTAGCTCTTTCTTAAAAGAATTTTTGCTATGTAGCTAATTAAATTTTTCATCTTTGATCTACACTCCAACACTCATGTTGATGGCCGATTGGTTAGGGTGCTGGCCTTAGGTACCGGAGTTCATGGGTTCGAATCCCACTATGGCATGGATGTTCGTAGCCGTTCGAAATCGGATTTAAGCAGTAGGTCCCGGTCTCATTAGCCCTAGTGTAGCAAAAAGTAGACAATAGCGCTCAAAAAGAAGAAAAAAAACCCAACTCTCATAAGATCTTAAAATTTATTCAAAATTAAGTCAAAACTCGAGTCCAAAATCATAACAAATTCCATTTTTGTTCATAGAACCAATTCTCTTGTTATTTTCCAAGTCAAGTGCAAGTAGAAAATCTTCTTTGTACTGTCCTAAACCTTGTAGCAATATACATTTTAATACCTTCATACATCTTGAAATTAATACATGGATAATTTAATAGATGTTAAAAGACAAGTAAGCATATAATTATTTTATAAATATTGTATAAAATTTGCCGTGTATTGATTTAGAGCATGCTACGTGTATTATACTATGCTTGCTAAAAAAAGACATTCCTTTCAAATGTAAATAAAATTAAAGTTATCTATAAATTAGAAAACTAATTAAATTGTTTAAAAAATATTAATACTCCGCTTTATTACAATTTACGAATATATGAGTTGTAATAATTAAACAATTAAATTTCTCTGTGTAAAAAAGGGATATGTGTAATTTGTTTTGTAGTTATTTTCTGTTCTAAATTAATCATTCTACAAATTACGGAACATAATGTATTAAATTAATTAATTATTCGTATGCAATTATATTAATTTCTTCAAAGATGTGCTTTTTTGTAAAAAATCATCCTTTTTAAATATGTTCGATTTTCCTGTATACTAACTAAGAAATCTGATTACGAAAGTACTCAGATACTGTATAAAATGTGCAGTGTATTGATTTAGCGCAGGCTAATTGTATTATACTTCACTTATTAAGAAAAAGACATTCATTTCAAATGAAAACTAAATTTAAATTTATCTACAAATTAGAAAACTAATTAAGCAGTTTTAAAATTACTAATCCTCCATTTTATTACAACTTACGAAGATATGTCAGTTGTTATAATTAAACATTGATGATTAGTGATGTTTAAATTTGTCCATTTAAAAAAAAGGATATGTGTAATATGTTTTGTAGTTATTTCCTGACCTAACTTGATTTCTGTACAAATTAAGGTACAGAATATGTTAAATTAATTAATTATTCAAATACAATTATTTTAACTTCTTCATAAATTTCCTTTATATTAAAAAAACACTGTTGTTAAATAAGTTAGCAACCTGTGATTCCACAGTATACTAAATAAGAAATCCGATTACGAAAGTTTACGATTCTAATATAAACTCGAAGCACCAAAATGGAGGATCGTGGTCTAGATTGAATTTATGACGGAGTTCAATAGCAGACCTTTTTTTTATTTATATTTGTATTTGAAACTGGAATGAGCTACTAATATGTTCGTGATGCAACAGAACGCACGTGACTCGAATAAAGATTTTTGTTTGGGCATTTCACCTCCCTCGATCGGGGAAGTGTTTAACTCTGGAACTACGGTGTATCCAGCATAACTAGAATTACGGTAAAAAGGGGGCATTTTGAATATATGCCAATAAATGTCAATTTAACTTTTTAAGAACCTTATCTAAAACGGAATAAATTTTTTATCCAGTATTGTTGTGAGGTTTTATTAACAAGTATATGACTAGAACAGGGACTGTTACAACTAATTAACTTCATATGTAATTTTTTTAATTGTGGTAAAAAAAACTGTCATATATATATATATATATATATATATATATATATATATATATATATATATATATATATATATATATATATATATATATATATATATATATATATATATATATATATATATATATATATATATATATATATATATATATATATATATATATATATACATATATATATATATATATATACACATATATATATATATATATATATATATATATATACATATATATATATATATATATATATATATATATATATATACATATAGATATACATATATATATACATATATATATATATATATATATATATATATATATATATATATATATATGTGTGTGTGTGTGTGTGTGTGTGTGTGTGTGTAATGATATATATATATATAAATATATATATATATGTGTAATATTAAAATACCTTACTTACATTTTTTAATATTAATTTAATAATTTTCGTTCATAAAGTGAGTTCGGGGTTTGCGCGGTAATTCTGATTTTTCCCTCCAGACACGCTATAGACTTAGTTCAGCCTCTGTCTGGACTACTTAAGCCAATAGTTAGCGAGTTCTCTTTAAACATGGGTATTTTGTATCACGTGATCAATTGTGCTTAGGGATTATTCGTAGTCTTTTACCTTAGGAATCCCTACTTGAAAAGTGTAGTGCACGAAGTTGTAAAGGTGTTTGCCTGTTGTACGGATTTCATGTTTATTACCAGAAATAAACTGTGTTGTGAGTTTGAATGAGTCTCGCCCATATTACATATATTATATACATACATAAATACATAAAATGAGGCTTTTTACCTCATCTTGGAATTAGTTTCATGCGGATTTTTCTGCCTTGCTGTCGTTGAAATTACGAAGAGAAAGGCAACAAAATAAGCCCAAATGGAATCTTAAACTATCATAGTTTATTCATATTTTCCCTTATGAACGTAATTGCCAACATTTCTGTCGAAACGGTTGAAACTACTCGCAAACATTGTACATTCTCTTCTTATAATTGTTTGTACCAGCCAATTAACAATCACTACAAATCACGTGAATAGCTTAACTTCAGCGTCACAAATCTATATTTAGCTATGGAACCAGAAAGACTCCACAGGAGAACAATCGAGGACATTCGCTAGGGTTACTAGAAAAAATTACAGGAAAAACAGAATCGGAACCTAAAGTAATAAAAATATCATTACATATACATATATACATACATATATATATATATATATATATATATATATATATATATATATATATATATATATATATATATATATAATTATAATGATTAATACCAAATGTTAGACTATAGCTCAATTAATAGTAAAATACTAGTCAAATCAATTAAAGCATGCCACTAATTACAGATAAATCTATTCAAATAACAATTTTAAAAAATACATAGCATGTCAAAAGACAATTTTCATTAACGAAAATCAGACGTATAAAATGTTTTAACCTGTTTCTTAGCCCCACGATCTCCGAAGGTCAAAAAACAACCTTTCTATACAAAATTTGCTCCAATTTCTCACTCCACAGTTTCCAAAGGCATTTTTGATGTATCTGGAGATAAAGCATTAATTGAAGTTTTCTTTTCCTACAAATTACTTTCTGCGCCGCCTCGGTGATTTTTGGACAGTAATTAAGGCCTATTTTTACGATCCACCGAATAACAACATAGAAAACCTCTCTCTGGCGCGGCGCATGCAGTATAAGTTGTGTGGAGGAACCTTTTTGTGACTTTTTATGAAGACGTTTCTTTCTCCTTTGCTACAACTGAAATTACGGCAATAACTGGATTTAAGCAATTTCCTGATTGTTCAGAAGTAAAGATTCTAATGAAACTAGTCTTTAATAGACTACAGCTAAGTTTCTATTGACATGCTTTCATCAGTAGATGGTTTAATTTTAAAGTTCATTCATTACTCTTCACAAAATTTCCCAATTATTATTTCTCAAAGGAAAACAATGCTGACATTCTGCCATGCAATAAATGTAATATGTCTAATGGATATCTACTCCTTTTAAGTTGGTAAAATCCTTGTTTGCATATTTCCTCTTTCCTCAGTACTGCAGCTGTATTTTTAATAGACATGCTTCCATCAGCAGTTGATTTAATTTTGGATGTTTATTATTATGTTTTATAAAATTTCTTTAATGAAAATGTTAAAATTTTGTACAACGAGTTATTCTTTTAATAATTTATACTAATTAAAAAAGTATTGTTCCGATTAAAAGAAATTGGTCATTAAATTTATTGTATTTACTGTATGAAGTGTAAAGAAAGTAAAATAACCTTTTAGTATTTCTTTATGAATACTTTTCTTTCTCTTTTGCTGCAGCTGAAATTACGGCAATATCTGTATTTAAGAAATTTCCTGATTGTTCAGAAGTAAATAACTGGTAGATTCTAATGAAACTAGTTTTTAATAGACTGCAGCTAAGTTTCTATAGACATGCTTTCATTAGTAGTTGTTTTAATTTTAAAGTTCTATGATTACGCTTCACAAAATTTCCCAATTGTTATTTGTCAAAGAAGAACAATGTTGACATTCTGCCAGTATATATAATATGTCTATTGGATGTCTTTTCCTTTTAAATTGGTAAAATTCTTGTTTGCATATTTCTTTTTATAAAGATGTTTCATTCATTTTTTCAACAACCAGCATTATAACAATAACTGAATTTAAGAAATTTCCTGATCATTCAGTAGGAAATAACTGGTAAAATTGTTTACCATATAAATCATCTATGTTTCTTAACATACATATTTCCATTAACATTTAATTTAATATTAATATAGAATTATTATTATTTCTAATATTCCCCAGGGGGAAAATTAGACTTAAATTAACAATGGTTTATTACTCCCTCTTTAAATATGTAAAATATGCATCCTCTTTTTCTTATTTCTGAGATATAATTTGGTTCTGATATTTTATTCTATAGAAAGCGGCTATGATCTCTTAATACAACAGTCAAGCACAAATTCTATAATCCTTCAGTTAATTAATAACGTCTTCTCATTCTTAATCTATATAATCATGTCTTTAAAAGCTTTTGTCTATTTACATCCTATACGCTGTTTCATGCGTAATGAACTGTAACCTTCATCTTTTCAAGGAACTGTGACTTATTTGTCACAATTATCTGCCTGTCTACCATAATTACCAACAGGTTACGGTTCCTATTTATTTAACCATACATATATGTATAGATATAGATATACATTTGTGTTTATGAGAGTGATTTATTTTAATAACTGGTTTAATTAATACATTAATTGTGATATAAGAAGTGACATTAGTCTCTAATGAGATATTGTGAGTTTTGGAATGTGTAAAGATTCGTAATGATAGTCGTAGTTATTACTTTTTAATGCTTCTTTATGACATAAACCATACCACACTTTCTGTAATCAGTGACGCTATCTTTTTGTAATATTACACGTTTCGTAAAATTCTGTCACTTTGTCTATTTTTGTAGGTGTAATAGCAAAGTACAACAGTCAAAACCTCAGTTATTTTTCTGTAAAACTACACAACATGTAATAAATATTTGCAGATTTTCAGTACTTTCATCACTTTTACCATTAATTTAATGTCAATGAAAAGAAAACTTAGGTAGGAAAGAAACATTGTAGATTAACCGTTTGATGCGGAGAAGCTCTATAGCGCTTCTATTGTTTTGTACCTAAAATGCGAAGACGCTGCTGTTGGTTAATATAATTTTCGCATCTATTGAGAGCAGTTGAATTCATATCAATCGCAGTTTGTATTCATTTTACTCAATTGTGATTTTAATAATATAAGAATTAAAATAAAATACTGTGATAAGTAGTAATGCAGTAGAGTCGTGGATTGTGGTACAGTAGCCAAAATGAGTGTTTATTTATTTATTTATTTGTAGTAAAAAAAAACTTTTCGTTGTTGTATAGAAAATAGAAACTGTTTCCACTTTCTCAACAAGTGTTATACTGATTATTATTTATGCTATAGAGGAGGAATGGTTAGCAAGCAAAAATACCACAGGAAGACTGCCAATAAATACAAAGTTTTCTTTAGAAAAATTGCCTGGGTGAAACGTGCGACAATGTGATGTATGCAGAAAAAAAAATGGTAATGGAATTAGACGATCCAACTTAATTTGCGCTATACGTAAAAAAGAAATTCATGGAATTTGTGCAGCAAAACATTCTTGTGAGAATAAAGAATATTTTTGGATGAAAAAATTACTTGTTACATAATAATTAGTGTAATTATAACCTTTTCTATAGTTCTCCAAAAATATTACCAAAATTATATAAAAATTTCAGGATGAGGCGACGCATTTAACTGATATCAAATATCTTTTAAATGCGTCGCCTCATCCTGAAATTTTACCTTTTTAAGAGTCATTGGTTTTTATCGTCATATTTGATATTATCTCACTTTATTCACCTTTTAAATTCTACACATATTTCTTTCGTATTTCTTGTCGAAACATCGCTTCGTTCTTAAGTTTTAAACTTTGAAATTATTTTTAAATATATTTTTCATTACTGAGTACTTGTGTTTGGCACAAGATATCCCAGGAGGATTCAGTGCCATTAAGCTCTAACCAACCAACCAACCAACCAACCAAAAATATTACTACGCATTTCATCCCGCACTATTAGCATATATATAAGAAAACTCTTCCGCACTCAAACGGTTAACGCTGTATGTAAAAGAATTGCATAAATAAAATGTAGATATTCTATAATATATAATTTTAAAGAGTATTATGATACTTTATTAAGTAGTCTAATAAATTCGAATATCATACTGATATTATTTCTCCTTCCATTAAAGTATTTAGACGTTAAATTTTATTTATCTTTGAAACATTAAATACATCGAGTGAAACTAATCTAATAACTAAACTTTTAAGAAAACAAAGCACTTCTTTTTTTCTAATTTTACT